>VWZX01007039.1:908377-993967 GCA_013399015.1 Galbula dea | reverse complement strand
CCCCCATATCCCTCTTGTAATAGGGGCTCCAGAACTGGATGCAGTATTCCAGGTGGGGTCTCATGAGTGCAGAGTAGAGGGGGGGAATCACCTCCCTCGACCTGCTGACCATATTTCTCTTGATGCAGCCCAGGATACAGTTGGCCTTCTGGGCTGCAAGGGCACACTGGCAGCTCATGTTGAGCTTCTTATCTGGCTGCGCCCCTAAGTCTCTTTCCGCAGGGCTGCTCTCAAGCCAATCTTCACCCAGCCTGTACTGGGGCTTGGGATTGCTCCAACCCAGATGTAGGACCTTGCACTTGGTCTTGTTGGACTTCCTGAGGTTGGCATGGGCCCACCTCTCCAGCCTGTCCAGGCTCCTCTGGATGGCATCCCTCCCCTCCAGCATATCAACCGTTCCACACAGCTTGGTGTCGTCAGCAAACTTGCTGAGGGAGCACTCGATGCCACTGTCCTTGTCTCTGACAGAGATGTTGAACAAGACTGGTCCCAGTACTGATCCTTGAGGGACTCCACTTGTCACTAGCCTCCACTTGGACATGAATCCAAGAATGCTTGAATTGGTCTAGTCCAGCTATTTCTGTGAAAACAGTCTTTAGACGAAACATTTAAAACCAGACTTCTCCTTAGTGACTGCTGACTCGTACACCAAGATCTGAAAATGCTGAGCTGCTTGGATGGCTGTTGTAGAGAAAACCAAAACTTGCTGTTACGAGGAGGCCAGCAAGGTTGTACTCTATTTGAGTAAACAAACTTTATGTGAGGAAGAATTGTGCTTCCAGATTTTCCTACCTCTGTTTTGACATTGCAGTTTGCAGTTCTTGCAACGTGGTTTGGTTCTTACAGTAAAGTCAATAAAGAATATTCCCCTACTTTATGTTCTTAAAAGTACCAGTGATGGCTTTTAATTTCCTAGCCCTCTGTGTCAAATGACATGTAGTAGTTTCCCCTCCCCTTTCCAGTGTAGGAAGTGAACATTGCCTTGTGTTTCAAGAAGCATAGTAAGATCCAGGTTCTCACGTGGCTGAAGGTGAGGTGCTCTGAACTCAGTCTTACCTTTTCCTACTGGAAATTCAGGTTGGATTACCGAAGTGCTGGTTCTCTCAGTGCTGTTCTAGAGCTCTGTGACAAGTCACAGACCACTCTGGCTGAAAACAGTTTTTGTAAGGGTTACTGCTTTTAAGCTAGGTTTACAGATTGTGTTTATGTCAGCTGTAAAATTCCTGTGAAACTGTGTCTTTGGCTGAGAATGTGTGCTGCTTTCCACATTACACAGAATCCTTTCTTATTGCATCATTTCTTCAAGAGTTTTCAGCATTGGGGAATGGGGAGGAGCAGGCATTTCATATTTGTCAGGGCTTAACTCTCACTTTATGCATGTTTCTTCTGTGTCTGTATTTTAGTATCAACAACATCAACATCAACTTGTATTGTCCTTTTCTTACTTGCCATCAAAAAAATCTGTTTCGAGATTCCTCTTGCAGTGATCACTCCAAGTGATTTGATTTTGACATTTAGAAAACATAGGCCTCTGGTTTATGTTTAAATTTGTCATATGTATACATTGAATTTACAAAGGATATTAAGTTGGTGGAGAGTGTCCAGAGGAGGGCTATGAAGATGGTGAAGGGACTGGAGGGGAAGCCTCAAGAGGAGTGGCTGAGGGCACTTGGTTTGTTTAGCCTTGAGAAGAGAAGCTTGAGAGGAGACCTCATAGCCATCTTCAACATTCTTACAGGGGATAGTAGAGGGGCAGGCACTGATTTTCTTTATCTGGTGGATATCAATAGGACTAGGGGAAACAGGATGAAGTTGAGTCAAGGGAGGTTCAGGCTGGAGATGTGGAAAAGGTTCTTCTCTCAGAGGGTGGTTGGGATCTGGAACAGCCTCCCCAGGGAAGTTCTCTCAGCACCATGCCTGAGGGTGTTTAAGAAGCATCTAGATAATGCTCTCAGGCACATGGTGTGATCCTTGGGGTGTCCTCCATGGGTTTAAGAGCTGGACTCAATGATCCTATTGGGTCTCTTCCAGCTCAGACAATACTATGATATAAACATAATTGGTAATGATGATTCTGTCTTCCTAGCTTGTACTCCCTTTTTTCATACAACTTGTGTGACTGAGTTTAGAGAAGACCAGGGGAACACTGACTTTTACTACTGGTTGGCTTTACTGAAGAAGCAACATTTTATTATGAGTGAGCAGATTCTTTGTTGTTGCCATGTTTGCTCAGCTGCTAAATGATCTAAAATTTGCATGTCTTAACGTTGATGGGTTTTTCTTTTGTAGGTCAAGGAGTGGATGAGCCACTTTCTGCAACAGGTTTCAAACAAGCAGAAGCTGCTGGTTTATTTCTCAGTAATGTGAAGTTTACTCATGTCTTTTCAAGTGACCTCCTTCGAGCACAGCAGGTAAGTGCTGCTTGAGGCAACTGAATGTAAACATTAGCTTCAGAATTTGGCATTTATGTGCTGTTGATGATGCAAAAATAGTACAGTGATGGAGAGACAAAAGCTGCTTTGATGGCCTTAGGACTGCACTTGGAGTTGTGCAGAATTGAAGAAGGCCTCTATGTGTAAGGATATTTCAGTGAGAACAGCTCAGTCAAGAGACAGTGAAGGCCAGCATGCTTTGCAGGAGGTCATGCAGTGTTGTTCCTGTGGATTTGCTGTTCTTTTATATGTGCATAGGAACTTGCTAAAGGATTTAAGTGTAAGTTAGAAGAAACAGATTGAAGTCAGTATTGATGTACTGCCTCATGCATTGTGGCTGTATGCTGTGTTTTGCTTGAGGAATGCAGGCCAGTATAGGCAGGATCAAGTTTTACTGTAAAGTCAGTACAAGGATGCTTGACTGTGCAGAGAGGTTGGATTTTGGCAGAAAGGTAATAGCATGCTCTCACGTTGATGTGCTATTTTAGTAGGCTAATTGAAGAGGAAAAAAATGTGAATTACTGAGTAAAATTACATGTGACTTTGTGTGCAAGATTACAAAACACTAAAAAAATAAGGGAAATGGAACTTTTAAAGGTAGAGGCATAGATCAGCTGTTCCAGGAAGGTCACATCTCCTGTGGAAGCCCTGTCCTTAATTCTCTCTTTTGTTCCTGATGCTGTGATTTCAGGAGACATGTAGGCTGCAGGTGATTGAAACTACTAAGCAATTCTTGATAGCCCTGCTTTTTGCCTTGCTGTCCAGCCACAAAAGTCTGAAGCCTTGCTGTAAACCAGATCAACAAAATCTAGCATAAATCCTTTTTTTTTTTCTTTTAGCTTAAAACATTCATCATCAACATTGCTCATCAGTTTTGCAGGACAGTCCCATAAACAGCTTTAGCAGCACAATGTAGGCAGAAAACAAGCTAGAGAGGCAGGGGGGAGGAGTGCAATAACTAGATATTCTTAAAATGTAAAATAACTGCCTGAAAAGTCATTTCCTGTAAATGTGTGAGTGACAGTAATTACAAAGCACTAGTATGTTTTTAAATAGAATGTTCATCAGAATGTCTGTGCTGTGTGTCTGTCTTAGGGAAACTGCTTTTGAATTCTCAGCTACTTGAAAGTGAGGTTGATAATTTTTTTCCTTATATTTGAGACAACCTTTTCCATGAGAAGCATTTACACTCTCATAATGTAGAAGACAGACCTGAATTTGTCCTTTGCATAAAGGAAAGGTGTTTTGCCATTTGTTTGACTTTATGAAAGTTTTTCCAAAGATGTGTAAAGCTGTAGTTTCCATTTGCTTGGAGCTCCCTTTTTTTGGCAGCTGCAAATCTATGAGGAAGTGTCTTTTACTATGCTGTCATTGCATAGTTTAAGTATGAGAGGAATGTACAAGTTCCCTTGAAAAAGAGGGTGGGGAAAAAATGGTTTTTGCAGAAACTGACAGTTAACGAAGTTCAGTTTTCCTTGTAATGTTTCCTGCATCAGCTATAGTCAGGGTGTGTGCTGGTTACTGGAGTCAGGAGTGGTACACTGTCCTCTGGCCACTGGCCATAGCTGACAGCTGGATGCTCAAGCCTGAGCAGGTTAGAAGAAAACAGGGATGTTGTGTAAAGAGAGTTTTACTGGCTGGGCAAGAATTCTGAGAGCTACTGGAGATGCAAAGTGAGCTAGTACAGGAAATGCAGAGAGAGGGAGAGAATAAGCCTAGGAGGGAGTGTCAGAGACTAGCTCCAGAAATTAGCAGTGCAGAAGAGAGCAGGCAGACCTGCAGCATGAAAATAAAAAAGACTGGTTGGGCAGCCCAGCATGTGGTGTGAGCAGAGCATAACTCCTTAAGACTTGGAAGCTTAACAGAGCCTAAGATCAAAGTCTGCTGGGGTGTGTGTCTGCCTGCTGTGAGATGCTCACGCTGTAGGGAAGAGAGCATTGCACTGGTGAAGGTAGGTTCAGGATTGGGATAGGCTGGGCCCTGAGAAGGGTGAGAGGAAATCTTTGAGCCTTTTCCATGTCCAAAGTGGGGCTAATATCCCTTCTCTCACTGTTGGTACTGTGAAGATGCAGGAGCCTTTCTGAAGCATGCTGGTATTCTAGTAATGGATGGTGTAGGAAAGGTGTGAAGAAGTAATCTTCAGGTTGGATTTTGGTATAGTAATTGAGACTTCATGTTTAATACTTACAGTTCAGAGTATGAATTAGTGAATGTTGTTAGTACAACAAGGCTGTTTGTTATTTGCCAGAATGCAAGGAGCTTTTTCAAAATGAGTTCATTGAATGTCACTGTGATTGGATGTGGACATTGGCACATTACCAGTCACAACTGTATGCATATCCAGTATAGCCTTCATGCTTTGGTGCATATAAGAGCAGGAGCAGGTTAGCTGTCGTTGAAAACAGCTGATAGATGTGACTGTATATTTCCTTTTTAGACTGCTGCCACAATTCTAGGAAAAAACAAGTTTTGCAAAGATCTGGAAATCAAGTGTGACACAAGACTTCGAGAGCGAGTAAGTGCCAGAAGAGTTTGTTTGCATACTGAATAGTGAGCAGTTTGCAAAGGTAACTTACAGCTGGTAGATGTCTTGGCTTATGCAATGGGAACTTGAACAGTGGAGAGCACTATGGGATGTGTTTTTAATCACTGAAAACTGAACTCTTCACATCAGAGGCTAATTAAATTGTTTGCAGAGTTGTGAAGCAAAGCCAAGCTTTAGTGATTGGTGCTGTAACTGTGATGCTTTAATCATTTAAGTAAGGTAAGACTGACTTGTAATTCAAATGTAATAAAAAGGTTCTGTTAGCTAACCCCATATGCTAAGCGTGAAAGAGAACTCCCTCTGCCTACCTGATGACACAGCTCAGTGTTGGCTTTTTAGCTGTTTATATACATTTTCATTTGCACAAAGAATACTGAAAAGCTTTCTGCTGCCATGGAGCAGTTTGCTTTTCCAATTAGCCTCTCTGCCTGATAATAGGCATAGTTGTACCTCCTGCCTGCTTTTAAGTGTGTCTGGGTCAGAATAAGCTCAGAGGTTGGCTGCTTCTGCTAATGTGAATCACCCTTCAGATGCTTCACTGGCAGCATCAGCTGAATTTTAAATAAGGAAATGCTGCAAACCCCAAAGTGGGATGGCATATTGCCAGCAGGCAAGTAAGTGTTTAAGGAGCAGAATACCATTGTAGCATTTTCAGTTTGGATCTTCTTTTTCTGTCAGAAATCCCAGTTCTTCCCCTGAAACCAGCAAGTTAAATGCCTCCCCATCTCCTCTAGTTGCTTTGCCACCTGACATTTTTACCCCAGTACAAGGGTAAAAGGTAGTTAAGCCTTCACATTACACTTGAGAATTCAAGAAAACAAAGCTGTTAAAAGATGTTTGCACTGGAAGCAGTACCAAAGACTTGATACAGCTTGCTAAAACTGCTCTTTGAACTTGCCCCTTGCAGAAATACGGTGTTGCAGAAGGAAGGCCTTTGACTGATCTCAAGGCTATGGCAAAGGCTGCTGGAGAGCAGTGTCCTTCGTTCACACCCTCTGGAGGAGAAACGCTGGATGAAGTATGGTATTTTTCTCTTTGTGCCTTACTTTCTAGGCCATTTTATCAGTGCAGGTGCAGCTGTTGCATACTTAACATCTTACTGAGAGCTTAGCCCAAGCAAAGGTAGTTATTTTTGAAGCTAAAAACACTACTTGACCCAATTACAGTGGCTTCCAGGTAGGGAATCTCTTTAGAACTGAAACTGATTTTGAGATTGACTCCTCATGAAGCTCTGGTTTGCAGAAGAATGATGGCAGTTAGTCTTAACCTTGGCTTTGGAGGGCAGAGGAGTTCTTACAGTGTTCAGTTCATACGCCATTGATTTCTGAGACTTGTCTGTGATAAATGTCTTGCAACTGAAGGAGTTCTACCTCAGATTCATGAAAGCCAAAGTCTCTTGCATTCTCACACTTGACTGTTCTGACCTTTCTCTTTAGGTAAGAGAACGTGCAAGGGACTTTTTTGAGTTTCTCTGTCGACTGGCAGTTGAACTGGAACAGAAGGAGCAAGACCTGCATGGGGCAGCCACCAGAAGCTCAGGAACATCTGAAGAACAGTTAGTTTTCCCTTGGACAAACCACTGCAGTGCAGCAGAACTTAGCTCTGATAATGGTGGAGCTTCTAAATCATTAGATGCCAATATATTAGTGGTGAGTCACGGAGCCTACATGAGGAGCTGGCTTGGTTATTTTGTTTCAGATCTCAGCTGTACTTTACCAGCAAATTTAACAAAGTCTCAGTTGTCTTCTGTCAGTCCTAACACAGGAGTTAGTCACTTCATTGTGAAACTTGAAAATGGAAATTTGTTAAAGCCTGAAATCACATGTGTTTGTCTTAATCAAGACTCTCACTTGGTGGATGTGGGAGCTGAATGTGTACCTTCAAAAGTGTTTTAGGAGTCTTTGTAGGGGCAAGTGGAATTAGATCACTTTTGTACTAAGCTGGGGAAAGGTATCTGTAGCAATTGCTGAGATTGACTAGAATTCCTGACACTAAGCTGCAAACCTGAAGATATGCAGCTGCTTAGCATCTTAGGATAACACAGTTTGCATGGTCCTAGTGCTTGATGTAAGTTGGCACTAGAGAGAAATAAGACATGTTCTTTATGAACAGGAACATAATATTTGCAGTCACTTGCATATCTGCTCCTGTAGTGCATATTTTTTAAAACTTCTTTTAATTAGCCTGTAATTATTTTGGCTATATCTAGGTAAAAGAGTTTGGTAGGAGAGAGGATGGCACCTCAGAGATGAGGTGTACTGTATTCTTGGTTTATTGTAAAATACTATATTGTAATATTAAACATACATGTTTTCTTGAATTGACTTTTTTGGAATGCAATAGTATAACCTTAAAGCAAGCATTGCCTGGTGGAAAAGGTTTGGTACAGAGTCAGGGGATGTGTTCCTGCCTCTGATACTAAATAGCTGTGAGACTCTGGGCAAATCTCTTTTCCATTTGTAAAATGGGGATGATGAGACACCTACCTCACAGGAGTGTTTTGTAAGAACTTGTCACTGTTGAGACCTCAGTTGAAGAGCACTGTACACAAACATGAAGTATTTATTTGTAACTCTAAGCAGGATGAGGAACCTCATGTGCACATAGTTGCCATAAAGGTCCCTCTCCTGAAAAGGAACCTTATCAATAGCCTGAGTTGTACCTGACTAGAATCCTGTTGTCAGCTGCAGTCATAGACTTGATGGAGGAATATTTTTGCCTAGAATTAGGCAAGTTTGATTGCTTGATAATTGCTCATAGCTGCTGTTAGTCCTGCACTCTTTCCCCACTGGGGTATTTGTAGTGTTACTGTGTAGGCTCATCTGGTTTGTTATTTATAATAGCCACATACTTTTTCTTCATTTGCATAGTTTAAGCCTGTTCTAAAAAACAAATACAAAAAGTGAAGGCCTCCTGAATAGAACTCCATTTTGTCTGTATTTGTTTTGAAGTAAAAATCTTTGTTAATATTAACTCTGTGAAGCTTTGCTCAGATCAGATAACCCTTTTTTTTTTTTTTTCATGAAGAACCCCATGCTGGTCTTCTGCTCTGAAAAAGAGCCCTTTGTTATGGCTGTGATGGCTCAGGGCTGTCCTGACTCTTAGCTGGAAGAACCACAGATGTCAAAATATTAAGGACATACTTAAATTGCTTACAACTGTATAAAATTAACTGTTTGAAGTTTTAATTTTTTTTTGTCGTTCTAAAAAATATGCTGCTCTGTGTATTTTAAACCACTTGTCTTCTTGTCCTTGAAGCAGAAACTTGGATTTTGAGCAGAGGAAAAAAAAAGAGGTTGCTATTGTTTACTTGAAGAGGTGGGGATCCAAACTTAACTGCAGCCCTACTAAATAAACAGCAACTTAATTTGTCTCCAGTGACTGTACTTTGCTTCTTCTGTTCATGGGACCATCAATCAGTAGGAAAGTTCTCTAGATTCATGCCTCAGCACAGAACAGGGATGTGCTACTGTTCTCTGTGCTGTTCATCCAATACTACTGAACTATAGAGGATGAAGTAGAAAGTATTCAGCTCTCTGGTTGGCTTCTAAGGTAGTGCTCTCCAAAACCTGGAAATGAACTAAAACTAGCCCTGCTGCAAGTGAAGTGCCTTATCTAGCACATAACCATGGAACCATCTGCTGCTGTGTCTGAAAACCAGGCTACAGAGTGGAAACCAGCTTACCTGATGGGTAAAAAAATGGATGCTGGTAAGTGGTGGCAGCAGCAATTGGTCTCTCAACTTGTACAGTGTGAAGGACTGGACCCCCTTGAGTTGAGATGGTGAATTTAAATTGGAGTTTTATACTGAACTTCTGCATCAGTAGGCTAAACTTGTTCCTTAGTGATCTGCTGGCTTTCTTTCATTTCTTTACTGGTACAGTGGAACTACCCTTCATTATATGTCCTCTTTCCTCATAAGAGGCAGTTCATAAATGTACAGATGTAGCTGGACCAAGTCTGTGACTGGAGGTTTTCCAGCAGGCATGAAATCTTCTTAATATTAGAATCCTGGGAAGCTTAAGATTTCTAAATAACAAAAACAAGCATTGGGCAAAATGACTCTGAAGTTTCATTTCATAGATGCAGCCTCTCTTCAAAACAAACCTCTTCTTCAGCAATTTGTTTCAGAAGTAAAAATTGCCAAATTCAAATAGTCACAATAAAATGTTTAGAATATTAGTAATTTTCTGTGTGTGTGTTTAGAAGGCCAGCCAACTGGAAAAATCCTTGGTAGCCAACTGTTCCTGATGATTACCACCCAAACAGGAGATTTGCATCTGTGAAATTGAAAAGGGCCTGTTTCTGATCAAAAGGACAGAGATGACAGTGGTAGCTTGAGGAACTGCTCAAGACTTGTTTAAAAGTGTCCATAGCTCTTCACCACCAGTGAGGGAATTCATTCCTAATACACTTAAGGAAATAAGTTGTGTGCACAGGGAGGAAAAATAGAAATGGGAGCTTTTGCACAGGCTCCTCAAACTTCTTGTGAAATGTGTCTTCCTAGAGGGCTCCAGAGTATGAAATTGATGATCACAACCAAAGAAGGCAGAGAAGTTTTAATTATGACTACAAGTAGGAGGGAGTTCATTCTTAACTTGCTTGTCCCTGTTTATTTCAGGAAGGCTAGGGGCATAGCAGGAGACTGTCCTGTTGGTGCTTTAAATTGCTTGATCTTTTCTGTAATGCCATGTCCTGGGGTTGGTCATTCCATTCATTCTTCTTGGAGCCAGAGTAATCAGATTGAAAATGTGCATCCTTCAACTGGAAATCAGTTGGAAAAGGAGTGGAGACCTAATGTGCTTTCCTCCCTAAGTCAGTAACTTTTGTCTAATAATTGGAAACATACCAGTGACTTTTGTGCTTCCCTTAGTTTAAAAGACTATTTCCTTCTTGCCTACCCTCAAGCAGGTTAATATTTTGTCTTGCTCATGAGGTAAATATGTTATGGGAACATCTACTTGTTAAACTCTTTGCTACTTCTTTGGTGATACTCTTCCCATAGGGATTTTTGACTGTTCTTTGCCTTCTTTAACATATTTAGCGGTGGTTGAGATTTAGATCCATCCTAGGAAACCTGTCTTTCTGATAATTTTCTTTAAGCTGTTGTTGACAAATGATTTAATCTTGTGTTAACTCTTACATTCAGAGTAAGCAGATGGTGTGAGAGTGTCTAACCATGAAATATACCAAAGGCTGAAACCATTCAGGTTTTCTAAACAGCTCCTGTGTTAATGAAGTAACATTTTTCAATGAAAAACTTGAGAGCCAGAATCTCCTAATTAAGACTTTGTAAAACACACTAAATTGGTGCAAACACATCTGCCAGTGGCCAGGGGAGAATAAGCAGTCAAGCATGTTCTGCAGTAGCCCTACTGTATTCTTTCCCTATGCATCTGCAGTTGGCATTGTTGGAGCCAGGGTACTGGCCTAGGTGAGCTTATAGCCTGCCCTAATATAGTTACACTTTTTCTTTCCTCTTTGTTATATCAGCTGATAGCTTCTCTCTGCATTAAAAAGGAAATCAGTAGTTTGGGAAGCTTCTGAAATTAATTGTAAAGCCTTTTTCCTTTAGGTCTGTGTATAGTATTGGTCTTTTTTAGGCTTTGAATTGACACTGAAATTAAATCTTTCTTTTTTGCTCTTTTAATAAAGTGACTCTTGTCTTGCTCTTCTAATAAAGTGACATTTGTAGAGTAATTCCATACAGTTTATTGGCATCATGGGAAAGAAGAGCTGCAGTTAGAGATGGTTCTGTTAGGAATAGTAGCAGAACATAAATGTTTGAGAGATTACTCAGTAGTGGGCAGTGAATGTTTTGTCCTTGTGAAATGCCAGTCTCTAATTAGCAGCAGGAGACAAGGCCTTAACTAGGGGGTGGATTTTCAGCGGTAGCTGCCAAGATGTAAGAGAGGCTGGGAAAGCAGATCGAGCTGTTAAACACTTCACCAGGACTATTAGAATCTCAAGTGATAAGAAAAAGGTCCAGTCCTTTGGACTACACCTGTAGGAAAGTAGAGCTGAAATAAATGTTAGAAACATCTCAGCTTGCCTACAGAATGGCCTGTAGTCACATCTGAGAGCAGCAATGTGTACTTTAAAATTGTCTTTTAAACTAGTGGAAGTTACAATAAAAGCTCTCCTGGCAGGTTTTTTCCAGCTGAACAATAGGGGAAGAAAAGGTGACTGTGGGATCACCAAGAACAAGAGCAAACTCAGTCCCCTCTTTTCTAAGATGATGTGGGTTTGTGGTGAAGAGTCCAGTGGTATTCTGCCCCCCCAAAAAAGTGGTGCTTCAAAAGGTAGGGGAGTTGTGAGCTCTTGATAATGTCATTGTTCATGTTTAAACAGTGCTTTGCCAGACTGGGCTTGATTTGGAAAAGATGACAGGAGAGACAAAGAGGAGTTCAAAGTTTCCTGCGTGGTAGCATTCTTGTTCCTTAGTTTTGGCTCCACCAACATCATCTCCTGGCAGGTCTGATAGATGTCTGGCAGTCACCAGGCATACACTTTGGCAGCAGCCTCTGGTAATATCACTGTTTCCTTCCTCTAAAGTATCAGCCCTTTTTCAAGCTATTTGCTCTATTCCCACAGTTCTCTGTTGGCTTTGCTTTCTGTTTTCCAGACAGCCCTGTCTTTGCAGTAGAAGGTGCTGGTTTGATTTGTTTTTTCCTTGTTTTTTGTTAAGTACAGAATTGAGATCAGATGGATTCTCTATCCAAGCATTTGGCATTTCATGAGACTGCCTCAGATCCACAGCCCACTTGCCTGGACCTAAAGTGTATCAGATTTTCCCCAGATGAGTCCCTCTTGTGAGGGCTTTGGCCATGAGCCTAAGGTTTTTTTGACTCTACAGTAATCCCAGGCAAATGGCAGCTGCATGAGCACAAACCAAGTGCACAGTATGGGAGCTATTTCCCTGACATCTGGGGATATGGCAACCCCCCTGTGTAGAAGATCTTGCCCAACACTGTTTGAGCTCTAGTGTCATTTGCAAACATCTCTGGGATTTCCTGGACTGCAGGGAGCCCAGTGTGAGTCTGTGAATCTCCTACCTGAAAACCAGGAGTTGGTAGTGAGACACCTGAAATCAGAGAACAATACCAAAGGCCCTGAGAATAAGGACAAGAGGAGATACCAGGAGAAAACCACAAATGATGAATAGACAGTGACTGGTGACTGAAGGAACTCACTCTACGTCCAGGCAGAACCATCCAGCATGACTGGATGTGATACTGGTTTCCCTCTGATGTTCAGTTGGTTGACCTGGAGCTGAGCTGAGGAGAAGTGATGCACTAGACATGGCTGTGGTAAGTCATGAGTATATTTAGGAAGCACTAGCTATTGAGAAGTGAATTTATTTAACTTAGAGGTTGAGATAAAAAGGTTTTATTTTGGAATCACCAAATTAAAGTCAGCTATACTTACGAATCACAGCAACGTTAATACAGTCAGCTCTAATTAAGGGGCATAAATGGACTTACTATGGAAGAAAGGGAGGAAGGATTTGCTTCTTGAGCAGAGATGTAAAAATTACTTAGAAGTAGCATCCTAAACAGGCAGAAATTACAGGAAGGGTCTCTAGGCCCAGGAAGATCAATAATCATCTTGGAATGAGTTACTGATTGTGGGAAGAGAGCCTATAAGGAGTAGAAGGAAAGATGTATCATCTAGGACATTGTATCTTGGGTGCAAAATTGTGAGAATTTGCAAAATAAATGAAGTAGCACAAACATCTTGAGATATATGTGTATGGAAGTAGAGAACAGGGAAAGGAGTATCAGAAATGTTGCAGAGTGAGGGTGGAATAGAGATTGGATAGTCATAAATGATATCCCCAAAATGAATGACTTCATTCACAGCAGTATTGAACACAAGGGTAAAAAAGGATGGATAATGGGAATGGGGATAGGAAAAATACCACATTTAAAGCTGAGAATGAAAGAATTTAATATGCTTCTGTCAGGGGAAATGACTAATCTTTATCCCAGTATTCTGAAAGCATGTCTAAAATTACACATTGGTAAGCAAGTATTTTAAATAGCTCTGTCAAGCTGGGTGTGGGACTGCATGACTAGAGAATGGGAAATAAAATAGTCTTTTATTTGAGAACAGAGGATAAAGTAATCTTACAGAGCTCTTGGTTTGGCCTTAATAACATTCAGGGCTTTGGGACAAATTCTGAAGGAGAACGTAGTTGCAGACAAGAGAGGTAAATGAAACCTGGAGTGTAATTAAATTAGTTTTTACTGTCAGTAATTCACATTAGACTAAACTAATAGTTCTTTGATGAAATAACTGATACGTAGGCCAGGGGAAAATGATAGACTATGATCTTCTAAGATGAATTCTAAGATGAATTTTAATTGAATACTTGACACAATGCCATGACAGAAACCATCAGCTCAACTGGAAAAGATAACTATTACTAGGAAAAAGAAAAAGTGAAGTAGGTATGCAAGCAATTTCTGGACATATGAGTAAGCAGGATTGTCCTAGGTCAAGCACTGTGCTGGAGTGAAGTTAATATTTAAGTTCCTTGTGGGATAATTTTGTTGCAATAACTTTGAATAAAAATGCAGGAATGTAGAAATGCTGATGAGGAAGCAACAGTACTAACTATGTGGGCCAGAATAAAATGCAGAGGAAGAAATGATGAATTAGAGGAGTGAAATTAAAGACAGGGTATGAAACCACCTACCACAGGCTGCAAATTTGGGCATATTGATACCAATGAGAAGAATGTTCTCTCTAAGCTGGAAGGTAATTGTTGAAAACAACAAAGAAGGAGAATCACGTGGGGTAATATTAACCTCTGGTTTACTGTGGGTGGTTCATATTCAGTCTGTTACCTGCCTGCTGCAAAAGAGCCTTAGCATAGTCTAAGGGAGTGAGGTCAGAATATCTTGAATGAGCAGCAGTAAGTGAGCAGTAATAGTAAATTAACAAGTATCTTTTACCTTAAGTTCTTGGAGCCAAGATCACAAACATTTCCTAGCAGACTGAACTGCTACACCAGTGGTTTTCCATTGCTCTTTGGGTTGCAGAAGTTTCCCACTAAAGATGACAATTCCTTCATGGTCAGTTTGGACCTAGTAAGACTTTGTTTTTCTCATCATCTTTCATGGTTGTGGTGTATGAATCACAGAATCATTAAGGTTGGAAGAGGCCTCTAAGATCATCAAGCCCAACTCTCGACCTGTCACCACCCTGCCACTAAACCATGCCCCTAAGTACCACAGCACCCAGGAAGCTGCAACCTCTGAGACTGAAAATCTCAGGGAATAGTGGGACACAACAATTTGCAGGCACTGCTACTACCAGTTTGTTTACTCAAGTCCTTCTGGGATGGGGAATTTGAAGAGATGATGCAGAATCCACCATTTGGAGAGAAGGAGAAGTTTATTGATACTGTTATAAAAGGGAACAGTCTCTGTAATACATTGTTATAAATATTTATAAATATTCTGTGGGACTTAAGACCCACTCCAATAAATAAATAAATATTGCAATATAAATAAGTAATACTTTCTTGTAGCTGGTGATAGCCAGCATCTCCTTTGAAGAATCAATTCTTTTGACATTTTGATACAGTTCTCTGTGGTTGCAAATATGTATTTTGATGTAAAATCTGCTGTGTATTCACTCTTAACTTTGGGATGGTTCAAATTGGTGTAGGTCTGTTGACTCCAAGTCCTAGAGAACTCTGTGGAGCTTTCAACAATTGATGCAAAATGAAAGCTTTGCTTCTGTAAGCACAGTCCAGAGTTCTCAAGGAGGAAAAGCTGAGAAGAATGGTCTAGGAATCAGGGAAAATTATTAAACTAGGACATACAAATAAAATCATAGCTCTCCACTGTACAGACACTGTATAACAAGGTAAAAAGTCTTGCAGTATTTTGAATAAGCAAGAAAATACACCTCTATTCACCTGCCCTGTAACCCTCCTAAATCCTTTAGAATCACTCCTTTCCTTTTGAAACTCTTCAAAACCAAGCTGAATTTAGAAGAAGAAAACCAACAAAACAATGAGAACTCTTGGTCTAATCCTCATCATTTGGCTTGTCCCATGCTCTTAAGAACTTAGATCAATTAGGAATCACTCTGTGCAGGAAAAATATTGTAACAGCAGAATCACTTTTCTAATGTAACAACTAGGATGTTTCAGGTAAACAGATATTGTGCATATATATATATACGTATCTAGGGGGGGAAAAAAAAGAGATTATTTGAAATGCTGTCAGCAGGATAGACCCTGTGTTAAATCCAGAACAATTTCAATGACAGCAAGAAACATAAAAGGCCTTATTTTGATTTTGTTACACTGCTGTAACTCCAGTGGCTTCAGTGAATTACTTTATGAGATAGAAAAAACCCACAGGTCCAGAATCTAGCTTAATGTCTTTTGCATTATTGGTATGAGCACACCTGGGACAAAAGTACCGTTTTCAGACTGTTGTCAGGCTGTTAAGTTCACTAAATAAACAAAAGAGAGGAATCTGCATCTTGACATGCAGAAAATACACACACTTCAAAATAAAACACTCTTCTCAAGTATCTACCACACTGAATTTCTGTGCAGCTCATTGATTTCTATTGATTTCTGCAGAGTATATCAAGAATAACTTTAGTAATAATAATAATAATTAAAAAAGCAGACCTTGATCCTTTTTTCTCTTTGATTATATTAGAACTTTTGAAGACATCCTTTGTTCCTTATATGCTTCCTTAAGACTACAGGAAGGTTGAGTCAAAAGGAAAAAATAAAAGAGAAAAAAACCCTAGGTATGTATATAACATTCAGAGTCCTCATGGAAATTAATATAGCTCCATTAAACCCAATCAAGCTATCCTCAACTCTAGCAGCTAACAGTTTAACACCTAAGTTACAATAAAAAGCTCTGCTCTGCAGATAACACATCTTAACTAAAGATTTGTAAACTTCAGATGAATAGATTCTAGATCAATAGATTCTGATCAATACACTTGTAACAGACACCAATCTTGGGACAACTCTTGGTCAGCATTAGAGATCTCCTGATTAAAATTAGGAATTTCACTCTTCCAAGTATAAAGCACCTGATATGTGTTCAGAGCTGCATCAAAACATGGATGCTAAACTTTGATTCTCCTTTTCTAAATACAGACCTGGTTTTCACTTATTAGATGGAAGTCTTCATGAGCTATTAGTGGTTTGATGCTTATAAGGCAGAACTTTTTGCCTTTTTTTTTTTTTCTCTCCTCCTGTATAGTTCAGCAGTGCACAAAACAACACACTCTTCAACACACCACTAGTAGCAATCCTGGTATTTTTCTCTGGGTTGGAAATATGCAAAAGTAATTGGTTTCTTTGTATTTCCATGTTGTGGTGCTAGAATTTAGTAAATATAGAGAAGCACTTGAGGGACAATGAGACTATGTATCAATGTATTTTCTTTTTTCCCTCCAGTCCTCAGCTTGGATTCACTAAGTGTCAGAAATCATTCTTTCTGCACAAGACTATTTGATCCTGTCCTGTTCTCCTGTCAGTTATTCCAGTTTTCCATGTTTGCTGTTGCTCTGACAGCAGAGTGCTCATGTTTTGACTAGTCTGGGCATGAGAACAGACTGAAGCTCCAACTTCACAGCTAAAAGCATATATAGTAATTTTTATATGGTACTATAACACACCACCAGTGGGTTCATCTGCTGCACTTGCACAGCCGGGGACGGTGCTAGTAAGGGAAGCCCCTGCCTTCTGCTGGAATCTCAGATGCTCCAGGTCTCTTCCCAGTTACATCATTAACATAACATCTGTTTCTGGTTTCATTCAAGTGAATTCTTTTTTTCACTGATGCATACTTAAGGTGATTTAGGCTCTAAAATGTTTGCTTGGTAATTATTCTTTCAAAAGTGTATCTTCTTTCCAGCAGAACAGAGCCCTACCTGGAAAATGACTGACTTGGGCTTTTTATTTCAGTGAACTCTTATCTGTAACTTCAAAATTTGAAATGATGGATTTATTCCCAGTGTCTTTCAGGTTTCTAACAGCCATTTTGACACTCAGGCTGAGTGGGCTAGACAGTTCCTTCTGCCTGTTCTATGCATCCATGTCTTCAATTTGCAAATGGTTGGACCACAGTTATCTTGTAATATAGAAGCGAGGACTTGGGTACCTCCTGGCATCCATCATCGCGTGTGGGTCATCGGGGTTGACCACGTCGTTCTGGTTGATTCTCATGGGTTCTCTGGGCATGTGGGAAAGGTCTGCTTGCTGCTGCAACTGGGATCCAAATGCAGAGATCTTCCTCTGTGGGACCAGGATCTGGTGAGGATCCACTGGATCGATATCTGCACTTCTAGTGTTTCTGTGGGGCTCGGGTGTGTTGAATCGAAACAAAGGGATTTCGTTTCTCCTGGACAAAAACTGGGAGTATGGTGGTGGATTCATACCAGGGAAGAAAAGTTGTTTAACTCTGCCTAAGCTAACCAGGTAGTTGTGTTTGGGAGACTGGTACACATCATATCCATTTTCCAGTGTCCTGTGGTTGAACATGCAGTCCTCTTGACTGAAGTAATGCTTAGGGGGGGGGAAAAAAAGACACCTGTGAGCAGAGGGATTTGGTGAGTGACAAGTGCCAATTAAAAACAGAAGGAGGGATGAGATCCTGCAGCAGATGTTATTCTGATCTGCCAGTTCTGTAACTCAGGCTTAGTCAAACATAGGTCTGAGATGCATGCCTTTGTTTTCAGAAAAGGTGTTATAATGATAACAGTGTTTCTTTCAGAGGGTGCATTTGTTTGAGCTACTCCTAACTCATGGCTTTATGCTATAGCAGGAATTCACACTGGTCTACCACTGGATCTCATTTTGCCCTCACTAACCCACACAGCAACTCAGCTTTTTGTCAGCTATACAGCTCAATACATTTGAAGAAGAGAATAGAGTTCAACCTAAGTGGCAGTCCCTCAGCTCACTTAAATCTGCATCCTCCTAGTGTAGCTGTACAGATTTGCCCTAGGTGAGGAAATAGGCATCACAGAGGTAGCAGACCACACCTGCCTTTCAGTCTTGAGTCTTAGGAAAGGTCACTCACCGAACCAAAGATGTTTCCTTTCATGTCCATACACAGGTAGCGTCCACTCTTCACACCTGTGATTATTACTGAGCCAGCACCCTCAGTCTTGATCATTAGGGCACCTGGTTAGTAAAACAAAGATGTCAAACCCAGGACCTAGTTCTACACTGAACCATTGACTTACAGATCCACAGATGCTCTGGCTGGAAGTGCCTTCTTGCAGTCTGAACCAATCTCCCATGTGACCTAGGACTATTGCCCGCTCTGATCAGGTTAGCTTGGTCTGAGTTTTGGAAAGCTCCCAGGGTGAAGATGCCACCAGCTCTCTGTATATCCTGTTCTAGTGCTTCACTAACTTCCTAAAGACAACTTTTTTCCCCTATGACCCCTTCTGACGTCCCAACCCACAGTCTGGGCACATTGACCTTAGCTCTGTCATTGGCCACTACCCAGGGGAGTTTGTCTCCCTTACCTTCGTGACTGCCTTGGGGTATTAGATTATTGTTAACCTTCTTGTTGCTATACTCAACAAGCCCAGCTCCTGTTTCTCCACAACCACCCTGAACTGGGGTCACTATAGAGGTCCAAGAGCCGTTTCACTGATGCTGAGTAAAGTGGGAATAAGAACTTTTTTTAATCTCCTGACCAAGTAGGTGATTTGCCTTCATCTCAAAGCGAGGGTGCTGTTGACTTAAGTTTGACTTGGTGCCTGCTGTAACCCTCAGGTCCTATCCAGAAGAGCTGTACACATCCAATCTGTGCAGCTGCAGGGGCTATTGCAGTCCAGAAGTGCAGAACACTGCACTTCTCATTCAGCTAGCATCTCAGCGGTACTGCAGTGACCTGGCAGGGAGTCAGTCATCTTCCTTTTCATTGTCCCTTTTGTTGTCTGGTTTCTACCTCTCCCACTCCACTCCAAACACTGGGGTATTTGCTTCAGGGCAGATAAAGGAAAAATGATATTTTGCTGCATCTTGTTCTCTAAAACATCACACTTGTTCTTCACCAACATACCTAAAATGAGCTTCATAAAACCTGTAACTATGCAGGAAGAACAACAACAGGACAGTGGAAGGATTTCTGCAAGTGATTCATTAGCAATTATTAAAAAATAAAATAAAATAAAATAGTAGCAATTAAAAAATAGCAAACCTTGATCTTTTTTTCCTCCTTGATTAAATCGTAACTTTTGAAAACATCCTTTGCTCCGTATATGCATATGTAAAAACATCCTTACACATGCTTACATTTTTAATAGTGTATGAATAAGATGCCATGCAGCAATAATTATAAAGATGACTTTACAATGCCTAACTATTTGTGATTTGAGTGCTGCTAAAAAAGAAGTACTTTTGAAATGCTATGAAAGAAGTTTAAATCTTAAAAAAACCCCAAC
Organism: Galbula dea; assembly: GCA_013399015.1. Classification (NCBI taxonomy): domain Eukaryota; kingdom Metazoa; phylum Chordata; class Aves; order Piciformes; family Galbulidae; genus Galbula; species Galbula dea. Next base: position 974,536 of record VWZX01007039.1, on the reverse strand, counting down.
ATTTTGGCTACTAACTATAATGTTTGGGCCAGGTATTCAGCAAAGGAAGAACATCTTAGTTTTCCATGAAAATAAACTATGATGAGACAATTTGAGAACTGTTCAGTTACAGAACAGAACAGTTACTTCTCATAAACCCTAAAGTCTTAGCACCTCTTCTACAGTAGTCTGGCCTTTCATAGTTTCCCCCTTTTCAATCAACCTTTGCATGCCCATGTTCTATGCATATCAGAGTTAGTTTTAGGAGTTACCAGCTTTCTAACCCAAAATAGAGTTTACAGATGCTTTCAGGTTTCAACCACTGCTGTAGTGAGTTCCCCCAGTGCAGTTCCTTTAGTAGTACTGCCACTGCAAGGGGAAGCAGCTATTTTAGGGGCTGCCATCACCATACTCTAATAAGAAATTCCCCAAGAATCTGTGGGTAAAATCAAGAAGTGAAGGATAATTCAGGCAGTCTTTGCTTGCAGAGAGTTACAGGAGCCACAGGACTGCCCTTCTCTTAGGCAGAATTCCCCACCAGCTAGATTTCTTGGGAGTAATTTTGAAGAGTTATGTATATTTTCCACAGCTGTACTCCTCTGCCTGCCTAATGGGAGAAGGAGATTATCTGTAGGTAGTGAGAAAGCAAACCCCTTGTTCTCCCTCCCCTGCTCCCATGAAGACTGGGGATCCACAGCAAGCTACTTACTGTAGATGGTTTGGTGAGGAACACCATCGACATAGCCATCAGCGTTGATCTGCAGGTGGAAGCTATTCCTCTCTGTATCAGTGTAGAGATGGATCAGGTGATCTCCATTCCCCCAGCTGGGATTCAGCAGTGGAGAGGAGTTGGGAAAGGAGAGGGTAGCCTTCAGGCTACAGAGTAACAGCAGCATGTAGCCCGGGCAGCTGTAGGTACTGCTCTGTGGCATGGCTGGTGGTCAGTATCTGCGCCTTGATATGCCTCTGTGCTTCTTGCTTGTCCTTGGTTGCCTGTATCTGGAATGTGAATCCTCAGATAGGTTCCCTTCTTTTCTGCAGAGGCTTATAAAGAGCAGCAAAGTGACATCACACAGGAAGAAACTTCTCCACATCCTTGATTTTTGTCAAAGCAACATTTTTAAGTGTCCTGAAACCTCAAGGGAAGGATCTCTGGCTAAGGTGTGGGGGGGAAAAATGTAAGGTTTCTAAAGACAGCTCATGAAAGCTAATCATATGTTCAAATGTTATCTACAACCCTGTGACATCTGAAAGCTTCCCACGCCCCTACTGTTGGATCCAGGAAGAGCAATCCACTGCACTTTTGCTGAAGGGAGTGACCCTTCAGACCTGATATGTTTGTTCAGATTCCCATCCTCCCTCTCAGTTTCCAAACTGCATTCTGATTTAGTGGAAACATCAAATACTGCTAAAATCTTTTGAAAATGTATCAGAAGCTGGTATTAGGTTGTTCTTGGCCTGATTCTCCCTTCATTACAGTGTAAGTTGACAGTGAGACTTTTGGGCTGGTGTTTGTGTTGCTCCATTTAAGGAAAGGAAACAAGCACAAACTACTTCAACTAAGCTGTTCCTTTTAGGTCTCCAATCTCATTTTGAGTTATCTAAATAATTTAAAGTTGGCCAAACAGCTGAAAATTACCTGTAAAACATTTTAAAACTGCATGCTCCTTCCTGTGTTTGTTCTCTTTTACAGAGTCACATGGGTCAGCATGGCCAGTAGATCTAGGAAATGAATCCCACCTGAAATCACTCATGTTGTTACTCCAGGCAGAACAAGCAAGCTTGGAAGATCTACACAGGGACCTGACCAAGCTGACAAGTAATAAATGGATAGCAATGTTAGAAAATGTTCCAAGATACAGCAACTGCTTTTCATTTCAGTTATCCTGATAATATTCCATGTCTTTAGAGATCAATTTTCAGACTTAAAATACATGGTTCCATTTATTGTATGAAAATGTTGTGCTAATAGGAGACTGTGTGTACAGGTAGAACAATGGTGATAGGAAGATCAGGTTATAAAACTAGGCTGTTGTAAGGATTCTTCCACAGATTGATCCAAAACTGAAATGAGCACTACACAATAAATTCATCTATTCTTTTAAAGGATGCCTGAGGGTTTGAATTGGAACAATCTTAGGTTCAGTTCTTGTCTCTAGTTGGACACAGTATGCAAAATTCTGAGTTTCATTAACAAGCTGTGGAACAGTGCCATCAGCACATTATAGGTTGATACAACTGTAACCAAGAGCAAAAATTGATCTGATTTTTTTTTGTTGTTGTCATTGCTTAAAATTGGCAAAACTCTGCCAAATTCTTCTGCCACCTCTGTGTAAATGCAGAGGCTTGCGTCAGGGCACGTCCACCTGTGTAAATGACAGCAGCTTCTAGCCAAAGTGGCTCAGGGTCATATCTTAAACTGGAGAGACTGACAAAGCTGTCTTCACTGAGAGGCAATCCAGGCTACAGATCTTTTATTGGTTATAAGATCTGAAATGATTTCATTTCAAGGAGAGCTTGGAAGGAAAGGAGAGCTGTTTTGTTTCTTCTATTTGTGTTTGAAATTATCCACCAATATTTTGCACTTTAGTGTTAAAACAAATGTTTGGGATTTTGTTGTTGTTGCTGGTTGTTGGGTTTGTTTTTCTTTTGTTTCCTTTCCTTAGACTACCATGGAAACGTGAATATATAAACCTTAGAGCTGGTTGCAAAAGTTCCTGTGAGAGGCACCAATAGGATAGGGTATCCTCTTGGAATTTTTTGTGAGTCTTTTATGAATGAAGTTTTTTTTGTTTTAATGTTTTATATTCATCATGAAATTTTTCTGTGCTTGCCATTATGCACTGATCTGGCCTTCCTCCAGTGTCTTAAGAATTCCCTAATGTTTGAAAAATTAATTCAACCCCCAATTTAGCACATGCCAGTCGTGAGCAGAGCTTTCAATTTTTTTTTGTATGTTAGAGAAGCAAAAACTACTTGCACATGCTTCAGTTGTTTGGCATTTCCCATAAGGTCAGCAAACCTTCAGACTTTGCTGAGTTCTGTTTAACCTCCTGAGCTAAAGTGAATTTCTTTACGTTTCTGTTTGTGAGGGTGATAATTTTGCCTTTTCATATATTTTTGAGGTTGTGGGGTTATTTTTGTAAACCTATAAATGCCCACAGCATGTGTTGTTTTAAGAGTCCATTTCTCTTTTATTTCAGGCTGATGCATTTATTCTTTCTGTTGGTGTGTCACTTACCTTCTCCTCAGCTGTTGATGAAGGTGTATGAAAGTTTGTGTACCTCTTCAGCTGCCTCTGTTGGTCTAGTAGAGGTGATGACAACCTTTCTCATCATGTATCATTATGCTATTGCATTAGTAATAACAATGCTTCTGCAACTTTTACCACATGAAGTTCATATTGCTTTTTTAGACCTGTTTTTCTGAGCTACTAGACAACTTAACACAGCTTTTCTCAGTTCTCTGTAAAGAACTATCTGCAAAGTCTGACAGATTTTGCACATTTTAGATGCAAAGATTTAGAAGAAAGGAACAATGGAATGAAAGTGAAGACCAAAAAACATTTCAGTAAACTCAGAACTGCTGTGTTTTAGTTAACTGTTACCTTAGTCTAAATGGATAATTCAGGTAGTGCTAAGTTTTGTTCAGACATGAAAATTAGGCTACTCCCTCCCATGAGACTTTTAAGCAAATAGGTGGGAAAGTAGGTGCTGTGAAAGCAGCAGCGTGTGCACATGTGGAGCCTGAGACACGCTGGAGGTAGGTCTGACCTATGCCTCAGGACTGAACATGGATGTTTCTATGGTCAGGATGACCATACTGTCAGATTTTCCACTTCCTATTACAGGGATGCTATACAGCCAGTGTCAGGTGCCACAGTGGTGTGGGGCATTCCTTGGAAACATCCTATAAAGGCAGCTGGGAGACAGCCTGGAGGTAGTACCCAGGGTGGATGTTGGGAGCCACTGAAATTCATACTTCAGAGCAAAGTGGAAAGAAAAAGATGGATAAGACAGGCCCCAGTTTATAGGCTAAAATTTGAGAAAATAATTGATGGTCTGCCCCTTAGTAGGTCTCATATCCCTCCTTCTCTCTGCTGTACCTTCATCCCAGACCTGCTCCTGCTGCCTCCTTGCTCCTCGCTTCAGAGGCAGCTCAGGTCTGGCTAAGGCACTCAGTCTAGACACTCACCTGGGCCAGGTGCCTCAACTGTAATGCCCATGATGCTTTTGCCTCTCTGGTCCAGCATGTGCCAGGAGTGCTAGCTCAGGACACAGAGCAAATGGGACACAAAACAGTGAATACCTGTAAAAGAAAATAATAACTTTATGCTGAACAAAGCAAATGTTCTGTGGAAGGTTTAGTAATTTATTTAAATAGGATCACTCAATTGCAATTTATACCCAAAGCTACTCAGAAGGAACTGTGTTAGGGCCATAGCAGCAGCCTGGGGTCTGACTTTCCCCTGTTTTGACTGCTTTGAGTTTCAGACTTGGGTCATTTTCTGGTCAAAACCTACTGTTTCAGATCTGTATCAGACCCTGATCTCAGCAACTGCATGTCATCCCTTGTCCCACTCCTTTCTTTTACTGCTTATCACTTCAGTCAACTGCAGAAGACTTACAAGGGAAAGACAAGTTTTTTATAACAAATTGAAATTACTACAAGTGATTTGTTCTCAGTTACCTTTTGCAGATCCCTTGAAAGTGCTCTATACAGCATCAAATATTTGCTGGTTAAAAAAAGGAGTTTCCTGCTCAATCTGATGGGGTTGCTTTCCAGGATTCTCCTATGAGTGAAAATGCACGTTCCCTCACAGTGCTGGCCTACCTCCCCTCACGTAGGAGCACCTGTAGCACTGTTGCTTAATAAAGCATATTGACTTCTATTTAAACAGGTGTGTGGCTTGGCCTTTTGCAGAACTCTGTGCTATCTGAGTATCTGGGATGGCCTCAGGAAGCCTCTTGCTCGCTGCTTGTTTCAAAGATCACAAGGGAGTTTGGGCTGCCAGATTCAAAACTACCTCTGCTTTTAACAACCTTCTTCAAAGAGGTCAGAGAAATCAGAGGCCCTTCCCTCTGCCTCCCCTTCCTTAAAATCACTGTAATAACTGACTCTGGGACAATCACATTGTCAGTGTTGGAAGTACAAGGGTGGAGTGCCTCTCCAGAAGTTATTCTAGGAACACTGACGCACTAAGGCAAGGATCTGCACACTGGATGCTCTGTGTGTATGTGTGCGCATGAACCTTTGCCACAGACTTTACCCGGTGTTGTTAAACACATCCTGAGTGACCTTATTTGGATGTCCCATTCTTGTCACACTGCCCACCACTAAACAAAACATCCTGGCTAGGTTCACCTACGTGAAATAAATGAGGTAAGCACAACCCACTTGGGTCTGGAACCGCAGCATGTACTAGCAGTTTTTGCAATGTGTCTTGCCAAACATATTGTTTTGGGTCTTCTATTTCCCCCCCATCCCCTCCCCCCACCCTTTCTCTGTGTATTAGGCATTTTGGAAATCAATTTCCCACTTCAGATGTGCTAGGTCACCTGCTCAGGCAGCTCAGTGACATTGCTAAAGTAGTTTCCCCCATGCCTTTCTCTGCAGGATGTAGGACGTATGTATGATCTTCCTGAGAAGTGCCTGTCTTGTCTTCTTGGCATTTTTCTTTCCAGTCAGGGAGAAGACTGACATATGCTTTCAGCTCTGGTTCAGAAGTCCGAAAGGGGGGAGGGGACAACTTTTTGCCAGTGGCTTTAGAGACTGTGAGCTTTCAAAACATGACGAGACAAAGGCAGGTAGAAAGAGAAAACCCCAATATTTCACTGTGTTCTGAGGAGGAGGTAGATAAGAAAACAGACTTCCCTGCCTGTAAATGTCCCACATGGGCTTTTGTGTTGCTGTTTGTGTTGTTTTGCTTTAACTAACCGAAATGAAGGGCCTCATTCCTCCTCCAGCTGAAATCCTTGGCAGATCTCCCAGTCAAAGCAGAACCAGTCCCTAAAAGGTTGTGTTTTCTGAACAGAGAGTGTTTCTGTCACTTTAAAGGGTCTGTATTTGCTTAGGTATTGTAGAAGAGAGAATGGTTACAATCTGCAATGAAAGCTTCTGATACCCTCCTTTTCCAAAGAGATGTTTCTAGTTAAAGAAATGGATTTTCCCAGGTTGGGCCATCCATTCCTCTGGGGATGGGAAGTCCTTTCCACATGTGTGAACCTTTTTTTCCTGCAGCTCTGGTCAGCACCTGGACATAACCAAACCCATAGGTCATCTAATATGCTTGGTAGCAGGTAGATGAGAGGATTGTCTTTCCAAATGGTGGTAGAGATGAGACAAGTTGGTGGAGACCTGAGGGTGGGACTCAGCATAGGAGAAAGTGAGGGGTAAATGCTCAAGGTAGGAGGTGTAAGTGTGAGGGGGTACACCATGAAAGGGAAGGAAGAGTGGAGGAAGACAGACCTCTATTCACATCTGGCTGTGGTAGCTGCTGCTCTTAGTAGATGAACAAATTCAGAGCAGCTTGAGCAGGGCAGGTGGTTGAATCCAGTGCCCTTTCTTAGTTTCTTGTGGTATCAAGTTTTCCTGATAATCTGTGGCTTAAAATATCTATATGTTTCAAACCACATAATTTCATCTCTTGGTGTGCAATGTGCAATTTCATCTGAGGTACCATAAGAGTGAAAGGGTTTCAACTTAATTCTGCTCCTACCTACATATTTGTATCAACTCTCAGGCGCTTTTTCTCCTCACAACTAGACTGCCCAACTCGATCTGAGCTCTCTGCTTAGAGATCTCTGCATACTTTCTCTGGGCATCTGTTTATTGTTGCTCTTGCTGCTCAGATCCCAGCCTGAACATCTTGATTTACTTCAGTCCACCCTCTGTACATCAAATTCTATGTGCCCAGTAGTAAAAACTCACAGCACTTATCCATCCCCTGTTTCACTGCATTATCCTTCTTTCTTCCCTGGATACTTCTCCATTGTTTCCTGTATTCCCTGATGCAATATAACCAATTGACCTCTCAGACCCGAGATGAAAAGGTTGTTAAACATGTACCAGGCAGCTTTTTGCTGGTGGTTGGCTGTGGTGTGGAGCACAGGTCCCATGGTGGCAGAGCCAGCAGAGGACACTGATGGCTGGCAGAGCCCTGACAAGGATCCCCAGGGGTGAACAGCAGCTGAACCAGCAGATGAAGGGGTTTGGTTTTGTTTTGTTTTGGTGGGGGTTTCTTGTTTGTTTGTTTAGTTGGTTTGTTTTTTGGGGTTTGTTTTGGTTTATTTAGGGTTTTCTTAGATCACAATAAGGTAACTATGGCATCTTCTCTTTCATCTGCTGGAGAAGGGAGCAAAATGATGATTTTGCTCTGAATTGACTCCTTTTGGTCCCACTCTAGTTTAGAAGCTGGCACTCAGGCATTCATGAAACATTTTGCCCACAGTGACTCTGTTGTCTTTCATCTCTGTTCAGTTCTTACTACTGGAAACACAGTCAATGCAAGTGGAAATGTGCCCTTGGGGAAGTCTTCTGCCCTGTCATTTCTCAGACTTGAAACAGAAACATTTGTGTGCTCAGAGCTGAAGGGAACTTAAATTTTTTGATACTTTTATCATATTTATTGTTTGCTTATGAGCACTATATTAAATCAAACCCCTCACAGCCAAATGCTGCTGAAATACTGTTGCTATTGAACTGGTGAAGGAATTTTTTTTCCCCTGCACATCAGCACTAACAAAGTAGAGAACTCAGCTTTATAGATACTTCCTTAGATGTCTGAACTCCTTGTCTCTTGTAAAAATTTGTAGGGGCTGGTGGCACTTAGCTTGGAGTCCAATGTTGTGAAATGCAGTTTACTAGCATGGCACACTACTTGCAGTTACACAGAATCACAGGATCATTAAGGTTGGAAGAGACCTCTAAGATCAAGTCCAACTGTCAACCTATCACCCCCATGCCACTATACCATGTCCCTAAGCACCACATCTATATGTCTTTGAAGGCCATTTGGTTTCTCAGCTGCAGTATGAGTTTACTCTTGAGAAATGCATGCCCTCACACAGAGGGCTAGGAGGGGTGATGCTGGTAGCCTTATAAGCAGAAAAAAAAAGCTTTAAAATACACTTTTTTAACATCACTTTTCTTATTTTATGTTTCCAAATCTGTTTGGGGGAAGAAAAATTGAATACACCAGTACACTGTGCACAGCCCTTAAGTTTCCAACTTTAAAGCAATGATATTTGATCTAGATGTAAGTGAAGATAATGTCTCACTAGTCTACCTCCACAGCTTTGCACCTGAGTTCCAGTAATTATGCTAGTTCTGTTTTTGTTTTTTCTGAAGAAGAGATGGCATGGACCTCTCTAGCATCAATTCAGTTTCAGATATTAAGAAACAAAGAACAGCCCTGCAAGATTTTAAAGATAGACTGGTATTACAAAAGCTTCTGACAAACAGATTTGAAATACAACTATAAAATATTTCTGAATAGTGTTTGCAAACCAGAGTGACATTAGGTTAATGAATGGCACTGAAAAAAAGAAGGAAATAAACTAACAAAGCAGGAGAAGAATATATGTTTTGCTTTAGTCAGAAAAAAAAGTAAAAAAGTATGTGAATTAGTTCCCAGCCACCTCCACGGATAGTTTCATGCTTTCTTTCAAACAGTCTAAGAGGCCTCTGTCATATACACTGTCTGTACAAAGCCCACACAGTAAAATTCATTAAGACTAAGTATCAGTAGTTTAGGGTAACACACACTATGGTCACAAGCTGCAACAAAAGAAATTTTGGTTGGACAGAAAATTCTTCCCTTGAGAGTGATCAATCATCTGGCCAGAGAGGCTGTAGCCCATAGGCTTGGAGAAATTCAGAATATGAGTAAGCAAAGTCCTGAATGAGCTGATCTAGCTGAGGGGTTGGTGTTGCTGTTATGTCAGCTTGGAGCAGGAACCCCCAGGGCCCCCTTCCTACCTAAATCTTTCTCTGATTCCATGACATTGGGTATGATGACATCTGCATTCATTGATAGTTTCCAATAAACTAATAGGATGATTTTCCCTTGTCAGATGATGAGAGTAGATAATGCACTTTGTGCTGACCTGGTTTGGGTTCACACATTTCACCTGATTCTGTCTCCTGGAAGAAGAGATAAAAAGACTTAGGTTAAATAAATGAAGAATAGAAAATAGAGAGAGGGAGGGGGGAAAACAGTGAAACTGTCAAAGGACAAAATATGCAGACTACTTTATCATCAGCCAAGGGGCCTTTTGCTGTGGGACAGTAAGAACATAGCACGTGACTGGTATGGTCAGAAATGCTTCAGTAGAATTGCATGTGTTGCTCTTTAGCTGTGAAGCTTATTTTTTAGTGGGATCTCTTTGAAACTAAATCTTTATCCAATAAATATTTGCTTTATAAATTCTAAGAGTAAATGTATATCCTGAAATCATAAACAGTAAATGAAGAACTCCATGACTGAACCAAGCATTGCTCTTGTACCTACTCTTTCCAAGGCAAGGAAAATAGAAAGATTTCCAAAGATATTGTAAGACTAATATATGATTCTGGACCCCTTTAAAGCAACCTGGAGATCAAGCTTTGTAAAAGGCAGGGCAAGATAAGTAACAGTAAATTAATTTTTTTTCCACCTAAAATTGTGTTAGCTCAGCTTTGCTCAGAAGCTGAGGTCTGTTTGTTAAGGTGTTTTTGTGATGGGTACTCCTGGATTTGTTTATAGACAAAGATTTATTAAATGTAAATCTGGCAAAGATATGTCTTGAACTCTGCCCATGATTCAGGTTTTCCATTGCAGAAAAGCTTTTCAGGTAGATTTGCAGCTACGACATTTCTTTGTGTATTGCAGACAACAGCTCTTCATGTCACTTTCTCAGCCTGTCAGGCAAGGAGGAACATGAGTGACACATAGTGCCCTAGATGCACAGGTTCATCAGCTGCTAGGACATTGATCTTGTACCTGGACCTTACTGATCTTTGACCATTTTCACAGCTGGTGCAACTTGGTGTCATGCCAGGGCTGTTTAGCAAATGTGTTCTGTTTCAAAGACAAGCAGCAGACTGGTTTTGTCATCTTTACTGAAGCTTTGGAGTCTCAATCAAACTGCTCAGTTCTCCAAACCCAAAGATTTGCTGGCTGACACTTTTTTTTTTTTTCATCTTTCAAGTAAAACCTAACACTGTTTTATTATTGTTTAATAATTTATTCTTTATCACCCTTTCCATAGTCCTAATAGACATTCTCACATCCCAGAGGCTGGCTAGCCCACCTACCCACCCTGAACATGACTATGTCTCTTTGACAGCAATGTCACTTCAAGACTTCTTACTCCAGGGTTCTTTTATCCCTCAGTCTCCACTTCTGGGGAAAGAATGGAAGTGAATTCAGGTTAACACCTCCATGGCAGCTATTCACCAGCTCAACATCGACTGAAGTTGTGCAGAATGCAAACATACAAGAGAAATTTCACAGTTACTCAAGTGAGTTGTAGAGCTTGCACTTTGACTGTTATAGAGGTGCAGAAAATAAATATTATTTCATATTATCCTGTCTTCTTTTTAAATCCCAAAGTTCCTCTTTAAGATCTGTAAATATCTACAGATCTGCTCACAATATACAGAATGCAGCACTCATACATGCCCTATACATGTCCCTTTCCTTTCTCATTTTCTGTTAGTCTAGTCCTTGCCTTTGCAAAATGTTGATGTTTTTGGTGAGCTAGCATTGAAGAGCTGCAGCTTATCTGTCTAGAATCTGAAATCTGCCCTGTGCTACAGTTTGTCCATCTAAAAAAATGTGTATTTTTTCATGGTGTGCTTGCTTCTAGGTCCTTAGCAATGTTGAGGATCCAGATGTACAGCCTCAACAAGAAAATCCTTCCATGCATCCATCTCCTATTGTGGTATGCTGCAAGGTGGCTAAAAATAAGCTGTGTGTTTTATTTTGGAAAAGTTCTTTGTTTTATGTTAGGTTTCCTATTTCCCAATGTTGCTGTTTGTCTAGCACTGTGATTTAATGTTTTTGCACAGGGCTAGCCACATGGTTTTATTAAAGTGCAAAGTACCTTACATATCTTCACTAAGGGACTGTGGATCAAAACAGGCAAGATCATGAAGTTAGAGTTAATGAAGTTGCTTGAGCTACTTGCTGTTCCCATCAGCTCTACCTGAGATCCCAAGGCCTGGTTGCATTAAAGCATTACCAAGAGTCATGGTAGAGTAAGGATTTGTCATGTGTCCACTACTTTGCTGGGACTCTTTGTGTTTTGACCCTCTGGTAAATGTAAGCTGGCTTGTCCCTCCCTGGTTAACAGAGGTAGTTAAAATGCTATTGAAAATGGTGATGATCTGGCTGAATGACACCTATGCTAGCTATGATTAGGGTCTGTCACCACTGGGACCTGGGTTCAATTCCCAGTCAGGGAAGCTGTGTTGTGACCTAGTCTTAGAGAATCCTGCTGTGGCAGGGGGGTTTGGACTAGATGATCTTTCAAGGTCCCTTCCAACTCCTGACATGCTGTGATTCTTTGACACCTTCCTTAAGGTTTTGCAGCAAATATATTGCCTCTTTAAATAAACTGGAAGATCTGTGTTGGCCTGGAGAGCCCTGGACCCAGGTCAAAGACAGAGTAAGTCCAGGAAAAAACAGCCAGGCTCTGATTACCTAGAATAACTCAGGATGGATCCATTCTCATAATAAATACTTAAGAAAAAAACAGATGCTCTTCTCCAGACAGCCCTGAAACAAATACAATTGCAAACAACTCTGCTGGCTTATACACTATAGCTAATGATTGCTCATTTGATGTTAGTTGGTATGATTGCATTGTCCTGGGAGAAGCTGTTCTAAGAGCTGGGAGGCCTAGTCCGTGAAATCACAAGCACTGAATAAAATTGTGAATTGTAAACAGTTAATTTAGGGGACAGAAATTTGGTCCTGATGAAGGCATTTTGGTCCACACCATGTAACAAAAATAACCAAGGATAATATGCATGCATACAATCCAGGATTTAATAGTATGTTCATATCTCATGATCCAAGCACACAGCTTGTTCAGCTCATCTGGACTTATTGTCCCCTTGGATTTTGGCCAAACACTTTTCAGCAGACTACAGCTTCCAAACCAAACATGCTTTTGGGTTGAGCTAGATGCAGAGCTTGGCTGGAGAGAAAAAAGAAATCTCTGCTTGTGGCTGCATACTTGGTTGGTTGTTTTTAGGACTTTTTCCAGTGACAGCTATTTCATCAGCCAGGATTGGCCACTGCAGGTAACTGTAATCCAGTTTGCATTGTATGTGTTAAACCTAGAGATTCCCACACTGTTTGTCTTAGCCTCTGTCTCCTCCTCAGTTACCCAACAGCTGGAAGAGATTCTTTCTTCCTCCTTTACTCTTGCATTCTGACAAGGAAACCAAAAGTCCTCTTGGCTTCTGCTGAGTCATTTGTGATTCCAAACATGAGGTGCAAGAGCTTGCAGTTGGCTCATTTTCCCAAGGAGCCAAGTCATCTGTAATTAAATACCTGGAGCCTGATTCTGTCCTCCATCACTTAAACTGATACAGAGCAGGATGGCTTCAGTGAATGCCAAAAGTAAAACAACAAAAAAACCCAACCCAGACTGCAAAAGAGATCTAGGGCTGTTTGTTTCTTTTTATGAGCATGTCTTAAGTTAGACAGCCCATACTGACCAGCACTCTGAAGTTACTGAGACACCTTCAGATCATGGCCTCTTAACCATGCTGACTATCCTCTGCTTTCCTTAGCAACAGTGGGAGTGGAACTGAACATTGCTAAGATCCTTAGGGACCAGATTGTTTCACAGCATTTTAATTTGTTTGCATATCACTTAATGAAACCCAGACTACAGCCTCACCCCATTGTCATGCTCTTACACAAAACTGTCTTAAATGAATGTCTGGCAGTTCCCTGGAGAGGCTGGAGGGGGAATCCCTGGTTTATAGACTCTGCTTTTGCCACTCCTGGCCCTCTGAGACTCCTTAGCATAGGAAAGATGATCAGTGCAACCATTAAAAACACAATGGCATATTGGTTTGCATTAGCCACAGATCAAAGGAAGTGTTTATTTCCCTTTTGTGAGGCAACATCTGACACTGTGTCTAGTCTTGAGCTCCAGGTTGCAAGAGGTTGTTAATAAGCTGGAGCAAGTCCAGAGAAGGGTCACTGAGATGTGTGCAGACTGGAGCACATGATCTACAAGGAGAGGCTGTTGGAGCAGGGTTTGTTTAGCCTGGACAAGATGAGGGAGCAAATCTGGCTGCATTTTCTCCACATGAAGGGCAACATACAGAAGGTGGAAGTGATTATTATAGGATGTGGAAAATACATTGCCAAGGTATTTGTCCACTTTCCATCTATCAGAGTTGCCCCAGTCTGGTATGTATGGCTAACTTAGTCTTCTACACTATCAGTTTTGCAGTGTTCCTTGCATAGAAGAGGCAGTGCAGAGAAATAACAGTGCGTTGTCCATGGTCACATAGGAATCCTGTGGCAGAACTTAGAACTGAGCCTGGGTCTCCCAAATGCTAGTCCAGCACCCTGTAAGCTGTTTCCTGTTGCCTCTCCAATTACAGAAGCCCACTGTGAATCTTTTCCCAGGGATGTCTTTCTCCTTCAGAAAAAGCCTTGGGGCTTGGGAAGACCCAAGCTTGCCCTCAGGGAGCAGCACAGGGGGCTAGGGGGAGCCTATGGCCAGCAGCTCTGCTGAAGCCAGGCTGAAGCAAAGGTGTTTTCTAGCCAGGCTCCTTAGGCTGTGGGGCACTAGGGCAAACAGGTCCACAGCTCAGCTAGGAAGGTCATGGCTCCTGATGCCCTCACGTGGCTCTGTCCAGATCCAGATTGGTTTAAACAAGACCAGGCCCTGGAGGTACCCTTGGTCAGGTTGCTGGCCTGGCCTTCCACAAGGATGAGTTTAGCTGGCTTCAAACAGAATCAGGCAACATGCAGCATTTACCTGACCTGTGAGAATCAGGGCCCAGCTCCCACCTTTGGTGTGGTTTCTAAAAGACAGGCTTTCCAGAGCTGCTGGAGACCATGTGATGTCCATGCTGCAGCCTCCTCTGAGCAACAACACCAAGTTTCAATAAGGAAAAAAGAACCAGGAGGCAATCAGGTTTTCAGGTCCCCATGAGATTTTAACATTGTGTCCCAGCCACATCTCCCAGTCCAAGGATCAGTGTCAGGATCCTGCACAGAAAATCATAGAGACCAGACTGGAGGCTTAGATTAAATACACTGGGCAAGGCTGCACCAGCTTCCTACCTTCCTTCTAGCAGCATAAATGTCAGGTGACATTTATCTACATAATGTACAGGCAGCACCTTTGGGTCTCAGACTGTGTCAGTCTGTTACTTCCCATCAGATTCACTTTTAAAAGAAAGAAAAATAGATTAACACTAAGATACCTCACATATCTATCATTTAAATGAAAGAGGTTATTTTTCTTTTCCTATAACATAAAAAATGAGGACTTAATAAATAGAATGTGATGTTTTCTGCCATAAACTTCCTTGATCTGGAAAAGAAGTGGGTGACAACCACTGAGAATCAAAATGTTTTCAGTTACCATTTTTCTGAAGTACCTGTTTGCATATTCTAAGAAAAGGAAACCACTTACCTGAAAAGGGTTTTTTCCTACTGAATTGAAAGTCTTTCTTTTTTTGACTTTGAGGAAAACTCTGGCTACATTTATTCATGAAACTCTAGTATACTGCCTGCTGATCTAGGAAAGCTGAGCCAACCCAGTAGTAGTGGGGGGACTGGTGGCTACAGCATTTCTCTGGTGCTCTAGATTTTGCTGGTGAGGTAAATCTCTGTTGAGTAAATTTCTTAACAATATGCTTGCTTTTCTAAGTGTGACAGACACCTACTGTGGTTTTTCGTTTGGTTTGGTTTTCTTCTTCCTCCCAAGTTGTCATTTCTGCAGGTGGCACACTGCCCCCTGGCAGTCAGAGCTCCAACATCTTCCCCAGGGCTTCTGGTCCTGCAAAAAGCATCTCTGGTAGTTGATGGACTGGAGATCTTATCATTGATGATCACTTATGGGCCCACAGCACTGTTTGTAATAAGAGCTCAGTGAAGTAAAGGGGGGAAAAAAAGAAAATAACAAGGTTTCTTAACATATTTTAAAACTTTCTGTCTTCAGCATAATTTGGAAGAGGTTGATGTTTTCTGCTTTCTCACTTAAGGTGCTCCAAGCTTCTAAACAGTATTTCCTGCCACAGGTGTTATGAAGAATAACAGGGAATGCTTTGCACTCGAAGGCACCTTGAAAGGTCATCTAGTCCAACCCCCCTGCAGTGAGTAGGGACACCTTCAATTAGATCAGGCTACTCAGAACCCCATCCAATCTGAGCTTGAAGGTTTCCAGGGATGGGACATCTCTCTGGGCAACACATTTCAGTGTTTCATCACACTCTTTGTAAAAAATGTCTTCCCTAACTTGTCCAAATCTCTCCTCTTTTAGTTTAAAACCATTATCCCTAATTCTGTTGCAGCAGGCCCTACTAAAATGTCTGTCCTCATCATTGTTATAGGCTTCCCTTAAGTATTGAAAGGCTGAAATATCATCTCTGTGGAGCCTTCTCCTTACCAGACTGAACAACCCCAACTCTCTCAGCCTTTCTTAACAGGAGAGATGCTCCAGCATGCTGGTGATTTTCGTGGTCCTCCTGTGGACCTGCTCCAACAGATCCACGTCTGTGTCCTTTAAGGTGTTCCATGTGACACTGCCTTTGATGCCTAGGCTTAGGTTTTGTGTTTGCAAAAACCTTGGCAAATCTTCAGGTTGGATAATTTGCAGCAAAAGCAAAATAGTTCTCATGCTCAATTTACCTGCCTACTGTTATAAAAAGTTGCTTATGAAGAAGATACCTGAATCCCAAATACTCTGTTCTTTGGCTTCCCAGTTAAAATTGTAACTTTCCTGTATAGGGGTGCAATAGATATGTGCATGGAGGGACCTAAAGCCTATATCCAATCACAGCCATGAGGTGGTAGCCTCCTTTCACCTTGTGCTCAGCCCCATGGTGCAGAAACCATGCTTTGCCTCTGACATCTAGCTGCTAAATAACGAACTAGCCACCAGAGGGCAATGATAATAACAGCCAATAAAAATTGCAGTGGTCAGCCTCAGGAGGTCAGACTCCTTCTACCTGTCTCTAGCACCGCAGGTGTTAGGTGCCATTCAGATTTTGGAGTACCATTGCTGCTGCCCTTTTCCTTCAAAGTGATCTGGGGTTGCACTGAAGTCAGGCAATTCAGGTTCCTGTGTCTTCCCCCAAATCTTGTGTACCTACAACTGAGCTAACCTTGCATCTGTGAGTTGTCAGAAAGCCTTTATTTTTGGTGGATTTTTTTCTTTCCCTTCAGAAGACTGAATTCTTCAGATGATTTCTGCAACCACTTGTGCTGGTAGGGTTGAGTTTCAGGAGGAAAGACATTATCTGCTCAGTGCACAGGACAGATGTGACTTGTGACAAGGCCTGGTAGGAAGATGCCATCAGCAAAGCACAAGCCACCCTGGTGACCCCTTTGAGACATCTGCCTGTGAATTGCTGTCCAGAGTTTCATCCAGAGTTTAAAGAATCATGAAGCTATCACAGGAACTGTTGGAGGAGATGGATAGAGCAGATTCTTCCTGATCCAACCTCCCCTAGCTTTGAAGTTGGTCCTGCATTGAGCTTGAGGTTGGAATCAAGCCCTCCAGCAGTCCCTTACCATCTAAATATCTATGATTCCATGACCAGGATGTTCCCAGGGCAACACCTATTTAGCTCTTAACTTTCTTTGAGTAGAAGGTGTTTACTCCTCTTTAATATATATATGTTTTCACCTGTGCTCCCTACACTGTAACCTCCAGCCAGCTCAGGTCTGGCATGTCTATCAGGAGCTGCTGACAACCCAAACTCACCAAGCTAATGAAAACAGCACCTGCTGACTCATATAAATGGTGGGGCATCAGAGAAGCCAGAGCCTGAGTAAGTGAACAGATGATGGGTGTCTGCCGAAGGCTTCAGGCCAGGAAAGGCTGAAGGCAGCATGACTTGGGGTGGGGGAAGAGAAGGCACACACAGAGCTACTTCTGCTCTGAGCACAGGGAGATTTTCAGAGCAGCAGTTGTATTTTCAAGTGACAGGTCAAACAAAAGGGCTTGGGAAGAAAGAAGAGAGTAGAGGAACAGGATTACCTCAGGGAGCTAGGATAGGTGTCTTTTTAGGTCATTTGACTTTTTTTTTTTGCTTAAGTTGCATTTGCCTTTATCTCTTAAAGTTTCTCCTTCCCTGACAAGCATCCCACAACTTGTCCAAGGTGAGCAGCAGGGAGCTGCTGAGACAGGAACCCACACTGAAGGGGTGGTGAGAAGGATAAGGTGGCTGGTATAGGTGTACCTGTGGGAACAGGCACATCATTAAATTTCAGATCACCTGGGAGGAAACTGAGTGATAACATGAATGATATAATAAATGATATAATCTGAGCAAAGTCCAGCCAAAAATCTTCTTGTTCTTCAGAGAGATGTGAGACTTAGGCACCACCTCTTGTCCCTTCAATTCCCTGAAGGTTTTTCATCCACTGAGCTGAGACCACAGAATGGGAAGCGAGCATGGGAGCTGTCTGTGACTCCCAGGGCACCTGGGCACTCACCTGGCTCTGCCTGGCCAGCATCACCTTTCCAGGGACAAACTGTGACACAGAGAGAAGAAATTAGCCTGTGTCTGAGGGTGTGTCTTGCCAGCTGGCCATGTGTAGCCTCTTCCTACCCTCTGCAGATAACTCCTTACCAGATCATTTACATTTCTGTGCTGCTTACCAGATCATTTATGCTTTCTGTTTCTTGTTTGGGGCTAGGTTGGTTTCCATCAACTGCTGGTTACTCCTGTTGTTTCAAGTCACTATATGTGGGCTGTGTATCTTCTCCTGTTCTCACTTCCACCTACAGAGACTGGCCTTCAGAGCTGTAAATGGGGCACTTCTCCAGCAGACAGAAACATTCCTTAAGCCACCAGTGAAACATAGTCCTCTCTTAGGAGAAACGTTGCACATACCCAGAGCAAGGATATGCAAGAATTCATGATGACTTGTGAGCAAAGAAGGTTATTGCGGAGAAGCAAAGGCAGATGAAACACAAATACAGGGAATGGTGTTTAGCCAGTGTGTTGGTGCTGATGTTCTTCTACTCCTGAGAAGGGCGGCCAACAATCAGAGCCTTGGAGATTTGTGGTATCATGCTGGTATGGATTAAACAGCACACTTGAACCAAAAAGCAGGTGACAGATAATGATTTCTAGTACTTTAGACCATGTCCTTAGACTGGGAGAAGTCTGTGATCATTTAACTAACTGAAGAACTGATTAAATGACAGTTTGGGAGTGGAGAAAGGGAGAGCAAAACTTACCAAGTCACTGAAAGGTAGCAGTGCTTCCAAAATACCCGACTTTCAGGCATAGCGAGGCAAATACCTTCAGAGCTGGCTGCAGGAAGCTGCTCTCCCAAGTTAGTCTCACACAAGAAGAAAACACCATTTGAGGGGGAAAAAAAAAGCTTTTCTTATTTAACAAAGTAAGAGATATTAATGGCCAGTTACACACTGAAAAGCACCAGCAACAGGAGAGCAGAACTCCCCAGGCAAAAAGCACTGGAATCTAGACAGGTGACTATCACAACTCATCTTGAGCTCATCAGATTGCACTTTTCTTTTCCTTCTCTCCTGTGAAACTCCCAGATTTTCTACCACAAGCATGACTCTCTAATGACTTCCCAGGCAAGAAGTCTGAAGAACACAAAAGTCTACTACAAGTTTAAGTGTACCCATACACCCTCTGGTTCTAGAGGTGAACAAAAACTACGTGTCTATGTGTGTGTGTGATTGAACACAGCAGCTCTGAAGCAAGGAGAAAACCCAACTGTTAAGAGGGATTTGGAGTCCAAACAATACCAAAAATGTAGAAAAAGTTTATTTTATGAATACATTAAACCTATTGTGCTCAGCACATACATATAAAAATAGAAGCAATTTCACAAACCATTGATTGGACAGTTTTGTGTTTCTTGCAAATTTACAGTCTCAGTTGTGAGTTCATACAGAGTCAGAACATGAGGTATATTTTACTGAAAAAAAAAAGATAATGTGAGAACTTTGGCACCATTTTGCTGTGCAAAATAAAATCTTGGAATTGAAATAGTGAGGTATACAAAGATTACACTGCTTTTCCACTGTGCCTGTGTTTGCATCTCTGCATCCTTGGGGAAAATTTGACTATTGAAGAACATGTTTTCTAATGGAGACAGATTAGCTCTGAAATGATTATGGGATTTGCCTATGGAAGGAGAAACCTTGAAAATAGATATCAGCTCCACAGGAGAATACCAGTTGCAAACTAAGGGCACAACAGGCAGATGTGGGGCATTCACAGCAATGCTTTCAAAGCCTGTAGCCCGTTTCATGACCCTGCATTAATGCACACTGGGATGAGGTACACTTTGAAAGGGACCACCACAAGAACTGTCAATAACAGGTTCCTACTTTGGCCCTGATTTGGGAAACTCCTTTACTTTGATGAGTTTTCTTCCTGTAGTCACATATCCATGGAACTATTTTTTCAAAGCAAGTTTTCTTGAGAATTTGCCAGACTATGCCCATATTCTCTCCATAGCCTCTGTTATCATCTACATTCATTTTACAAATGCTTTGGTTTGTTGTCTTTTTTTTTTCTCTGTGCCAGCTCAATAAATTTATCCTGAGGTATGTAAAATGAGAGGTGAACTTCCTAAATCCTCCTCTGCCCATGCAGGTGGTGATGGCCTGAGGTGGAATTAAGGTAATTGAGCATGAGGCAGAACAGGATGGGGCCATTTCCCAGGCAAGTTGCATAACTTCTGGCATTCTGCCCCTGTGAGCTGCCCCTAGACTGCTTGCACATCTACAGCAGGGTGTCAACATGTGCCTTAACTCCTCTCTTGAAAGTAACCATGCATTCACTTCAGAAGCACCTCTGTCCAAGGGTCATAGCCAACTACTCTAAAACTCCTATTAGTCAGGATTCCTGCTGCTGGGAGACCTTTTCTGATTTCAGTGCTGACTTCAGTAGTGATCTGGCTGGCACAGATATGTAATAAGGAAAAGCAGTGGGTATGAAGTGTAACTCAGCAGAGTGACTGGTGGGCCTTTCCAAATGCCCACCATGACTGCATCCACAAGGGTCTGCAGTTCCCGAAGAACAAGCTCAGCCCAGGAGGCTGCATTCAGACTTCTTGTCACCTGGTCTATGGTTTGTTCTTGCTGTTGACCAATATGTGCAAAATAGAGGCAGTGAGCCTGATTCTCACCGTTTTTGCCACCTATCCCATTATTTATCAGTACTGGCAACAATGAATTACTCTAGGTTGCGGTGGGTTAAGAGGGAACAGACTTCATCCTACCCTAAGGACACTGGGTTAGGCTGTAATTGGAAACCAACTTGTGTGTCAGCCTTCAAATTATGGCTTCTTCTACATCCACTTACTCTTCCATCTTTCTTCAAACTTAATTTCAAAGACAATTAGAAATATAACACAAGGATACAGGTTACCAGCTAGTGGATTTCAACACAGCTGTAGTCTTTCTGTACTTCTAAGGGCTCTAGGTCAATGTAACCTTCTGCTATCCCCCTAACTTTTCTCTGATCCACCCAAAACATCCTTCTTTTTCTCTTAAAATGCATATTTTTCCCCAAAGCAAACTTCTGCACACATTGTGAATAAACACAGTCTGCCAGCTTGGCTTCCCTCTACATACTGCAAGACCAGAAAATGAAGAGTAATTCCACTCCTTTGCCATATCCAAATTGTCCTGTTCATGTGCTGTAAGCAGTGTTCCATTTTTTTTTTTCTGTTCATTTACACTGTGATCATCACTTACATTTGAGCAAATTAAATTCAAGTATAAACCACACAAAAGGAGCTGGAAAACTGTACCTTGTTCACAAAACAGCTGTCTTGACAATTTTTCAGAAAGCATGACTGTAGCTATATCCTTGTAGGTGTGCTCTTTGGGCCAAATCTTCTGCAGCTATAAACTGATCATCTTACTAGGCTGGTTTACTCCAACTGAGGATCTTGCCCTGACAGTGTTTTTTCATGCATGTCAGAAGGCTCAAATTCATGATGAATAGATACCCCCTGCAAATAGAATGGCATGTCAAGGCTGGACATAGCCACATTTTGGCTGGACATGGAAGATTATCTTGCACTCAGATGTTCACTTCTGCAGCAGCATGGTCCATCTACGCTGAAAATGCTCATGCTCTGACATTGCACTGAATCTAGTTTCAAATTTAGGAGCACGTCATCAATGCAGGAGTCCCAAGACTTCTGGTAACTGCCATTTATAGGGAGTATTAACTTAGGGACCCTGAAAATGCTCTTTCAAATACTCTCTTTACAGAGAATGTAGCTTCAGTGTGATCTGGATAAAGGTTGTCAAAATAGTAAAGCAAAGTTATGTGCCATTTGCATGGCTTCTGGGACAGCTTTGGAGAGTACTTCATACAGCTTGCACTGCTGTCTTTGAACTTGATGCTTTTCAAGTGACAGAAATTCAAATTATGGCACAAATTCCTCTGCCACATATCAGGAAGGCATGCTTACATAGATCCTCCTTCTCCCTCTATCCTTTATACCTCAGTGAGATGTGAGAGAGAGGAACCAAATATACTTTCAATTCAAAACAAATAAATTGTCTAAAATAAGCCTGTGCTGGAATCTTTCATGAATTTCATACATTTTGTAACATGCATCCTGCAAATCAGTTCTAGTTCTTAAAGATTAACAAGATTCAGTCTAAATGAAATACAGTGCCTTTAAGTATTTATGATCTCTTATGTGTGTACATGTATAAAGGCACCTGGACATCTAGAGACTGGGACGATTGATTCACACACCCCACGTCTCTATATATGTACATGTATTTATATTAAAGATGTACACATCTATATTTGAGGTGAGTGTAAACTAAGCTCTCAAAATGCCATTCAAAATCCTTAGCTCCAAATATATTTTGCTTTTGGGACCCATGTGTGGTTTATCCTGCAGCCTTTCCTAAGGTCTTCCTTTTGCCAACGAGCCCATGTGAGGAGGCCCTGAGAATCCCTTCAGAGACAGAGGGGCTTTGGGAGTGGAAAGTTTGCTTCTGTAGAAATGATTGTGGGATTGGCAGCCAAACCACCAAAATAGATTGAGGACTTTACAACTGAGGACACAGTGTGTAGAAGGGGAGGTGCAGGCAGATATTCAGATGGAGTGAACTGCTTGAACATCTGGTGAAGCTCAGTCATCAGACGATTTGGCCCACGATATGTAAACAGCTCACTATGAAAGGTTATCATCTGAGGTAATTAATATTATTTAATAAATAATCTATGATTGATTAGATGTTTGCCCACAGCCATTCTATGTCTTCCAAATACTTCCTTTGCTCTCCAGCTTGCATTTTTCTCTGTTCAGCACCAAAGGAGGCACACAGCCTTGTAAAATTTGTACAGAGTACAAGAGAAGCAGCCTCGTGTTACATATGCTATGTGGTGAACCTAGTACATATTTTTTTTATCCCTATATACACATAAATATATTGATTTTTTTTTTCAGTGAACAGTATAAATACTTTACCTGGGAGACTATTCCCATGTGCAAAATGAAACAGTTTTTCCTGGGATTTAATCTTCTGCTTTTCTCATGTTCATATTCTCGGTAGAAAGTGGGTCACTGTCATAGCAGGAGAAACCTTGTTTCCTCTCTTCACTCTCCCATGTTTGCTGAGTGCTATGTAAGCACCATGGTAAGCATTTGACTCATATGCATTGTAGTTATTGGGCAGCAAGGTTTCTTTGAATTTGCACTCATCTTGGAAAACAGCCTGAAGAATAGTAAGGAGATAAGGTGGAAGAACAAAGCAGGTGCCATAAATACTTCACAAAGACTCAAGTCATTTTTCTCTCCTAGCTTTCTTACAGAAGAACTTGTTGCAGTGTGCAACAGGTGGTGCCACAGCGACTGCATCCAACAGTAAATCTCCCTCCTCCGTGCTAATTTGGTGTCAGATGAACCCAGATGCCACCTGTCCAGATAATGGACTGTGTACTTCCTGTGACAGCTCAAGCTAGTTCATTATAAATCATGAATTTCTTCATTTTATTTGCAAGTGATCACTTCTGTCAGCACAGTGCCCTTTTCCCCACATGTTGCAGCTTTAGTTCACCCTTCCCCTCTACAAATGTCAGGTAATTTGTCAAGGATTGATACGCTGGCTCCAGAACCTTCAGTTCTCTTTCAAACAACAATGTTCAGGGGGAACTATTTGCTTGAATAAGGCATTTGAATAAGACCTCAGATTAGCACTGATTTCTTTCTTTTGTTAAATTATTGGTCATGCATTTAACTGCTAGTGAGATATGCAGCAGGTTCTAAGCTGGGAAAACAGTTTTATTTTCCTTTTTGTCACACCAAGTAAATCCAAGGAGAGTGAGTTATCTGGGAAAGGAGGTGCAAGGACAAGCAGGAGACAAACTCAAAGCACTGAGGAAATCAAAAGAGAAAGCAAAATATACTCATAATAACTCCCTTACATACAATGTCTGGCACACAAGACACTACCAGTGCTGTTTTATTTGGACATATTGGTGTAATAACACCATTCAAAGCTTGTAAGAGCTTAACTTAGGGCACTTAATTGCAGAAGGGGAAATGCACAACTCTTATAGCTTTGGAAAATGTCTTTGAAAATAAACAAGACTGTATTGAAACCAGAAGGGGAAAAAAAGCAAAGGGAGCTCTGAAGCCAGACTGCATTTCTTTAGAAAGACCTAGTCAAGCAAAGTAGTTGGGCTTGTGGCATTTTTTAGGTGCTTGAAATCCGACAGGATTGAAAGAATATTTCTAGAGTGGAACCCAAACATATCCCACTGTCATTATCTGGGTGAGAAGGAAGCAGTCAGATCAGTAATGACCATGGGTCTTTCACAATGTTTGGTATTTTATCAGGCAACTCAAAAGCTTTGCTGACATTACAGCTGTCTGATAGGAAATGGCTTCTTGTTTCTTGACAAAAGAGTTGAAGTCAGTCACTGCTATTCCTTACTTTGAGGTGGACTGCTTTTGCCTAGCACCCAGAGCCAGTCTCTTTCAAATGTGCTTCCTGACAAGTGCTTTTTTTGCTGAATGTTGGGGCTGGAGATGCCTTACTCAGACCTTAGAGTTTAAACTGCATTTAGATGGCATAGCTAGCGCTTTCTAGAAGAGGAGGATGGAGATGGTGTTTCAGTCTGACTTGCATGCCATTGCTGATAGCTATTATTGTTCTCTCACCCTTTGGAACTGATCTTACAAAACTGGTCATTAAAATAACCCCAGGCACATATGTTGACTTTTTAGGGTAAGCTTCACAGAATCACAGAATTCTTAAGGTTGGAAGAGACCTTTAAGACCATCAAGTCCAACCATCAACCTAGCAGCACCATGCCACTAAACTATGTCCCTAAGAACCACACCTATATGGTTTCTAGACACCTCCAGGGATGGTGACTCCACCACTTCTCTGGGCAGCCTGTGCCAATGCCTAACAACTCTTTCAGTGAAAAATTTTTCCTAATATCCAATCTAAACCTCCCCTGGTGCAACTTCAGGCCATTTCCTTTTGTCCTTTCACTGATAACACAGGAGAAGAGACTGACCTCCTGCTTGCTACGACCTCCTTTCAGGTAGTTGTAGAGAGAGATAAGGTGTGGTTGTTTTTGCAGGGAGAGGCATGTGGGCATGAATTTACTAGTGGTATCTAGTATATATAGCTCTAATTGTACCTCTCCCACAGACCTGTATACACACATGTGCACATGCAATCACATACACACTCATGAACATGCTTTAGCTCCTGGAGGTCTTTGTAGAGTACTCCCTTCTACTTTAGATACAATGCAATGCAATGCAAAAGAGAATCAACAGGCTTCAGGCTTACTAGAACATGTTTGCAGTGCTGAGCCTTTAGAAGAAGCCATCTAAGTAATGTGTACTACTTGCAGAATATGTTCATTTTCCCTGGTGCTCCCTGTACAATCTTATTGTACAAGAGCAGATATCTAACAGCCATGCTGCTTGTTGCACTAAATAACAGGTTCCCTGTAATTGACAGACTATTTTCTCTGCTTTTAATCAGAGATTTCCAGGAGAAAAGAAAACAAACAACCAACCCCTTGCAACCTTTGTTTAGGCCTTGAAAAACAATTTGCACTTGTACTCACCGTTCCATATAGCTTCCCCTTGTTGTTCATGGCGATGAAGAGAGCACTTTTCACACCAAACAGGCTAACAACACCCCTCTCTACAGTAGATATTTCAAAGAGACCTAAAAGAAAAAGTTCAATAGAGCTGTTATCACAGAATTTAGAGCTAATCAAAGGCAATTCAGATACAGTTTATTTTAAAACCCTAAAGAACATGTCATATATTTTTTAATTAGAATGATCTTTCTAGTCCAGCAAAACAGAAATACTCAGAGAAGACCTTGTTTTTTCCTCCATGATGTAGGGTTTTAAAATATTTATTGTGGAATTGTAGTCACATGTTCTAAATTCCTTCTGATCTGTCAAACTCTTAGGCTTTCTTATAAGGAATTAATTTTTTTCCAATATGCTATAATTACAGAGTGTTTGTTATTGAGCTTCAGAGAAAAGTTGTTTGCATTCTGAAGTCCCTCATGAGGTCTTAGCTGCAAAGGATTTTAACAATTGCACTTTACAGAAAATTCAAATCTATAGGGCTAATGTTTTTCTTTAGTCTTACAGTAACAGAACAGCACCCATAAGAACAAGCAAAGCAGGAACAGCAAGTCCCTTCCATGACTGAGTGTCCCAAAAGTACTAGTCAGCTAGGATTCAAAATTCATGGCAAGCCGAGCTCAACAACAACCTCCCAAATTCATTAGGCAAAGGAGAAAGTGAGGAGTGAGTCAATGCAGCAGAGAGACAGTTTTCCACCTGGTTTGTCTTTTCCCATCTGTGCAGTGAAGCAGAGCAAAAATAAGTTGTATCTAAATTTGTCTGAGCTTTTGTGACATGTTTCAGCCGGGAGGGTCCTAAAGTTTATTGATCCCAGAGACGTTTCAAAGGCAACAGAGGTAGCACAGATTAATAATATCAAGTAATAACATTTGCATTCTCTGCAGGGTAATTGCTAGAGTTCACAGCAATTAAGTGACATCTATGCTATTTCATTTCTGGATGCAACTCACTGTATTGGTTTTCATTGTGAACTCCGCTTATCCTTCCGTCTGGGAGGATTTGAAGGTGAAACCCGATGCCCACGTTGCAGTAAAGCCTCCGCTGCCTCTTGATTCCTAGCAAATAGTCACTTTCCCAGTTCACATCTGACTTCTCCCCTGACATCCCAGCAATGGACCTGGACAACAGAGATTGCCATCCTCTTTCCAGCAATGTGCCATTAGTTCTGCTTACAACTGGATGTGTCGAAGCAATCCCAGCTAGAAAACCCAGGAGAACGAAAGCAGGCAACGTCCGGTGAGCGCTGGCTTCGCAGAACATAGTGACGAGAAGTCTCTGTGCAGTGGCCATCCGGTTCACCTCCTGGGCACGTGGTCAGAATTAATGGCCCTAAAAATACCTCCCTTCTTGTTTTTCTCCCTTCAGCATGGTGGCAGAGGCTTATTTTTGGAAAGCAAATAGAGATTGCTGACATGAAACTAAAGCCTGAGAGCAGTTGGGTTGGAAGCAGAGACAGGCCAGCAGGACTCAAACTGGTAGGGACCATGTTTTGTAGATCCTGCTCTCCAGTGGGCAGCCTCAGTTATATTTGATTGACCCATCTTTATAGTGCAGAGGCTGTCCCACCCCACATCATCACTCTGACATCAACAGCTTGCCGAAGGTAAGCCTGCCACGGCTGTAACACTAACCTGCTGTCCTCCCAGGCTGGCTGAGGTTTCATGAATGCTGTCACCCAAGACCAGAGGCAGGAATGGGGTTTCATTGGCTGTTGAAAGCAGCCAGAGGCTTCACAGGCAGCTTCCTTATTTAGAGAAGAAGGTGTAAAAACAGTCATGGACCTCATCAGTGAGCAATGACAACTTTGCAGTCACTTCCTTAGTGGCACGATCGTTGGGCATACATCAGGGCAGCTCAATATTTGGGAAGAATTAGCTTGAAGTGGCCACTGCTCTTTTGGTACATATCCAGCAAACCCAAGGCACCTCTTACTATAGCAGCCCTCTCACTGACACCTTGTCTGTACCTACCTCTAAAAGCAGTGTTCCTGGCTGGCTAACAGAGAGGTAAGCCAAGTTGAAGGGAGAGAAAGCCCCAGGGCTTGCTCCTTCTCTTTCTGTGCAAGTACATTTCTGCTGCTTGCTGTGGCAATTTTATTGAGCAGGGCATGCAGGCTGGAGCACTGGACTTGCAGTTATAGATAGCTGGGGACATTGATATGTTCTTATGTGTTCATGTTGCTCACTGAGGTGACTTCCAAATAACCACATTTAGTCGGGGAGGGTGCGCACCTCTTGAAGGGTGCGATTGCATTTGTGCTTGCAAGGCAAGGGCTTAGGCAATGTGTTGAAGAAGAGGGAAAAGGGAATGGCCACCCCTCCCTGCTGTTTCATTCTGTCTTTTCCTAAAGACCTCTTTTTTCTCTTATTTGTTTCTGTAATAATGTATGAGCATATCTTAAATTTCCTCTCTTTTCACTTGCTGAGACTGTCTTACTTGTTTCCACTTCTTTTGCACTGATGCTGTTTCAGCTTCTTTGGATCTGGACAGATCAGGATTTCATTTTTATTAGTTTCATGGGACTTAGGAACACATTAGGGCTACAGAAATGATTAGGGTACTTGAATGTGTCTTTTATGGGGAAAAACTGAGAAAGCTGGGTCTGTTTAGCCTAGAGAAGAGAAGACTGAGGGGGGATCTTATCAGTGCTTATCAATACTTAATGGGTAGGGGTCAGGAGCATGGGGCCAGTCTTTTTACAGTGGTGCCCAGGGACAGGACAAGAGGTAACAGGCACAGACCTGAACATAGCAAGTCCCATCTAAATGTAAGGAGGAACTTCTTGACTTTGAGAGTGATAGAGCACTGGAACAGGCTGCCTAAGGAAGTGGTGGAGTCTCTGTCTCTGGGTATGTTCCAAACCCACCTGGATGCCATCCTGTGCAACCTGCTCCAGCTGAACCTGCTCTGCCCAGGGGGGTTGGACAGGATGGTCTCCAGAGGTCCCTTCCAACCCCTAACATTCTGTGATCAGTGGCAAGCAATTTTTTTTGCCAATATGTCTATCAGCTTTTCATAGCACAGAACTTGTGTCATCTATGTCATATGAGATGCCTGCATGTTCATAAAGAGAGTACCTGGAAGAGCAATTGATCCAAGCACACCCAGTGTGACAAGGAGTGTCACAGAAACAGGAGGAGTGTGGTGTGAAGCCTTGGATAATGCAGGTGCTGAAGCAGTATCCGGGGGAGGTGGGAGGTAATGGCAGCCCTGAGGCAGGTGAGCAGTTAGATTCAGTGATGTATGAAATACTGATTTTATTATTCTCTTGAGAGAGGGTCAGCTATAAAAAGATTGGGAACCACTGCACTAAACCCTGGCTTGTGCCAGGTGGCATTTCAAAGCCACTCTGTTGAAGCAGCACTGGGAGTATCTTCTGCTTGCACTGAAAATCTTCGGACCCTTTTCTCTGCTGCCTTCTACTTCCTCTCGTTATTTTTTTCAGCTATGCAAAGTGCATATGTAATTTTTAACAGGGAACAGTACTGGTATTTTACACCCCACAGCATAGCTGCAGTCTTTATGAGAGGCCAGTGTCAGTAAGAAACAAAGCCCAGAGTCACTGTTATAGGGATGGAGCATCGGGTTCCTATGTTACCTTATATTACAGTCTGAAGACCTGCCCATTCCCAACACAGGTAACTCCTAGAAACATTGTCCAATCTCAGAGCCACCACTGCCTGAAAACACCCATTGCAAGATTTTCTTTCCAATTGTTTTTTTTTTTTTCTTTTCCCTCTAGAGAATGTTTCAAATGTATTTTTGCAGTTTGCTCATGTTCTCTGTCCTAGGAGGGAAATCAGAATACAGTTACCAATCAACAAGCAAACCAGTCTTTGATGGTTTCATAGGTTGAGGAAGTAGGGTGTGGAGCTGGCTTTCTATCACTGCCTTTTGATCACCTTTGCATCTTTCTGTCTCCTTTGTCAGGTTTCTCATAGCAAAGACAAGGCATGAGCTAAAAAAGCTTCTCTAACTTGTCTGCCACTGCAGATTCCCAACAAGCTCTTCTGGTGGCCCAAGATAAAGGAACACTTTATGGGATGCACCCTGTCACATCCAGGTACTCTTGATCCTAGAATGAATACTAGCTGACAGTACAGAAATCCTGGACAAATTCTGCCCAGTCTGCAGGATGAATTGCTTTGATGTTTTGTCAGCCCAGTGGGAAAGTGGTTTCTGAGAGCTGTGCTGGGCCAGGGGACAACCTCCCACTTGTAGTTTCTTGCTGACCAAGGAGAGCTGACAGCATACTGTGTGGAAAGGGTGGTTAGATCACTTGCTTGCAAAGATCAGGACTTCTCTTGCTTGTCCTGGAAACCAAAACAAATAACTAAAAACTGTGATTTCACTTGGACATCTGGCCCTCGTAGCACCAAGAGTCTTGGTATCTGGCCTAAGACCAAATGGTGTGCAGCAGGGAGACGAAGTGTGTACTGTAGTCAGGTACTGCTCATAATTCTGTATTGTAGCTGAAATGAGTCTTGAACCATTCTGCAGTTGGATCTGTGGCCAGCAGGTTGCTGAGTTTCTCTGTATTAGCAAAGAGGTCTGAAGAGGAGCTGACATGTATATTCTGGAGCTTCTGATTTAGTTAGGCAAACTTTGATCCCTTTAAAAGATATCTTGTTGTGGTTAAATTTGTCCTCTTGGCTCATGAAAGAGCTGTTTCCAGAAAGCACACTGTAACCTTTTGTTTTTCAGATAGCATGTTGTCCTGGCTTCCTGTGCCCATTGAAATTTGGGAAGGCATTAAGAGAGACACCAACAGCATTTGCAGGAAAAGAAATCCTGTGATCTCCAAAAGGGTAAAAATTGACTTCAGCAATCAACCTCTGCTTACCCAAAATCTGAAGACCCAGGATGACAGTGCTTGCCACCTAATTAAAGTAACAAATTTTCATTGTCAGTATTTTAGTACAGTGTTAAAATAACTCCCCTCTGGAACACAGCAGTAGGGATCCACTTTCAGATAATCTAGGAAAAGCCATGCAGCTGAGCAGTAATGTGATATGGATGGAGAGCACATCTTACAAAAATGCATGATGACTTAGGGTCCTGAGTTCCATTTTGAAGTCTCTTAAAAGTCTCTCCCTATTTTAAGGCCTGGAAAGATCAATCCCTCATTCAAATACAGAAGGACAGACTAAAATCATTCACCTTCTCTGTGCTGAAGACCCAGGCTGGTGTGGTGAAACAGAGGAGAAAGGAGGTTTCCAGGTGATAAATTTGGCTGTTGTGGCAGGGTAAGTATTGCAGGCTCTGGATAATGTGCATAAAACTCTGTTAGCTCATGACCATGTTGTGTATCTTAGTATGACCATGGAGTCCTACCAGATCATCTTTAGGCTAATGAGGTTAGTTGGCCAACATGCAGAGATTTGTAACACAAATACTAGGACTGTTATGCACAACATACAAATCACAGTATGAAAGTTGCAGGAAAAAAATAATAGAGCAAGGGATGCAGGGATGGGCTGTGTTGATATCTAAGGACCCAAATGATAGCTCTGATACTGGTAAACACTGTTGGCATCAAGGGTAGATTAGATAGGGCCACAGTATAGATGATTAATAAGCAGAAGACTGGAGGTCTGGTAGGAGAAGAGTGACAAAAAGGATTGTAGCACACTGCATTTGTGATTTCTCTTCCTGTTATCCAGCAGAGGCAGATTTTTAGCCATGCATAGATACCCAAACAGCCAAAAGGAACTCAAGATATGTAGTGAAGCCTTAACAGGGGACCTACCTCATTCTTCATGTCACATACAGAGCAATCCTGTCTAGGCTGCTTTGGGTACATGCATCTTGGTGAATGTGAGTGAGTACCTAGGTAAGAGAGTTGGTAAGTTAAACAACTTCAGAAGTAATCCAAAATAATTATCTTCCCTTTTTGCCACAGGCGCTCTCCCTGACTTTTCACATGCTAATTTCCTACAGGCAGGCCCAAGTGACAGAACAGCTTCCTGTTGTTTTTTGGAGGGAAGAGGGAAAAAGGATCTACACCAAAGGAATCTGTGGAGGATTAAGGACTAGGTGGATGCTAGCTTGCCTGGGAAAACAAAACAAAACAAAACAACAAACAAACCCCCAACTTAGTTAACTGCTTATTCATGCTAAATTCATATTCTGAAGAGGGTATGTCAAGCACAGATCCAGTAGAACATACCCATCTTTTTCTTCTGAAGAAAAGTTACCACAGAAGCTGGTTCACAGGGACAGAGTAATTTTGTTGTGCTTGCACACAGACAGGGTCATGGGCAAATCTTGCTTTTTGTGACATGACCACAAATTCCTTCTTGCAGCAGAGCTGATCTCAAAGTCCCAGAACATAACAGAGCAGACCCTGAATCCTTTACCTTTGCTGTTCCCTGCAGAAGGTCTGTCCTACATTTGTGCCTGTTTAAAGCTCAGTATAGAAACCCAGAGGCAGGAAGCCCTCCAGGAAAGGAAATTGTGTTTCA
The DNA here is from genome assembly GCA_013399015.1 of Galbula dea. NCBI lineage: Eukaryota > Metazoa > Chordata > Aves > Piciformes > Galbulidae > Galbula > Galbula dea. The sequence goes on along the minus strand of VWZX01007039.1, from coordinate 942,746 downwards.
TCTTCTTCTCTGAAGTCTGGGAGAAGAAGGTAGCCCATATAGCCTGCAGAAACAGTTGATGTTGACCTGGAAGGGGAACAGCCAAGGCTGCTGGTGATGGCACTGACTCCCTATGGAGCTCTTGCCAGTGCATGTTGAAGGAGCTCTTGGAGATTTGGAGCTCTCTGGAAGTGCAGAAAAAACCTTCTCTAGTGTTGAGCTGTCAATGACAGATGCTGGCTTTCTGGTCCTTCTCCATTCATGGACACAACAAAGTGCCACCCTGAACAGTTCTGAGCTGGACATATCTGTCTCTCCATATCTTCTAGAGACTGAAACAACTGTAAAAAGACAGAGCAGTGACTCCATGGTGAATATGTTGGGTCCCAAGCTGGTATTCTACACACCAGCCCACGCTGCCTCTCTCATCACCTCCTCAGCTGTTCCCACTCTGCAAGGACAGGCAGTCTTGGGGGCAAAATGCCGANCCCCAGGGATCCATTTGGTGTTATTTATTAGAACAGTGGAATAACATAGAGCATGTTTAATTTGGTGTTCATTCATTACATGGATGGTTTTCTCAATACAGCAGGAACAGGGTGATTGCAGGAAGAGGAATGCTAAATGCCCCATTTAGGTAGCATTATTAATAGGAAAGCAAAAATTACTTGTTTTGGTTGGTGGTGGTGATGAGATTTTGCCCAAGAGCTCAGCAGACCAGACCTCTGGGTGATTTCTGACTGTAGAAGCTATTCAGATGGCAAGCTGTAATCCAGTACAAAAGGTTAAAGAAAATTTCTTCCTTGGCCAGGTACCTGTGTCTTATTTGTGTTGTGTACCATTAGTTCACTTGAGGACTTTCTCTTCATCTGTTGTTCTGGATCCCTCCTCATATTTCAGAGGAGAATTCCCAGTTCAAATGAGCAAATTCAGATAACAGCACAGGAGCCCCCAGGAACAGGACTGGCAACAGGAACACTTATGCTGTAGCTTAGGCCAGGACTGAAAAGGCAGCTTTAGGCTTAAAGGTAGCTGCTGGGCAATGGGCAGAGGGGGCAGTTTGGAGGGTGTAGGTGGGACTGTATGGAGCAATTACAGCCTCTTGGTGCACTCAGGGCTCTGAAAATGTAACCTCAAAGACAGGATGAAACTATATCCTGCTCTCATCACCAGAGGTGTAATAAAGCTGCAGGCTGGATACTCAGAAAGCTATCTAGATGGGTGTCTGAAACTCAGTCAGACAGCAAAAATTCATCCAAAGAGAAAATTTCATTGGCTAAATGAATAAACAAGGCCATTTCAGAAGTGACCTACATTCTAGTTAGGTTTTCAGGCTAAAGCAAAGAGGATGACTTTTCATGTATAAATGCAGTAGCTCAGGTTTTGTTCCTATAGCTCCTCTTCTGAACAGGGGAAAGAGAATAAGGTAATTTTTAGCTCCTCAGCAGTAGGACAAGTAATAGAGAAAAGAGAGTGCAAGCTATGCCATAGCTTACTGAGGCATTCCAAGTCTGTATAGACATTGCAATGGACCAGGAATGCAAGCTGGGTGAGCTGTTTAAGGCTGTATAATTGATAAGACCTGGTTCTGCAAACAAAGATTAAGAGAATCATAGACCCATAGAATGGTTTGGATTGGAAGAGGCCTTAAAGATCACCTGGTTCTAACCCCTCTGCTATGGGAAAGGACACCTTCCAGTAGACTAGGTTGCACAAAGCCCCATCTGTCTTGGCCTTGAACATTGTCACAGCTTCTCTGGGCAACTTGTTCCAGTGTCTTACCACTCTCACAGTAAAAATGGAGAACAGCAAAATCACCAGGAACATCTTCCCAGGGCCAGGGCTTTACCAGACTGCAGGAGTCCTCTCAACCCATTCCTCCAGCTTTTCAGGGTCCAGTTGGATTTCAGCCCTACCCTCATTCTATCAGCTTTTCTTACAGTTTGTTGTTGCCAACTGCAAGCTTGTTGAGGCAGTGAAAATAACCTGGTGCTAGCAATGGATTCTTCCTCAGATGGCTGCAATATTTATGCAGCATGTTGTTTCCACTCCTGAAATTATTATTCATAATGATTTTTGTACTATGTGGTCATCCCATATACTACCCACAGTAAAAAAGTTATATATATAAAGAAAAGGGGTTGGGGTTTTGGCACAAAAGACTTTATTCTTTAACCTCATATTTTTCACACCATCTTTTTAATCTGTGTATGATTCTAGATATTTGGCTATTAAACCATGACTGTACAATAGAGTTAAACTGACTGAGGCTTCCCCTCAGCACAACCCAAATAGAAGGTAAGATCATTAAACCCGGAGTATTAATCTGGTTGATTACAATGGCCTTTGGGTAATATTTTCAAAGCCTGCAAGTCCCATGGAGGGGCCCTCAGTCCCACTGCCATTTTTCACCCTGGAGTCAAGGAGCTGTTGAAGAGCTGGCTGTGTGGAACTAGAACATCAGTGGCCTCCCTCCAAATACCATGTAGGTTTGCAAGTTTCTCTGGTTCAAGACTGTCTCCTTCCTTGCCTTGAAATTATGACTTCTAAAACTCACTCTGATACAAAAGTAGCAAATTTGAGCACAAAACAGACACTTTGTACTTAAGGCTGCAGTGACTTTGTTATTCCTTCCCCAAGAAACACAATGTAAGGTATTTGTTGTGATGGCTTTTAACATATGGACAATCAAAATTAGATTCCTAAAATATTCTGAAAACCAGTTATAGCTTTAACAGTGACTGTGGTTAAATATAAAGCCTAAGTAATTTGTTCTATTAAAAAGTCAGAGTCTTATTTTTATCAAGTGATGTTATGAGGGCATATTCTAAATCAGCCAAAAGCTCTTGTAGCTGTAAGTGCTTCACTTCTGCAATTTTTAACAGCCCAGTTAAGCTGCTGTAGCTTCTTTGTGCATTTTGTTAGCATTGAATTCTTCCTCTGGCTCTGATCAGATCAGGCAGGCTCTAGAAGATTAAACATTTGGAGAAGACACAGGCAAGGAAAATGCAAGAGTGGAGTAATAACATTGAGTTAATTTTTCCCTCTCAAAGATGTCTTATTTCAACAAAGGTCAGGTTGTGAGAGGCACACAGGACTAAGAAATAAACCCCCACATTTCATGCATTCATATAACACTTCTCTTCACATCCCTCTCCATACTGTCATGTACTTCTCCACAGGCATGGGCCCAGTTTAAGATTACACTGCTAATGATGATGTGCAACTATTCCAAACATCCTTTAACCAGAATCTGTATTGCATGCAGGATTAAAGAATAGTTTGTCTGATGCCCACTAGACAGGCGGTAGGGAGCAGGGTCAAGGCAAGCATGTAGCAGAGCTCTGAAATTTCCTTTTTGATCAAGCAAGTAGTGAGCATATGTTCTCAGCTGGAATGTGTGCTCAACTTACTTTAGTGGAGTTTCAGCACTGACCTTTTGCTGCATTCCTCCAGCAGCAGCAAAACGCTTTCTGCTTAAGTAAACTGACATCTACCACGTGCAAACCCAGCTGTCTTCTCCAGCCCACCACTTCTCCTACTGTTACAGAAAGCCTGAAGGCATGGGAAGGCTGTAATTTAATGTGTAGTAACCTCTCATGAATCACAGAATCACAGAATATTAGCAGTTGGAAGGGACCTCAAAAGATCATCTAGTCCAACTCCCCTGCCACAGCAGGATTCCCTAGACCAGGTCACACAGAAGCACATCCAGATGGGTTTTGGATACCTCCAGAGAAGGAGACTCCCCAACTTCTCTGGGCAGCCTGTTCATGAAAATAATGTTGTGAAAAATAATTGTGCTCACAGCACAAGAAAATCCACCTTGAGAAATCCATTGAGCCTGGCCAGAGGAGTGCATGTTAATGGGTCTTGGGTTGTTGCACTAGGTTGCTGTCGGTTCACAGAAATGCAGAAGGTTACAGCCTCTAACATCATCTCCTGCTGAATCCTCTTGCCATCTCCAGCTTGACCTACCCTTACCTCTCTGGTTGCTTTGGGTTTGTCACCTTCGTCCTTCTGCTTTGCTTTCCTAAGTGCCTGGCAGGTCAGGCCTGTGGATGACTCCACTGTAAAAAACAAGATGGTTTGTGTAGGTGATCCAGCAGGCAGCTATTTCTGGGCAGAGTCCTTCTTTATAGTGCTATTGAGGGCAGCAAGCACTGCCACTGGTAGGAGCAGACCACAGAGAGAGAGCTAGATTGTGTCCCTATCCTGTGGCACTGCACTGCATGCAGACCAAGACTTTCCCAGGCCGGTTGTGATTCCAAGGATGCCTATGTGTGAGATGTGTCCAACTTGAAACATGTGGGCCTGGCTTTCAGAAAGTGCTGAACATCTCCCATCTGAAAGGTGACCTGCTTAAGCTGCCTTAGTTTGGACACTCAAAAATGCAGACATTGTTTAGTTGTTTGGATGGCCAGGAGAGAGCTTTCCTTTTATGTGCATGGCCTCAGCTTCCCAAAAGTCACAGCTGAATGCATCTTGCCCCATAAAAATGCAGAAAAGACACAAATAACATGTATCCAGTATGTATTATATGCAGCCTGCACTGCTACATTCTTGATGCTTTTTTGGGGAGGGGAAGATGAAAACTCTGGTGAATGGAAAGGAGAGTCAGGAAAGATCCAAAGGCTTTTTTTATTTTAAACCTGTCATAGGTATTAGGGTGTTGTCTCCACTGCCCTGCTCAAATAAATACTTCAGCCTTGACTGAATTTTCTTCCCACTGTCATGACATCAGCTGAAAGATTTATCACCTACTGCTGCCTGTTACTGTTGCCTTTCACTAAAACAGAGGTGGGTCAGTTTTTACAGAGCAGCTGAGGAGCTCTTCTGACCCACCTCTTTTTCCCTGCAGAGGTTCAAGGAGCCTTTTGGGGAGCATTTTCCCCAGTGGAGGTGGCAACTTTCAGCAGAGCCATCCCATAATATGTCTGGTGCAATTCCAAAATGCTTTTTTCCCTGTCATGCCTTACTGAATCCCACACCCCTGTGAGCAGTAACCCCTCTCAGTCTTCACAGTGTTGTGGGGACACCCTCACCAGATGACCTCTCCAACTTGGTCTCACACCCAGACAGCAGGGCTGATTGATTGTCCTCATCAGCAAACACCTACTTACTGCAACAGAAATATGGGGAGAAGAAAAACTAGAAAATGTTATTGTCCATTTGGGGCAAACTATTTCCCCCTGTAAGCAAAGGAAGTTATACTGTTGTCTAAGAAGTGGAGTACACAAGTGAAGAATCAACATGATTGAAAGCTCCTTCCTTTAAACTCTCTGCATACAAATAACCTTCATGAGCTCTGCACAGCCCAAAGAGTTCTTTTTACTAAAATTAAGACTGTCCCTTTAATTGCAGTCTAGGTGTGAAATCATAGAAATGTTGGTGGGAAGGGACCTCTGGAAGTCATCTAGTCTAATCTCTCACTTGGAGTGGGACCTTTGCCAGCTCTAGAGAAGATCAAGCTGACCTTCATGCTGTATTGCCAACCATAGAGAGATGATAACTATCTAACTTAACATATGATGATTACCATAGGGCTAAGAATAATTCTCTGACTAGGGTGATCTTTTGTATATACTGGATGATATCTGACTAAGTTTATTGCAAAGGCCTTTTGCAATGGATTTTTCTCTTTCTGTCTGTCTGTCTGTCTGTCTACTCTTTGTTAACTTCAAGTTAAATGCTCAGAGCTTTCTCTTTTCCTGCAAGTGAAAATATTATTAGATCTTGTGAAAATGTTACTGAGTAACATTACTGATGTGAATGAAACATGTGAGGGTCTGTTAGTTTGTTTCCTTTATCATGAAATTTACATGACCTGCACTGATCCACTGCTAACAAGGGGCCTTTGGGAAGTATATGCTTGCATGGTGAGGAGTTGCATATGTTATTACTGGAAAACCTTCTGCCCACCAGTAGTTTAAGCATATTATGACACTTATCCAGCACTGTTGTACTGTATATCTCAATTTTCACACAGAATCACAGAATCATTAAGGTTGGAAGAGACCTCTAAGATCATCAAGTCCAACCATCAGCCTAGCACCACCATGCCACCAAACTGTGTCCCAAAGTGTATACTCCACCAGTTCCCTGGGCAGCCTGTTGCAATGCCTAACAACTCTCCCAGTGAAGACATTTTTCCTAATATCCAGTCTGAACCTCCTCTGGTGCAACCTGAGATCATTTCCTCTTGTCCTCTCACTGGTATCCTGGGAGAAGAGTCCAATCCACATCTTGCTACAAGCTCCTTTCAGGTAGTTGTAGAGAGAGGTCAGGTCTCCCCTGAGCCTCCTCTTCCTCAGACTAACCAACCCCAGTTCCCTCAGCTGCTCCTCATAAGACTTGTTCTCCAGACTTCTCACCAGCCTTTGCCTTTCTCTGGACATGCTCCAATGCCTTTGTATCTTTCTTGTAGTGAGATTTTTGTGAGTTTCATAACCCATAGTTTTCAAACAAAGTAGCTGAAGGGGGATAAGTTGGCTAAAGATGCCATGAGGCATTGGTGACACCAAGGAAGTGAGTCTTGTTCTTCTGATGCCCAATCAGGATTTTGAGTCATTAGATCTGGCTGCTGGACAATTTTTTGTTTAGAAGAGTTGCAAAGACTTGATGTCTGACATATTTTGCACATAATCATCTTATTTAACCATTACATACTGCTAGAGATATGCTGGGAAGTGAAATCTTGGTCTCCCTGCAGCCAGTAGTAAAACTCCCACAAAGTTCAATAGAGCCAGTATTTAATATCACTCTGTCATAAAAAGCCCTAAATTTGGCTTAGGCATGCAACTGAGTGGAGGAGGCTGACTGTAAAGTCAGCCTGGATCATGGCATCCAGCAAAGATTCATCATATGAAGGCTCTGTGCTTAAGCCTGTCAAATTCTGTAGTTTCAGTGTAAACAGCTCTGATGGTGCTCTTTACAGAGCAAAGAAATTGAAGCAGTTTAAACAGATGGACAGAGATTTTCTAGGAAATGCCTGTAAAGATTCACCTCTGGCTTCATTACTCACTCGCATCACATTAAAGTAACTTGAAAGTATTCTCTTAGTTTGAGTCATCCTCTTAAACACAGTGTTTTATTTTTATCTCCATTATTGAGCAGAGAATTTTCTTGTCTTCACCACTATGTTTTTGTATTTTTTGAAGGGGAGAAGTACCTGTTAAATTCCCCTGGATTGTATTTTACATCTGTGAGAATTAATGGGCTGAACTGTAGTTAATCTGATAGCTCAGAGAGAAAAATCATGGCAGAACAACTGAGCCACTGCAGTTGAAACCCTGCTGTGTTCAGGAGGAGAGAGTGTGGCTTCTTATGTACATTGGTCTGGCTGGAAGACTCCTTGTAATGGTCTTTCTTCTGGTATGGGACTGCAATTATGAGGATTTAGCTTCAGATGACCTGTGGGTGCTGGTAGTTTCTTCTGAGAGCTTGTGAGAGTTTGGGAATGTTACTTATCTTGTCACAAACCATGATGGTCTGAGCATCTGTGGTTGCTGATGCTTTTGGCTACAGAGGAACGAAAGGCCAAGGTTGTGAGGAAAGTCTGGCCAGACAGAAACCCTTTTAGTAATAAAGTGATTAAATCTCCTAGGATTTGACCTGGAGACCTCCAGTGATGCAGAGTTACTGGCTTCTCATTTTTAATAATTTCAGTAGCCTTAGAGTGGGGACTTGCCTGTCCTTGATTATGCAATGGACTTTGATCTCAGAGAACTTTGTGTTCTGCAAATAGCAAGTAAAATGATAAAAGGAACCAACCAACAAACATATAAACAACAATCATGCTTCTTTCCTACTCAGGGTGCCTGTGGTGGGGCTGTCATGAACCTAAGGCTGGAGAGAAAGCTCTGGGAAAGAGCAGTGGCCTCTGCGTTTCACAGGGAGGAAGGTTGCTCTCATCAGTATGTGACAGAACATCATATCCATTGTCCAGGTGATTTTAAATGATATTAACTTTTCTACAGCCTGATAATGAGCCTGGTTGGTAAGCTTTTCCTAATGGCTTCCATTTTGTCTCTTTGCAATTTATCCTTCTGTTATCTGGTCCACAGTGTGTAGCTTCAGTGGAAACAACAACAAAACCTTGAAGTCTGGTTGTTGCCTGTCTGCCATATGACTGTCAGCCATGTATCATTCAAGCACTGGAGTCCTTCAGTTTCTCTATCAGCTTGGCAGCATAAATTGTTTGGTGCAATGATAGGCTTTTTAAAAGGACTAGATAGTTTAGAACATGGGGAGTTTGACTTTGCTGGGTGTTGGGTATTTCAGAGTGAGACAGCAAATTCTCACTAAGGGAATTACCATAAGGCTACAGTAATCAGACCATAATCAGAGCAGGCTTTGCTTTCTGTACTGCTGTGGTCACTCACATGCTGTGTGCCATGGGCTGGACACCCAGAGGTTTGGACTACTCATGTTGAGTGCTATATCCATCTCTCAACTTTGCCTTGTACACCATCATCTCTGCTGGGACTTATGGTAACTGTCAGCTACCAAGTGATTCAGAAATACAAGTAGGAAATATGTTATGGTGAAACTCTGCTTTCCCTGAGGACTCCAGAGCATGTGCATTATTAAAAGGCAGAACTGCAGCAGCAGTGGCTTAATCTGCACAGCAAATTCCAGCTACTGAAACAGCAGGAACTGGCACTAGCAAAAGCATCTGCACCAAGGAAAGCACAGCATCCTTCATGGTAGACAGCACTTCCCTAGATTATTTTGAAGGTTTAGAAATCAAGCAAAGCTCAGAAAGATATCAACAACGTATTTTTATCTACAGTTCATACTTCTTAACAGGAAGGTTCCACAAAGAGAGCTGAGAAGGACTAGCTGTCAACCCCAGAGTGGTGTGTACCATTTTGCATGTAGCAACATCAGCTTGCAAGACTTGCCCATGATTTATGGACTGCTTGAAAGAAAAGAACCACTTCCATGGGCAGGGAGAGTTGCCCAAAATGGCTAAAAACATATCCAAGATAACAACTGGTGGTCAGGCAGCGGTTTCCAAACAACTACTCAACAGAAGCACTCACATCCTCTTGTGTAGCTGTTCAAGCTTGAGGCCAAGCTCATGTCACTGACCCTCTGCAATTTCCACCTTTTCTTGGTGAGTAAGGGAAGACTCATGTCTCAAAAAAGGCAGCTTGGCTGCCTTGCACTAGTAGGATTTCCGCTGTGGGAATAGGCATGGAGAAGACTGATAACGTGGATGCTGCACACCCCAGGAGCAGTGGAAGGAAGCAGGTGCCTGTTTGTGGGGTGATACTATTTCTGCTGGGACCTGAAAGCCTTCTTTGGGATAGAGTTGAAACAGTCACTGTAAGTGATTTATCTGAGTACAGAGCATTTTGGAGGATTATAATTTTTGCCAGGCAAGAGCTGTTATGGTTCAGTTTAAAGCACTTAAAATAAGACTTCTGGGAGGCAACTAAACCAGCTTGAACTTCCCAGTTCAACACACTCCTAAATTTGTGTGTAGAGAGTCTACTTCTGCATGGAGGATAAGGGCTTTGAATTCCTATTGAAACCGCTATGTCTCAAAGATGCTCTGATGACATTTGGCACTGTTATAAATGACCTAATGCCCGTTAGGAAAGAGCTGACAGTGTCAGGCAGCATATGACTTTCTATACTACTTATCCAAACTTGAATTCATTCAGTGGAAGGATTTCTTCCCCCAAGGTTTTACCTTTCACAGGAAGTATGTCTTGAAGGAATGGAGAGTTTGTTTCCATGATATGCTGCTTTGTGCAGATTTAAAACCAATCAACATATTAAGTCAACTGGGGACAAACCACATCCTTCTGGAGCCAGATGGTCATGCATGTGCTTCCCAAAGATGGAACAGCAGGAGGGAGAAATCAATCTGTTTCAGCTGAGCAATGAGAAAGGCAGACATGAAGCCCTCTCTTGCCATCTCCCAGGCAGCTTAAGAGTACTTTATAACATGAAGTAATAGCTGTGTCCTCATGTCACTTTGTAAATGACACAGTGGTTCTCTCTCCATCCTACAAGAAATCTGTTGTACATGATGAGATTAATTTCTAAGTTTTTAGAAATATTGCTTCTCTAGTTCTCATATAGTTTTCTCTGCTCAGTTTTATCCCTGTTAGTTAAGTTCAAACCCTTCTTGGAACATGCAGTACAAACCTGCCTCCTCTTTAATCTTTGCACCCTTTTAAGTATTTACAGCTGGTTTTCATATTCCCCTTCAGCTGTCATTTAGCCAGTGTTACTCTGTATCTCTTCAAACTTAGCATCCTTGGAAGGGTACATAAGGCCAAATTCTGCTCTCAGTTGCCTCTGTGTAATTTTGGAGTAAGTCAGGGAACTTTAATAGACTTTGAATTTACACCAGCAAAACACAGAGCAGAAAGTGACTCCCAAAGAAAGATGACTGCTCAAAAAAACCCAGGAAGACAGTCAAAACTAACATCACATCCTGTGGGCCCTGGACTGCACAAAGTTGGTGGCTTTCCTATCACACTGTCTTTTGCTGTATTCCCATTGATGGACAGAAGATCTGGAAGATGTTGTGCACTGCAACAGCCATCTGAAACACTATCTACCATGCATGGCTCTTCTGAGAAGTGCAGATATAGCACATCATTACTTGCCAGTCTGTGTTGAGTTTTTATGATTTGACATTGCTTGCTTTTGGGTTTTTCTATGTTACAAAGAATATTTGAGACTAAGGCTTCATATTTATACATCTGTGTTACAACTGTGACACAAGAACTTTGTTCTGCTCTGTGACTTTACTTTCCTAGAGGTATTAATAATTATCCCCACTAGAGAAACTTTCTGTTTCTTCTCAGCCTTGCTTAGGGCTGGTTGAAAGCACTGTTTCATGTCAGTTCTGAAAGCAGAGAAACTACTCACTGAGACAAGAATTACACATCATGTACTGATGTGCATCTTCCAATGAAAAACAATACTTCATGTGGGAAGAAAGTGCCTAAATGAAGCTTTGCTTGCTAAAGCTATCTCATTTTCCCCAAGCTACACTTGACACGGGGGAATGGCTACAAGCTGAAGGAGGGGAAATTTAGGCTGGAGATAAGAAGGAGGTTCTTTACCCAAAGGGTGGTGAGGCACTGGAACAGGTTGCCCAGAGAGGTTGTGTCTGCCCCATCCCTGGCAGTGTTCAAGGCCAGGCTGGATGTGGCCCTGGGCAACCTGGTCTAGTGTGTGGCATCCCTGCCCATGGCAGGGGGGTTGGAACTAGATGATCTTTAAGGTCCCTTCCAACCTGAGCCATTCTATGATTCTATGATTCTATGACTATGAACCACCTTTATCTAGCAAGAATCTGGCCTAATATCTAAGAAATATCCTAAAAAGAGCTTTACAGGTCTCTTGTGGGTTCCTCTATAGCCCAAGATCACCAGGATAGCCTGTACTATGTGCAAAGACAGAAGACAGCACATTCTAAATGGGAATTAAGATGCAATTTATATGCTTGCTTCAGATGCTGTGAGCCTGCCACCCACACTAAGCCAGTACCTTCCTAGGGAAGTGCTTGGTAGTGAACATGAGGATGAAAATTTCCCCAGGAACTTAAATGCTCTGCTTTTGACTACTCAGAAATTCACCTCCCTTTCAAGAACAAGCACATTGGCAACTGGCTCTGTCTGAGCTCTTTCAGATTATTCATCAGGTTATCTTCACTATATATGTTCCCTGGGGCTCAGCCCAGTAGATGTGGCAGGTCTGTGGTGTGCACAAACACTGCCATCATATAAAGGTCCCCACTTACTACAAAAGGCCACCCATCTGAGCACTTGGCTTGTTCAACACCACAGTTCAATCTGCTTTTCTACCTGAGAGGATTCAAAGCCACATTTGCCATCAAACTTTGCCAAGGGAGCAGTACGACCCCATTCTGCCTGTTGGAGCTGCCTGGTGCTTATTTCACCAACAAACACAAGGGGAGCACAGCTCATGACAGATGAGCTGACCACATCTGCTGACCATGCTACCTGTACCTGCTAGACTTTGCCTTCTTGGTTTAGTCCAGCTTTCCAAAGTAATTTTACTAACAAACAGCTTAAGCCCCTAGCAGGAGAGACCATGTTCTTCAAAGAACTTCTTCAAGTGCAGAATGACACCCTGTTGCTGGAGGTAGCTCCCTCGTTCTCTCACATGTAACCAGTTTTAGCAGGGTACTCAGTTCATCACTGTCTTGCTTCTGATGACTGTTGTGGCTGGCCTCTGAGTGCTGCTCCTTGTGATGCATGTTTGTTTTGTTCCACTTGCTTCTAAATGCTGGGGTAAGATTACAACTTAGTGTTTAAATGCTATTCTAAAGTCAAGGCCTTTAACTTACACAACCAGAAATAAGGTTGTTTGTACTTGTGCATAATAATATATTCTTCTAATTCTGTGGTCCCATGGGACCACAATTCTGTGGTTGCTGCTTTCTCCCACTTCCACTATACAGTATGATGTAATACATTTATTTTTATGCAACACTGATGGTCTGTCCTGATACTTCAATGAGGCAAAGAAACAAGAAGAGGATAGACCTATCTTTGCCCTTCTGACCTGCTGTGAATACCAGGGAACAGCACCATTTTTTGGATACAGGACAGGCAAGAAGTAAACATGGCAGGCAAGACTAGTGCTCAAAATACTACACAAGCCTAAATTAAACTTTTATCTAATGAGGGGAAAATGAGGTACAGATCAAGTAAATCCATCAACTTTTAAACTCACAGAAGTAACAGAACTGGGTTAGGACACATGATCTTACTCATAATCATAGAACCATAGAATGGTCAGAATTGGAAGAGGCCTTAAAGATCATCTAGTTCCAACCCCCCTGCCTGGCAGGGACACCAGCCACTAGATCAGGTTGTCCAGGGCCCCATCAAGCCTTGTCTTAAAAGCTTCCAGGGATGAGGCTTCCACAACCTCTCTCTCCATAATCACCTTCTGTGGCTTCACTCATCTCTCATGCAACAGGAAAAGCTGTAAAAATCTTTCAGCCATGCTTCATTACTTAGATCCTGCTATCCAGAGTGGATTATTGCATTAGGAAAGATCTCAGATGCAATTCTTACCTCTCTGGGCCAGACACTGACATCTACTAACAGTGAAATTTCTGGAATTACAACAGGGTAAAAGCAGGCTGGTCAGCAGGAGGTCTGTCCATCTGTTTCTCAACTGTGCATTCTCCTCTGGTCTTCAGTCACCATGTAAGCAAAGGGACACAGATCATGTAGCTGAAGATTGGTTTGCTAGCTCCTTGACAAATTGAGATTCTCTACATTTTTTTCTTGTGATAAATCAGATTCTGTGAAGGGCACCTGCAGTTTATACTGGTCACCACAAGCAGATTCAAGAACCTAAACAATGGGATTTGCTCTTCATTTCTCTTAGTGGGAAGAACAACTGATTTGATACAAGCCACATGTACAATGCTACACAACATTTTCAAGGCACTAAACACTGTCATCCTTCCAAGGCATGCAGCACTGCATATACAAATAGAAAACCTCATGCCTATTGAGTCAGTCTCCTCTTAATCTCAAATAGCTTCTCATGACCCAAACTGGATTTCTCACATGGCTTTACTCCATAAATTGTATGCTGTGTGCTACTGTTCTGTACAGCTGCCAGGTACAGATCAAACAAAAAGTAGTGTTTAGGTCAACTCATCTCAATAGCCTGTCTTTCTACAAAGATAGCTAAGTATCTGCTGTTATCACTCCTCCCTTAGGAACAGATATGAAAAGCAGCTCTAATAGATGGTGTACCAAGAATCCTTTGGACAAAGATTCAGTTTGGCAGGCCAAGTTGGCATTTAGAGGGACAAGGCTTCAGTACAATTTTAAGCAGAAGAGTTTTCCCACACCATTCCTAGCACTTTGATTTCCCCAAAACAGAGCTTGTTTGCAATTTTTAGTATCAAAAACCAATTGGTTATTATGCTGAGAAGTTTATACGTAAGCCACTGCAAACACACAGGTTCAAAAGATGAAAGGCAAAGAGATTAATTATTTTCTTAGAAACTACTGGCAGTTTCACACAGTTGAATGGTGTCTTTGTGCTTTGGCAAAGTAACAGGAGAACTCAGGCACCATTTTTATTAACAAAAACTCTAAAAGTATATGCAAGATGATTTGCTCAAGAATTTCTGGTGTTCCACAGGTCACTTGTTGGTAGATGTACTGACTGAAGACAAGCAATAAACCAAGTATGGAACAGAGACTTTTTTTTCACCCCCCAGATAAGTCTTACAACTTATAAAAAGGAATAGTGCTGCTGCCACACCTTTCACAAACAAAATAGTGGTTAGAGCACTTGCTTTTCTGGGACCAGAGTTTGATTTCAGCTTAAGGCCAACAATGTAAAATGAGCTCTAACAGGATTAATCCAGCTCCTTCTAGATTAATTTACATCCTTCTTTTCTAGAACACCAAATTAGGGCACTATACTTGGATGATTCTTCTTTAGAGGTTGCTGGCAGAGGGAAAGAAAAAGCAAGCATTTGACAGTTCACAATAGATGTTTGGTGGGTCACTTAGATGGCTTCTGCACAGCATGCAGGACTCAATAAAAATACTAAGCTAAGAGTTCCTTAACTACATAGTAACTTTATAAACATGATGAACTGATTAATATTCCTTTGATTCTCTGGGAGAATTTTAGATTAGAGTTTCCCCAGAGCAGAGCTTTGCTGGCTTTACATTTGTCAAAGCAAATGGTAAGAGTTTTATAAAAAATCACAATGAAAACAGAAAACAGTTTTGGTTTTTCAGTTGACTTCCAGGATCTCCAGTTTTCGAGTGCAGAATTTCAGCAATACATAAGAAGAGACTTCAGATTCAAAGCTAGCTTTGCCCAGATCTCCATGCTTCCTACAGAACAGAACTGTGGATTCAGAAAGCTGCCTGGGACCTTCACAACCCCAGCTGCTTCGCTGTGTGCCCTGACTCTCCTGGCAACCTACAGGAGCCCAGTTCCAGACAGGCTGCTCCCTGGGGCCAATCCCTGCACTGAAGGACTGCTGATGTCTGGGGCCACAGCAGAGCTCAGAAAGCTTGCCTGGCCAGGATGGGGGAAAAGCAGTTCCCAACCTCCCTCCCTGGCCCCCATCACAGCAAGGCAGTGGGGTGGGGTTTTTTGTCACTGGTTTTGGTTCCTTGGTTGGGTTTTTTTGACTGGATTTGTTTGTCCCAAGAAATGTCATAGCTGTATCTTGAGCTGAGTCCCCAGCGTTTCTGATTAGGCTTTTTAGTCATAAAACATTTGACATTAATAAGCAGCAAAATATACATGTCCAACAGAGTCCAGAACACTATAGGGTTCCTATGAAGTTGTTCATGTGACAGACTTGTCAATGTGACATCTTGAAACAAAGCAAAAACAAACTAAAAAATAAGAAATAATTGAAAAATCTAACTATTGTCACAGGTATATTATTCTTTATTTAAAAAAAAACCAAAACCCAAGCAACAAACCTCAAACACCTCACTCCTGTAATTTACAAAATGCAGCAGGTTAAGTGGTTCATATGTCTTTCATCTGGTAACAGTAAGATAAGGCAGAAACACATTTTATTTTGTGGTCACTGTGATGCTGGAAAGATAACTGACAAATTATATTGAATTTATTCTAAGGAGACCCCTGACATTATTTGTTTCAAAGTCACTAAGTAAATTCAGAAAAACTTTTAAAACTCCACGACCTGAATCCTACCCAGATCTTCTTAAACAGATCTCCATGTTTCTGTAGATGACATAAAATAAGTTACATTGAATGTCCTTCAGATAAAGGTGAGGAATTCAACATTAATACTGTGCAAGAGACAAAAATCAACTAACAGGCACACACAGACAGCATTTATCTTTTATTATGACAACATGATTCTTGAAAGTGCAACAAATACCACTTCAGGGTCATCATCTCTCAGAAAAGAGACATTCCAGTCCAGAATCTCTGTAATCTCATCCTTTGTCAACAGTATACATCTTCCTGCTGCACAAAATTTAGTGCTTAGAGGTCAGAGTCAGTGTAGAGGACACTCTGAAGATTTGTGGAAGCATATTACTCAGCTGGTAAAACATTTCCTCAGAAATGGTCTGGAAAAAAAAAAAATAAATACACCAGTATTCTTGGTTTGGCTTTTTGCAGCCATTTGGTCTCTCCCAAATTTGTTTCTTGATCAAATGTAAGAGAATATTGCTGTTTTTCAGAAGACCACAAAGATGATTTTCAAACTGTGTTCCATTTTTATTTAATTCAATTAAAAGGAACAGATTGACCTAAGAAACCTGCTTCTGTATTTATGTGACATATCTGTTTTCAGTAGATTTCGTGTTCCAGTAACTGATTATTTTTGCCTAGCATAAGCAGGACACTGCTGGTTGCTATGTCCAGGACTCCTGTTCTTCGAATTCCAGGACTAGATTTAACTTCAGTACTTCAGTTTATTCTTGGCTTCCTCCTTGCTCAGCAGTTTACTACTTTGTCAAGAAATACATGTCATATCTTTCCTAACATAACTCTGATTTTTATATTACTTCCAGTACTGCTTTTTACAAGTAAAACTTAGTACTGGGCACCTCTGGAAAACTTCCTGTTTCTGAAGATCAGCTAGAATTCCAAATTAAATTATTTCAGAATCTTAATTATAACTAACTTAAAATACTTGGAGTCATTAAAAACTCTGTGGGAGCACGACTGAACTCAGTGTACTGCAACTTTCCAAGTCATGAAACAATATGACTAATAAAGGCATAATCTTATGTAATACAAGGTTAGCCCATCTCTTCAAAGGAGAGAGCAAAAAGTTATCTTTTTCAAAGGTGATGTATTCACTGTTTGAAATGAGGAATTAATGCAGCATCCTCAGAAGCTATTACAGGATATCCAAAAATACAAACCCCTCTTATGGCTGTTTTAGAGGCAAGGAATCAAACCCACAGTGATTAATTTAAGCTCACAGAAAAAGAGGTGGGCATAGCAAAGAAATTAAAGCTAGACTTGCTAACATTTAACCTCTTGTTCCAATGATCTCCTAGGTTGGATATGAACTTGGTTGAACCTACCTGTGGTACCAAGAATTGCACAGTCCGAGAAACTCCTCCATCCCATGAGGCCATTTCCATCATGAAACCTAAAAACCAGCATATGCCAAGCATATGAATAACCTATGCAAACTTCAATTGCAGTTTGTCAGTTACACTGTTATCAAGCAGAGAGGGATTTTTCACATACAATTATAGGCTTTTAACTGCCTGAACCAGGGATGTCATTAATCACACTTAAATCAGACTTGGCCAACCTCCCAACTGAAACTTGCTTTAACTGCAAAATCTAATGAGGACTTGTGGAGAAAAATCAATACACCCTTGAAGAGCAGAAGAACCAGTCCTACTGTACAGCACAGTGCTAGCCAGCAGGGGAGATGTTTTTTTCCAAATATGCATGTTATGAGCTCTTTCAACAGCTTGCCTTCATTGAGAAAAAGCTCCTTCCTTTAGCTCTGATGTGACCACATCCACGTTAATGAGTACAAGCCTGTTGCCAAAAGTACACTGACAACCTGGCAGCAACAGAAACAACCTGGACCTCCTTGCATGGGAAAAGCTCAGCATTCACTTATTGCTCATGGCATTTTTATGCCAGCATTTCCTTACAAATGAACTACAAGGTCCATAGGAACACACTTGTGGCAAACAAAAGTACTCGGAAAAATACTCCTATAATGAAAGTGTCTACATGGATGATATTCTATTGTGAATTACTAGCAGTCAAAATCTGAAGAGATTCCTCAAGTAGGTGGGAGAAAGAACATTAACACTACTAACATTTGAAATACTCTAAATGACTGATTCAAGTATTCCAGTGCAGCACACAAGAATGCTAAGTAATAACACCATGTGTAAAGACAGAACACCAAGTTGAGTCCTGAGGACTTTCCAGCAGAGAGATGAATTAGCATATGAACTAGTTTTGGAAAAATGCAGGGAATCCTCATTGTTTAAGGCAATCAAAATCCAAAAGATACTGGAAATGAAACCATAGAGAACCACAGGCTCTTGCCCTCCTTCAGAGATTGCCCAAAGCAGCAGTAATGGCTTTTTCTTCTACTGTCTAAGTTGTAAAAATACATGACAACTAATAATTGTTAAGAGAAAATGAAGTGTATGTTTTCAATTACTGAAAACCACCTTTTTTTGTGAAAATATGCAACCTGAGCTAAGGCTGGATGTCCCCAAATGTAACACACAAAGCCACCAGCTGAAGCATTCACTAACATACCTTTGACGCACTTGAACACAAGTTCTGCCCTCTTCAAGCACCATGCAATGGTCATTTCCTAAAAATTAACAAATGAAAAGCCTCAATGTCCAATTGAGCTAATCAAGAAGAGTAGCAGGGAAATTATTAGAAGTAACACATTTTTGCCACAGAACCTCATTTTCCCAGCAGATATGCAAAGCAGCACTACAGGCCACAAAGAGGGATTCCGTTTTCCAGAGTATTTTAGGCAGGTGGTATACACCTTGGTGATTTCATTCTAAACCATCTTTAAAAACAAGTTCTCATGATTTTGCTATGTTATCAGGATTCTTCTCTATATGCAAACTAAGTAACAGTTGTGGAAATGATGAAGGATCATTTAAGTACCAATTCAAAATGAAGTGCAGGAGATAGGGATAAAAAAAAAAAAGCAAACACTCCATCTCCTGTAGCAAGCTTTGGTTCACAGCATTCAAGCAAGTAAAATAATCACCTGGGACTTTTGGTTTTGGTCACTAGCAGAAACCACACTTCACTCCTCCTTAGGATGCAAATTAAGATTTCTTCTGCTTATTAAAAAAAAATATAAAGGCAAGGGGGCAGGGCAGCTTCACTGATGAGTTGTGCTGCAAACCTTTTTATTGGAACAAACCAGAACAAGACTCACTACACAGGGCTGCTGCTTTTACATAGCTAAGCGTTTAGGCCTTTGCAGAACCATGGTATAACCAGGTAGTGAAAACAGTGAAGTCCATAAATGTCTTGTGGGATAAAGACTTCAAACTAAATTTCAATGGTTAATTTCAGTAAGTTAAGAATTAGCATGATGTTTACTCCAAGTATCATCTATGCAAATCCTTAACACCTTAGGAGCAGCTACAGATTTAAAAGCAGGCAACTAAGAGAAGAAATATTTGAGGTTAATATCCCCATCAATAAACTCCTTCTATACCTAAACCATGTTCGTATGTTACTTATACTCCCTTCATTTCTACTCTTTCAAAACATTTTTGACTTAACTTATGGCAGTACAGATGGCTGCCTGAGGTCCCTGAAGAGTCACATTTTCCTCATTGCTGTGTGAACAGCAGCAATGGCTGCCACGTTGCAGCCACCAGAGAAGTGTGCCAGCCCTCACATTTTTAGCACTGCCATGCTATGAGAGCCATTTTATTCCCCATTTTAGATAGCAGTTGATATTAGATTCAGAACAGTGATCGGACAGTAACACCTTGGTTATCCTGAATGTGAAACTGTCTGCTTTTGCCTTTCTCAAGTATCAAATCCAGATTCCTTCCTTCATTTAAGTTAATGATCAGAACAGAAAAATCTGGGTTTGTTGTTGCCATTATAAGAGAAACTAAGGAAAACAGAATTCCTGTTTTGTTTTTTTTTTTCCACAGAAATAATAATGAAATGGAATGGCCTCATTGAGATTGGTACACTCATTACTTCTCTGAGGTTATAAATGCTACCCTTCCATCCACAACAGAAGAAAACCTTTGGGAAAAGCACAGAGAAAACTCATGATGAATGCCTGCCCCAGTGAAGCCTGCAAACATCTCTGCAGCTGTGCTCCTGGTTAACCACTTGACAAAAATGTTTTTTATGTAGGTGGTAAATGCAGATTCAAAACTGAGGCTGCTGAAGGCACCAAGTTCAGGTCACCTTTCAGAAATCTGTTATTATTCACTTTTTCCTCAACAAGTTACATATTTGTGTGTTTCAAAGGAGGTCAGCCAGTTGTATAGCACTGTAATAAGCAATGCTGCTAATGCAATTCACACAATGCAGTTTTGGCTAAACATACACTTATCATACTGATCACTTTCTGCTTACTCTGCAAACATAATATCAAAGGTAAATTGTTTTACCAGAACCTTTTAAGAATCCAGAGCTAGACAAGAAGGTAAGTCTTCAGTTGCACACATCCAGGCAACAATACACTCTCAAAGTGCATTTAACACTTGTCATGTGCTTTATTTCTTTTGAAATAAAGATGTGCAAATAATACCTAAAACTAACAATGTTTAAAGAAAAAAAAAAAGAATATGGCCAGAAGGTAACCTAGAAAAGACCAATAAGCTTATGATACACAGAAACTTGGTCCCATAAGTAACCCACACTGCTCTGTTGATTTACTTGCATTTGTACCCCAAAAAAATGTCTTTATACAGGAGATAAAATTCAGAAATAATATCCTCTGTTCCCAAAAATCTACTTTTATGTATAGAACTACATCCTTCAGAAGCTTCAATATTGAACATTTTTAACTTTTGCACTGCTTGCACTGTCACACTAACAGACCTTGACCCTGCAAAAGAGGGTCATTTTTACACTATCAAATTGTGCCTATCAAATTCTGTTATAAAAAAAGTCACAGTTAAGGTCATCTACTAAAGCCTTTATGTGGCTGTAAGTCAGACAATTTCAAAGAAGGAAAAGCAGTATTGAAACTGGGTTTTTACAGTTAAAGGGTTATTTAAAAAACCCAAACTGTTAATAGAGGAAAATGATAGCTGCAAGGCTATCACTAGTGGCAGAATGATCTTGTTATACTAATTTCTTTAATTTTACAGATTTTCCACCTCCTGAGTAGGTGAAAAATTGCCCATCCACCACTTCTCTCCCTGCCTTCCCACCTCATTTTCTTGTCTGCTAGCATCTTGTGAGTCAGGTGTGACAGAGGAAAGAAGTTGTCAACGGTATTAAACTGTTATGCACTGTGAAAAGTTACAGTTGAGAAAGAGACAAGCTCTACATTAGTGCCCCACTGAAGAAGAGAATACAAAAGCTCAGCACAGTAAGAACACTTGTATCTACAAAAAGCCTCAGCAATATGCTGCTTCTTCCTGAGTTGGTATTTAGGGGACTTAGAGGAAACAAGGACAGAAATTAAGGATGCAAATGATTAAGCAGTGAAGAAGGAGGCCGCTGAGAGCAAAGGTGAAATTTGCTTGCTGCTGCTAAGGACTGAGGTGATAAAGAGCGGTATTTACAGTTACAGAACTCCAAGCCAAGCTTTGCTACTTCTGCTCTTCATGAAACCTAGACTAAAGGTTTTCTAACTAGTAACAATTAAAACTGGGGATTTGGTATCACTATTGCATCAGTGAGTCTGAAGGTACAGCTTCCTAAGCAAGGGCTGTTGCCATAAGACTTGCATGCATGTAGCCCCATCTGCCTTTGACACTTGCACAACTGTGCAATGAGCTGGATCAAGGAAGTGAAGTGTCCAAAAGGAAGTGAGGGAGTAAAAGAAATATCAAAGTGATTCAGCTGGTTGAAATGTTTTTAACAGGTCCAGTTTCCTAATTTGGGTCCCCATATAGATATGAGTGCCAGCACAATGGTGTGGCTGCAACAAGTGACTGGGATAAACTGTCCCACTTGACTTAAACCATCATGAAACACACCTGTTGCAAAATCACTTTTGTTGCACCTTAGAAGATTAAGAACAAACCAAATCTTTGCATTTACTTACTTCTGACATATCATGCACCAACAGGAGAGGAATACTAATGGTAGTAATGTCATGTGTGCAGCAAACTTTGAGGATGTTTCTGAGTCCCATGATGGCAGGATCCCGAGCAGTTACGTTACCAGATCTGACATTATCATCCACACAGAGGTGAAAAGCAACATGAATTTCAGAAAGATTGGAATGCCTTGTGATGTAGAATTCTCCTACAGAATAATACAAACCAAGAAAAGAAGGTATCATGGTAGTGATCTGTACTGAAATACAATTATTAGGCAATGTAAGGATAGGGTCAGTTAAAACAAAAGGCAAATAAACAACAGAGACCAGAACATGTACATAAGGAAATACAAATAAGTTAGAAACCACCTGATTTCAAATCTCTTGGAGTATCATTGTTTTACATTCACCCCACGCTCACTTCCCTGCTCTGATGGGTTTCACTGGTGTAGCAAGACACAAGAGTGCCAGTAGAGGCGGATATGAGCTATATATAGCAGGAAACAGAAAAACAAACACAGAGGAGGTGTAATACTCAAAATACATAATGCAAGCACTGAATTGCAGACAGATGTGGGAGGGAGGCGGAAATACCAAAAATGGATGGGTTGAAAGAAAGGATGCCAGAAGTCTGTGGAGAAAGATAGTGGGTTACATAACAATGGAGATATGTACTGGAAGGCAAAGGTATCCCTGGTCACTAGAATTTAAAATAATTCATAGTAATGGGAAGATTAGTCACAGAGTTGTTTGTAAGAAGTTACCAAGACATCCTGTTGGGGATATTTTTAGACTTGGTGTTTATTTATCAAAAGTAGAGAAAAAGTAAGGGGGAGTAAGTGCAGATCTCTCCATCTTACCTTCGTGCTGGAGATCAAAAGTCTGTACTAGAGTAACCAGAAAAGCAGGTATGCAATACCCCTACTGCTTCATTCAACAGAGAAACATCTTGCTTCAAACCAATTCTCACTCGTCAGTTAAGTTACTACCTTAGTACTGGGAGAGCTGAAGAACAGGTATGTACTCTTTTCTGATGACTATTAAAGAGGTAGTAATCCTCAGCAATAATTATCTAGAGTAGTAATACACAAGCCACTGCAGTAAGATTCACCCAGATTTATCTGTTAAGGACCCAAGTTGATTTATAATCCACTTACACCAAAATTTCTAGGACAATCATGAATGCAATTTTAAGAAGCCCTCTTATTCACCTATGGGTTGTATGGATTTAACCCCTCTCCCCCTCCAACTGCATACTCATCTTCAAATTCCACAGAAGCTTTCCTTACTAAGAATCACAATGCATACAGAAGATACTTCCTTTTTGAGATGAATGGATTTATATACTCTCAGAGTTTAAAAAGTACATTCTAAAATGCTTCTCTCCATCACAACAGTGACACATGTATATTTGTTTTGAAAAATAAAATTAGTTGCTAGTATTTAAGTTTCACCTCTTCCCAAGATGCTCAAAACCCTTTCTTTCACCCTCAAATTCTGAAAAGAAATTTTAGGCATAGAGAATTTAAGTGATTTGCCCCTGTCACATAATGCAGTGGCAAAGCTGGGAATAGAAACCAGATGTCCTGACACCCAGTTCTCTGCCTTAGCCACAAGAACATCCTTCTCTGACTGAGGTCAACTTGGGTTTAGTTTATAATTTATGTTCTGACTTTAGAGCTAAAAATGTGCATCTATAAAACACAATTTGCTTTAAGAAGAGAGGGGAAATTCAACAGAACTCACCTGGCAAAATATTAGACTGGTTCCGTTCCATATTCTTTAATTTATCTTCATTTCCACTGCTTTTGCTTTCTGTGTATAAATACATAGCACAAAAAATAAACATACCATCTTCATCAGTTATGCTTTGGCATGAAAGTTTGATGTAGAGATGGTACCTGGCTTGAATTTTTACCCAAGTTACCATAAAGTCCCCAAAAAGCAGAGGGATGGACAGGAAGTGGTTTTGCTGTCTTTAATAGACAATGAACTGAGTCCTATCTCAAATCATTAGCTTTCTTACTTAGTCTTCCTATGACATCTCTTCAGCTGGACGAAGAAAAACACAAAAAAGCAAACCCCCCCAATATTCTCAGACATAATACTAAACTTTCCAAATTGCCCCCACAACTATGTAGTACCTTGCTATTGCTTTTTAAAGAGTCTAATTATTTAAGACAAATTTGTTCCTCGTATTACAAGAAAGATTTTGAAGAGATTTACATAAAATCAGCTTGCAGTATTTTCATCAAGACTACAGTAATATGCAGGTTCCTAAGAAAAACTGTTTCTCTATGTACTTTTGGGAACCTATTCATGTTACTGACACATGTATACCACTTAAGTAGTTCTCTGCAAGAAAAGCAGAGTTTCATGATATGCAAGTACTGCCTTAACACCACATAGTCAGAAAATCTCACAGTCATATAATAAATACAAAGTAAACCATTCATGGGAATTTGATCAGCATTAGAAAAGTATACACAGTCAATTTATTATTCAGTTTTTAGTGTTCAGTTTTAAGGAAGGGAAAAAGTCATAAGTCCTCTTTTGCAGTTTTTAAAGGTTTACATCTAAATAGAAATAAAAAAGTAAAGTCAGATAAAGTCTGTGTCTAAAAGTCTACAAAAAAAAGTCTACAGGCAATTTAAACTGCAGAGGAAAGCACTTCCCAGGTTGTTAAGGTGTGATCAGGACCTAAGGATTTATACTTTTTTTTTTTTTTGCAAGGTATGTCTGTTATGGCAGCAAAGACATCATGTGAACATGCTGTCTGGGAAGAGATAATTTCATGCAGACTTCTCAGAGTCAGTGAACTCAAACACTTCATTTTACAGATCAGGTAACTGAAGAAGAGTGAAATCCACTTGGCTGTAACCATAAACATTCAGCTGACCACTATTCTATTTCCAGGAAAGTAATTTTGGTTGTCACTGACCATGATTACTTTTCGACTTACTGCTACGCTGTGCTCTAGCCTTAAGTACAACCTTCTGGACAATTTCAAGCTGTTCTTGAATTCCAGGAAAATGGAAATCTGTGCATTCTTGGCAAACAGTTGCAAAATCTAGAAAAAAAAAAAAAGTTTTACAATCCACGTCATAAGGTTATGTTAAGTCACATTACATAATTCTGCTCTACTGTTCAAGCAAGGCCAGTTACAAAAGCAACCCCCTCCAAATCAGACAAAGCCCTGCTGTACTCCTCTTCAAATTCTAAAGAAATTTATAGCAAAAACAAAACATTTTTTGAAATAAATTAATGCCTTGGGGGAAAGGATACCCCTTAAGTGCTGTTGCTCTTCAAACAAATCTACTGAGACCAAAAAGGAAAATTAGCATTATTAATGACTTTCATAAACAGTGTATCTAGAAAGTTGGAATCACAGTTCTCTTCTTCTAGTTCTTAAAACACAGATCTGAAAGCTAAAGAAAAATGTTGAAGATACAACATCAAAATGTTCACCCACCACATTTAACAAAATATGCTAGTGAACCACATTCTTAACCTTCCTCAGAATAGAGCTGAATGAACAAGGTCAAACAAGTAGTTGCAGGACTCCATACCCCCATTTAGTGTTTGCCAAGTGATTGGTTTTGGTCACACCGACATAAAAAGCTTGGATAAATAGCATGCTCACACAAAACTCATTTACTCCACCTACCTTTGAAAATCTCACAGTACTCTGAGGGACCTTCTAGCCCATCACAAAATAAAGGCTATTAGGTTTGTATTTTTCCCTAGCTTTAAAAAGCACTTTTGTAACCCAGAGATTTAGACCACACAAGCCATGACCTCTCTACTTAAACAGTAGCATCAATGTGTTATTTAAAGGTCTTATAGGTAGTAATTTTATGAACCTTTGAACCCCCTAGTGTATTTATCTGTTAAAGAATACAAGAGAGAGAAGAAAGAAGGAAGGAGAATAGGTTCTGGCTTACAACAAACAACTTAAACAGTTTAAGAGCAGTCTCCTCTCAAAGGCGTTTATTACTGCTCTTCTGCCAGAAGCTACCACTGCCACCACAGAGGGGATCTGAAGTATGTCCAAACCATAGTTCAAAGTTCCTTCAGAACTCAAAAGAAATCAAAATTTATTGAGAATTATATTTTACAGATAGTGATACAAACCCTTACTTTCCCCTCTACTCTGGCTGTAGGATCTAACGGGTGGCTTGAAGATGCAATTTTGCGTTTAATGGTATTAAATGTCCATCTTTTCTTACCACCTAGGATGTAGCATGAAAATAGTTCTTCTCCAGTTGTTATTAAAAATCAAACAGTATAAAAAAAAAAGTAGTAACTGAAAATAAGTACAAGTAATATAATTGGAATTAATCAGCTAGGAAACCATAAACACTACAAATGCAACTTAGTTTTTACTAGCACTTTTTCCTTCTTGCTACAAGCCTGATTCCACACTGTTTGCAGAGAATATCAACCACCAAAGTCTATTTTCTTTTTACAGCACGCTAAAAGAATGACAAGTAATAGTGGTTCCAGTCAAAAAGACATTCCTAGTGTCAATATTTTGGCATTAAACCTAGGAAAGAGATGAGAGAGAACAGAGTATCAGAGCACAACTCTGTCTCCTAATTCTTATCCACAACTGTTTGCATTTGTTATCCCTTTTGCAATACCATGCCCAAAACATTAGGGTCTCCAGTAAATTTTAATTTTACAAGGAGTATTTTTCTGTGGGAGAATACAGCTAGTTTTTAAGTGACATTTGTTTTCAGTGCCACGATATAACCCTTTAGAGGACTCACCTCTTTTAATGCCACTATAGGAACTGATACGGTTATCTACCAATAAAACCAGGCCGCAGAGAGAAGTGGAATAGAGAGACATTGCAGTTTGAAGCCTGTGAAGTTTTACTCCACTTCGATGATTGCGCTTATGTTTACAGAAATCCAGCATATCAGCTCTCAGTAATCTCAAGTTATGCATAGTCTTCAATTGAGCTCCTGTATGGAATAGAAAGGATTTTAACACATACAGTAAAAGAGGAAATTCAGGATTGTTATTAAAATGCAAGGGATGAAAGTGCTCCCGAGTTTCATGAAAAATATCCACAAGGGAGATGTAAGCAATGACACTTCAGTTTTACACACATCAGCAATTTACAAAGTAAGAGTAAAATGTGTTACTGTTCCATACTGTCACAAGCAAGGCTTATCTGTACCCGAAATGAGCCTTGTTCCCTATTATAAATACTAATTAAATACTAATGCAATCAAGATAGACAGAGTAAGAAATTTTTACTTTTCTGTAAAGACTTAAGTATCTATTCTTCTGTTAATTGATCGTGGGAATTGAATCTAATACCCACATTTTATTACCAAACATAAGAAAAGTTAAAACAGAATTTTTAACTGTTATGTGTTTTGATGTTGGTGTGATTTTCTACACTAGTCACCTTGCTAGAGTGTATAAAATCTTGCTTCTAGAATGTTTTCCATTAAGCATATTTCAGGTAGCTAGATATTGATACAGTTTATACTGTACGTCTCTTGCATATGCAAAGAACAAACTGTATATATTATACACATTGACAAATACTGTAAATAATTATTAGCATCTCTTACTACATTTTGTTTTGGTGTCAGTTTACTTTTCTTACCCAAATGAATAGTAAAACTTTCTTCTAACAGCCTTTGCTCTTCATAAATTCTTCCATTTCCTTCTACAGATTCCCTCAGTTGGCTGGGCTGAACCTTAATTTCATCACTAAAATAACGAGAAATGTACTGAAAAGTTTATCCTATTTTTTTTGTTAGTTTTGTTTATTTTTGAAGTTAGTAGTCAAAACATTTATGTTTTCTTCACATAAAATGGAAGTTAAAAAAAAGCCAAATCAAATGCTCCACAGTGTTCAGACTAGTAGGAAACATATCAGGTATGAGTTTTATTTTTTTTTCCTAAATTTAACTGTCTGGTAGTAAGTGATATAAGTACTGTTTCTGCTACATAAAGAACAAGAACTTCTCTCCAATATGTTTCTGCATTAATGAAAAAAAAAAAAAATCTTTGTTTTCAAAATGCCTAATCTTCGAGAGGTGTTTCAAAGGCGTTTTATAGACTTGCAAGCCACTCCACTAATTGCAAACGCCTCATGATGAGGTAGAACTGAGATATACTCTTAATAGATATATATACACACATATATAAGCAACTATATGCATAAAGATACATATGTGTCTGCATATAGTTACACATGTCTCTCTCTGTTTAAGCTTCAACTTGCCCTACTATAGAGTTCTTGTATCCTATTAGGGATCTATAGTTTTCAGGACTCAACGCAAGCGTGAGATCAGACTTTCTGCTAGTGTTAAGTGCAACGATGAAAATAATATTACTTCAAATCTGTTTTAAGCATCCAAGATGATGAAGTCAAAACATCTTCACTCTCTCTTAGAGGTCCTTGCCTCTGTACCTCTAGCAGTCCATCTCTTCTAGTTTTCAGCTGTAAGGAGCTTCACTTTACTCTCTGATTTTACAGCAGTAGAAGGCCAGAACATGAGAAGAGGTTCACAGCTATACATATGAATAGCCTAGTTTAGCTCAAGTTGTAGTTTAGCGCATTACAACACTCACTGGTACCCAATAACATTTTGTAATATTGTAACATTATACAATGAAGTAACTTCTAAAAATGTTTAATTATGATGGCTTATTTGCCTTTGATTATCCTGAATACCTGATTGAGCTGTTGTTGGGATTCTTTAGGTCCTGATGAAGCTTTATCACCCATTCCTGGTATTCCTGCTTTTGGATAGCAGAAGACTGTTTTAATTCATTGGTCCATTTGTTCTCCAAATCCTAACAAGACAACAGTAATAACGTGAGTGGTTTGTGTTTCCTTTCTAAGACAATTACTCGCATGATGTATTCTAGTTCACTGAACTTAGTTTACCTGCTGAGATTCAAAATGCTGAGCCGCTAATGAATTTACATCTTGGTCTGTAAGAGATTTCCCTAGCTCCTGCATCACTTTATCCATTTCAGCTCCTTGTCTGAAAGAGAAGCAAAAATGCAGATTTACAACAAGCAACACTTGCAAAAAATTGGCAGAAGAATATCCATTGTTGTTGATGCAGTTACTGATACAATGACTGCTTATATCAGTCAGCTGGTCAACACTTATCAAAAGCTGAGATACAACTCAACACACAGCTGAAAGGTAAGTCACGCAGTACTTTGTCCATCTCCTCATTTTGGAACTTGAATTCATACATTTTGAGTCTGTCCACAGAGATATTCAAAAGAAGGTACAGCAGCATCTCCAGATACTCTAATATAGTAAGTATCCTTATCATTAGAAGAGTTTTTGAAACAGACCTACTCAGTCCCTTGCTTTCCTCCTGCCCCAACCACAGTTGATGCAGACAGGTTAACAACAGGAAATAGGCGAAACACACCTATTTTTAATAGTCAGATGAGTTTCCAGCTCAAACTACATTCAACAAGGGGACCTAGAGTTAAAGGGCTGCCCTGCTACCTACCCATCCATTCATCTAATACCTCATCCCTCCTTAGCCTTCTTAATCCTTGGCTTCACTTAGTCTTTCCCATTCAGCCCTTTCTTCAGCAAGGAACTGATTTACCCCAGCACAGATTTAGCAACAAATATCCACAAAACAAATATATGTGAGCTGAGGGTCAGGGATTCCAAGTCAGCTCCTGTGTAAACTGAACACCACCTACGCTCATCTGGGAGTCTCAGCTGCCACCAACATATGGAGTTTCTTGATTATGACAAACAGATGAGAGAAATTCCACCAGAGTCAATACATGGCTGTATCACAGCAGAGCTCTACAGCATTACCCCTCTTAGCATTAAGTGCTCCTTCTTCTATATGCACACTTGAGAAAAGTCAATAATCAGCAAAAAGGTTCACTAACACATTATTGGCAACATTTATCCCCAAGGACAGAAGTCAGAGAGTTGCGGTCAATGGGATGGGGTCTAGTTGGAGGCCTGTGTCTAGTTGGAGTCCCTCAGGGGTCAGTACTGGGACCAGTACTTTTCAATATATTCAATGACAACCTGGATGAGGGAACAGAGTGCGCTGTCAGCAAGTGTGCTGATGACACTAAACTGGGTGGAGTGGCTGACACACCAGAGGGTTGTGCTGCCATTCAGTGTGACTTAGACAGGCTGGAGAGTTGGGCAGGGAGAAATTGAATGAAATACAACAAGGCCAACCATCAAGTTTTGCACCTGGGAAAGACCAACCCCACAGATCAGGATAGGTTGGGGACTGAGCTGTTAGAGAGCAGTGAAGGGGAAAGGGACCTGGGGGTCCTGGTAGATGAGCCAGGATGATGACTGTGAGCCAGCAGTGTGCTCTTGTGGCCAGGAGGCCAATGGGATTCTGAGGTGTATTAGAAGGGGCGTGGNTATTAGAAGGGGCGTGGTTAGTAGGTCCAGATAGGTTCTACTGCCCCTCTACTCTACCCTGGTGAGGCCAATATTGTGTCCAGTTCTGGTCCCCTCAGTTGAAGAAGGATAGGGAACTGCCTGAAAGAGTCCAAGCACAGAGCCACCAAGATGATGAAGGGGGTGGAACATCTTCCTTATGAGGAAAGGCTGAGGGAGCTGGGTCTCTTTAGTTTGGAGAAGAGGAGACTAAGGGGTGACCTCATTTATGCTTATAAATATGTGAAGGGTGGGTGTCAGGGGGATGGGGTCAGGTTCTTCTCAGTGAAGCCCAGTGGCATGTCAAATGGAAATGACTGTAAGCTGAACCACAGGAGGTTCCATGTGAATAGAAGAAATTTTTTTTCCCCAGTGAGGGTGCCGGAGCACTGGAACAGACTGCCCAGAGAGGTTTGTGGAATCTCCTTGTCTGGACAGATTCTGTGTGACCTGGTCTAGGGAATCCTGCTGTGGCAGGAGGGTTGGACTGGATGATCTCCCGGGGTCCCTTCCAACTCCTAACATTCTGTGATTCTGTGAAATTAGAAATATGTACTATGCAGTCCAGAAGGAAAACAAAGACAATTCAAGAGCAGTATTGCCACTTAGAATGCTAAAACAGACCTACTTAGAATATTCTGGCACCTCACAAGCATCTGTAGTATTTGGTATCTACACCATATCTATATTTGTATGCATTCATCTTCCTCAGCGTAGTCTCCATAGAGAAAATAACGAAAGTAAAGGAAGCCCCACATTGTCAGTGTTCCCTCTTGTGGGCAAAGCAGCCACCTGCACCATTTCCAGCTTACTTGGAAACTTAGAATTCCACATAGACTGTCCTAAATTTCAAATTCAATAGTTTCTGATTTAAAGTTAGTTCAAGTCTTTTGCTCATTATTTCATATACTTTATTTTCTAGATGTCACAGAATCACAGAATCATTAGGGTTGGAAAGGACCCTCAAGATCATCTAGTCCAACCGATAGCCCTACACTACTCTTACCCCTAAATCATCCCCTGAAGAAACACATATGTCCTAAACACTTTACCTTTCTGTACCACTTAAAACACAGACAGAAGAATGGAAATCAAACCTTATGTTACTTTGATGGCTTTAGCTTTTATTATTTTCAGTGACTGAGGAAAATATAAGACAGTTGACCCTAATGATGGAGGCTAAGTATTACATGGCTTTTAAGAGGGAAACACAAAACTAAAATAGGTCATAAATAGACAAATACAAGTTGACACACATTGTCCTATGGCATTTAATAAGATGGGGGGGGAGGAAGAAAAGGCTTACCTTTCCCGTAGTTTTTTCAGTTCCACATCTCTTTCACTGATTAATTCTGAGATGCTAACGAAATAATTGTGTTCCAGGTTTAATAGCATTTCAGAAGCTGGAGAATGTATCAGATCATGATACACATCTGCAAAATCTTCATCCCAGCTGGTTTCTTCAGGTTTTGCATATTCTAATGTTGTCTGAAAATAATTATTAGAGATTTTAAAGCATGTGGTACTTTTTAGGACACACAGGGAGCCCTCATAATGGTGGGACAAAATTGACTGGGGTGCACACTGTTACACAGCCTTCAACAGACATAAATTATCTTTCCTAATTTGAGCTTTCTGTATTCTGCTTTAGGTTTAACATTTTCTCCCTTCCCATATTCTTTTTCTTTCAAAGCAACTAACAACAAAAACATTAAGGTTTTGACTATGGTAAGGAATTACTAATTTTCAGCCAATTTCAAAGAAACAATAGTGTCTACAACAATACATGCAATTGATGAATTTTAGCTAAGGTCCAAAACAGCAGCTGTGCAAACAAAAATGTTTTACTAGCAAGGATGACCACTCTCTGATGTCACTAGAATTTGATCAACACCACTGATTTAAGAAAGGTCATTTTTACTGCACACAGAATGGCCCAAGACACCAGTTTTTCAAGCTTCTTTATACTGAAACACTCCGTACATTTGCAATCATTCCCACTAGATTGTGTGGATGAATGGAGATCGTATCATTGAATTTGCAGGTTAGAAATGTCAAGAAATGACCTGATCCTAACTCTTGTACTCAGGCTAGCTTGCTCATACAAGCTGCTAGTACAGAAGACTGTAAATTCTTTCAGTGTTTTATCACATTCCCATGCTCACCCAATACCCAATCCTTCTTAATCCTTCTTAAAGGGTAAGCTGATTTCATGGTATGGAATTTTTCACAGCATTCTTCTTCCTATGTTCCATAAGTAAATTCAATTCCTCTAAACCTATCCCCAAATGCAGCAGTTTCTGCCATTCTTTTTCCCTCTTGTTTTTTCTTTTTGCCAGGACTTCTCCAGTTCTTTTACATTCCTCTGTTTTGAAGACTACATGCAAAACTGGACACATTATTCCAGCTAATGTAAAACAGTCACATCAGCTCAGAAAATGAGCTGAAAAGTCTCTTCCAACTCTACATTTCCTCTTGAGAGTCTTCACTGCTATTACTGAAATTTAGGACAGGAGTACCAATTTACTAGCTCTTCCTTTGATTCTAATGGACTATAACCTTTATGCCTTTTTTTCTTTGACTATCACTAGCTATCATTTGACTCCACTAAATTTAGGAGAAACCCAGCTAAGAACTTGTAGGATGAGGACTTCACTTTCAAGTAAAAAGAAAACATTTGTAAAAATCACTAAAAGCGAATTCCCATGTAATTTCACATCTTCACAGATGTGACTGTCTGTACATCCACACGCTCTCACACAAAGCAAGTCCTGAGCATTAACTTTTCAGCCTTAATCTTACCTCTTTATAAGCTTTAGCCCAAGAATCTGCCAGCTGGTTTATGTCTACTTTTCCTGATTTCACTGCTTCCAGAGCCATTTCAGCTTCTCTATCATAATCTTTTATAGTTTCTTCTTCTATGAAGTTGCTAAGAGATTGCTTCAGGTCTATTATAAGAAGAGAATAGCCCATCAATAAAACATGGCAGTGGAAGTATCAGTAATCATCAGTAATAAAGTTTTTTAAGAAACCTTTTACTTGAGCACCCTACTTGTCAGCACTGACACAAATTTCCTTTAATGTTTTGCTGTTTTGAAAACAATTTTGTTAAGACTGTTCTAGTAAATACCCTTCCTCCCGTTTCTTAAGGCAGGTTGTAAGACATGGACTATGACACTAATTTAAGAAATCAACTCTTTACCATTTTCTATGAAGCACGGCAGGTTGTGCAAAAGCATTAGGCGTCCATGCAAATGACTAATATTCTCTTGAACAGGGAATTTAAGAGGCACAGTAAGCACTGAATGTTGATTTCCAGCATTGAATTTGTATACATAGTCTCTCTCCCTGGTGTAGGTCTTTCCTTTATTAGGCTTCATCTTCTTGAGTTGATTCCCTGCATTAGAAATGAAAATAACATGTTAGATTCTTCTAAAAAAATAAGTTTAAAAAGCTAACTAAAAACTTAACTTACTAAAATGTTAACTAACTAGAAGTTCTTCTGGCAAGAGAACTTAAATGCACAACTTTTTTTGACAGATACTAATCTCAATTTTTACTTCCAAATACATCGGCTGGAACTGAAGCATAAACGCCAGTTTCCAAAATACTGAGGGTATCAATATATACCTTTGGTTAACTACTCTGCCTGTAAGGCAGAACCAGGACAGAAGGAGCTTTGATAAATAGCAAACTTTGAGACACTGTTAACTGCTGCCATGCATATCTCAAAATCTAAAATCCTTCAAAGTGCATTAGGATTTTTTTTCTTCCTTTATGCAGGGGTAGACTTGGAGGGGTGAGCAGAAGTTTGCAATCACAGAATCACAGACTATTAGCAGTTGGAAGGGACCTCGAAAGATCATCTAGTCCAACCCCCTGCCGCAGCAGGATTCCCTAGAGCAGGTCACACAGAAGCACGTCCAGACGGGTTTTAGAAAAAGCTTATTTCGGGTTGCAACCTACTTCAGGATTGATAATCATTATTTTTAAATAATACCTTTAAAAAAAAAAGGCAAAAGAAAAGCAAAAGAACTGTCTAGAGGATGAAAAAATTGGATAGGAGCACATACGTGTGTCAGTAATTCCCCCTATAAGGGCTCCTCCACTAATTTACATCCCTCTCGTTTGAACATTATCTCCAAATTTAGACACAGTATTCCAGCTGAAATCCCCCCAGTGCTAAAAACTACTGTCCAAGGAGAAAACGGGGG
>VWZX01007039.1:653141-908336 GCA_013399015.1 Galbula dea | reverse complement strand
GGGGGGCGAGTATATTTTCCATAGTAAAATTCAGGAGAACAGTTTATAGGTTGGGTTTGGTTTTGTTTCGTGAACAAACCTACACGTTGGAAACGGATTAAACGAATCAGTTACAAATCCCTTCACGGTAACACCACCACCTCAGGGCATCCAAAACTAAGCCAAGGCAGTCTCCTGGTGTCCTTCCATGACGGGGAAGACGGATTTAAGCGGCGCCACTTAGAAAACAACGCTGGCAAACATCTTCGTGCTGCTCCCCGACAGAACGACGTTTAGCGGGAAGGAAACGGGTTGGGGGAGGCGACGGCCGCTCCCCTTGACTCTAGTGCAGCCGAGCAGCCAGTCTGCTCCAGCACCCAAGGCCGAACTCCCTTTCTACAACCGACGTTTCTGCCCTTAGCTCCACCACAGGCTTTTAGGGTGTCAGACCAGTGACCCAAGCTACAAGAGGCAACATTAGCTCCCGTTACTGGAAAAGCGGAAACAAAACTGGCGGAAG
Source organism: Galbula dea (assembly GCA_013399015.1). Lineage (NCBI taxonomy): Eukaryota > Metazoa > Chordata > Aves > Piciformes > Galbulidae > Galbula > Galbula dea. The sequence goes on along the minus strand of VWZX01007039.1, from coordinate 907,837 downwards.
GGAAAGCCCTGCAGGACCCCACCCACCTTTACCCTCACGGGAAGGCTCCAAAATGCCAGGGTAAACATAGCCCCTCAGAACGGATAGGGCACGGCTCACAGTAATTGGAGCCACCCTCCTCGCCGCGAAGGACAGGAGCGGTATCCTCCTCCCTTTTCGCTCACCTGGGTCCCTGACGGGCGGAAAAGGGGGTGCGGCGCTGCCGGGGGCAGGAATGTGAATGGTTCGGCCGCTGAGGAAGGCGGTGGAGCCAAACGGGAAACTTCGCGTCCGGGCTCGCAGATTCGACACCCGCCTGCTTTGTGGCGAATGTACCGGGCCGGTGCCGGCTGCCGCCGGAGAAAGAGAGGCGAGGTAGTAGCGTCGTCAGCGGCGCGTGTGCCGCGTCCTCCGCGCACCGCTCGCAGCGGGGATGGCGCGGCCGGTGAGAAGGTGCGTGCGGCGCGGATGCTGGGAAGGGGCGAGGCGCGCGGCCGGTGAGGAAGCGCGTGCGTTGCGGATGTTGGGAGGGGGCGAGGCGCGCGGCCGGCCCAGCGGCGGCAGGTGATGTTTCCTAGAAAGCCTCAGGCGCGCGCGCGCGCTGCTGGTGGTGGCCGTTGCCTGCTGAGGGAGGGAGGGAGGAACGGAGAAAGGGAAAGAGAAAGAGAGTAGGCAAGCAGGCGGGTCACCTCCGTCCCTTACCGCTGCGGCTTAGGGGGACCCACCTTAGGGTCCTGCTACTCCGAGACCGAGCTTCTCTATAGCCCCGTGTAGCGAGAGGCTTTGGGGAAGGGGCCAGCGCTGTTTTCCTTCCAGCTGGAAGGACGCGTGGGGGCTTCTCTCTCGGACGGGCCCTGGAGGGTGGCTGTGTCCCGAGAAGAGCAGCTGCGATGGGTGGCGTCCCTCGGGTGGCTGCCTGGCTGAGGGGTGAGCTTGAAAGTGGCTCCTTTACACGCTTCTGTCTACGGACGGCAGCGTCACGTAGGAAACCCGCCGAGGAGGTGGACGGAAAACACATTTCAAGGGTCTTAAGAATGACCCGGGAGGTAGTTTTAACAGTAGCAGCTTTGAAGCGGTGTGTACGCTCCCACAACGAGAACAAAAAGTACTGTTATTATAAGAAATACAGATTTAAACAAATCTAGGACCTGTTCCTAATAACCGTATTGTATACAGTAGTATACATTAGCACTGGTTATACATACATTTGAACATATGTTGCTCTTTTTCTTCGAAGACATGGTTTACCCCAAAATCAAGGGGTAGTAAGTCAAGATGCTCACTCTGAAAAGATTGATAATGTATATCATTTTGCTACAGGAACAAGAAAATTGTTGATTATTCTCAGTTTGGGGATTTGGAAGATGATGGTAAGTGGCATGTTCTTATAGTGAAAATGCCAAACATTACTGTAACATTACTACCTAAAATACAACAAGAGCATTTTTGATAACTTAGTTGAGAGGGCTCTTAACGGTTTTCACTGGAGGTCATGTGGGCATGCTGTTTAATACTCTTATTTAACAAGACTACAATAGCTGTAAGCCAGAGTGTGACAGCAGTATGTCAGGAAACTGGTGAATACACTCTGTGTTGCTGCAGAAAAATCTGTTTCTCTCCCTGCCTCAGTTTTCAGTGGTAATTGATTGCTCCCTGTCCCCCTGGTTATCAGTTCACAGGGTTGTAAATGCAAATGTAAAGGATGTGTTAGTCACCTGTACATAGACCTAATGTTTCTCCTACAGCTCAGTATCTTGATGAGTTTTGCTTAAGGACATAAGCAGTCAAATTTTTGAGCTCCATTTATAAGAAAAATAAATTGCAGGCTGTTTGTTTTCACAACAGTCTTCCTTTAAGCCCTACTGGTTGTTTTGCTTTTTTCTTACAGAGCTTGGTTTCTTTCATGGGTTTTGTTGGGTTTTTTTCCATGCTGTTTGCAGAGTCCAGGGAACAGTTTGAAATGGTGTTGAAGGCCTCTCGTGAATCATGGGGTTTAATGGAGATTCTGAGTCTCAGGGGTCTAAATGAGGTGCATGACTTTTCTTGTAAGTGACCACTTGTAGTATTAAAGAAAAGTCTAAATTCTCAGAAACATTAGTGACTTTTGCTAAGGTTCTCTCTCAATTGGAGAATACAGATCACAGTGCAAAATAAGGAAAAAAACCCCAAACTTCAGTAATGTCTTAAGTTGGAGGAAAGGCAGTTCTCAGGCCTTCTGATTTTCTTTGGAAATTGGAGAAATGCATCTTATTTGGTAATGGTAGGAAATGGGGAGCAGCAGCCAACATTTTTTTAGGAAGGGGAACAATTGCCAAACCACTGAGAACTCAAAACTGTCTAATGACAGTGGTTACTGTTATACTTGATTGCTGTTCAGCATATCAAAAGGTGAACTGCTGGTTATGAAAAATTTGGTAACACATTGGACATTGAAGCTTTGTTGCCATATTAGTAATAAAAGCTGAAACAATAAAAGTATATGCAAAAGAAGTCGTCTTAAATTTTCATTTAAAATATGTTTAATAAGAGTAGTAGAGTTATATTCTAAAAATAGAGTTCATCAAAGAGGTTATCTTTGGTATATTTTCAGTGTGTGATGAAGTGAAGTTGAATGACTTCTCCTGGTCACGCAGAAGAATATAGGAAAACTCATTAAAGCTTGTCCCTGTTTCCCAAACAGATGAAGACTTTGCGTGTGTAGGTGCACCATCAAGCAAAAAATCCAGAACACAGCTCAAGGATCTGAAGAAGGGGAAAAAAGAGAAGCAAAAAAAGCCACACAAAGAATTGTCTCCACCACAAAAGCAGACACCTGGTAAAAGGTAAGAAATGTTGAAATGTGGTCAACTGTCTGAAGCTGGATTTCAGTAATAGAGTTTGGTTGTTTTCTTTTTTTTTCCCCCCTAGAGTTTTAAGCAGCTGAGAATAAAAAGCAAACATATTAATGTGTTAAAAGTTTTCAGCTTTATGGGTATAATTGCAAATCAGGGATAATGTGATTATGCAGAGTCAGAAAAACTTGCCTGAGTTCAAAGTGGCTTTGTCTGTTTTGCTACAGTTGCTTAGGTGCAGAAACTGATTTGCATGTTGGACCTTATCCCTGCAGTGCAGAATAACTGTAGCAACTCTTGAGTTACTTAAAGTCTTCTGCACCTGAGAAACGTAAAGATAAGTTTGATTCCTTGAAAAAGAGCATATTTAAAGTTTGAGAGAATGTGCAAAGTCAATGTCATAGAATCATCAGAGTTGGAAGGGACCTTAAAGATCATCTAGTTCCAGCCCCCCTGCCTGGCAGGGACACCAGCCACTAGATCAGATTGCCCAGGGCCCCATCCAGCCTTGTCTTAAAAGCTTCCAGGGATGAGGCTTCCACAACCTCTCTGGGCAACCTGTTCCACTGTCTAACCACCCTCATGGTGAAGAACTTCCTCCAGATTTCCAATCTAAATCTCCCCTCCTCTAGCTTACACCCATTTCCCCTGGTTCTATCACTGTCTGACCTCCTAAAAAGTCCCTCCCCAGCTTTCTTGTCAATGAAAGAAGAAATTGATTACTTTAGTGGTAGTGTTGTGTATAAATATTACACTTCAGTGTGGTATTTCAAACACATGTAATCAACTCTTTCTGTGATAATGCCCATTATGGTGCATTTATATATATATACACACAGTGTTTTGCAATTTTATTACTTCTAACTACAGTTTGGTTTAAATATTATTTTAGACTTTGTCTAAGTCTTTTTGGGAAGTAATGTCACTAATATGATTTGCTCTAAAGAATGTATTGAAATATTAATCCCTTTAAAAGTATTTGAATTTAAAGAAGTTCAGTGAGTCAGAAGTAATCTATAACACTCATGTCATTGTTTTATTAATTAGAATGTTTGGGTTTTTTTTTTTTTCAGGATATCCTTGGATGACAAACTGTATCAAAGGGATTTGGAAGTGGCTTTAGCCTTATCTGTCAAAGAAAAATCTGCAAATATCCTTGAGGTGCAACATTCAGAAGAACAAGGTTATTTCACAGTTCAATGCAACACCTTTTATTTCTATGTAGTGAATTCAAACATAATTTGTTTTACAGGGAGATAGGTTGAAAGCCATGTTGTATTTCAGGTTGTCATGATAAAGAAATGAGAATTTCTAGGTAGTGCCTGTCTTCTTATGGTCTTTTTTTTTTTTTCTGTGAGAAAAAAAACTTTTCTATGAGATCTTCCAAACATACAATTTGATTAGAGACAACTAAAGATGTTTGCTATTGCTAATTACTATTTTATATTATTGCTTGTTTTCTGGTTCCTCAAACAGTTAAGAGTATTGATTCAGATGTTGTACATAGGAGATCCCTTCTTTCCAACTGCAGTGTAGACAGTGAACTTCTAGGTAAGTTGTTCTCCTACTATCTTTTCAGGAATAGCATTTCAAGATACTTTTAAGTAGCTCAGTCTCTTCTTTGCTTCCATTGGTTTCTGGTTTTCACTTACATGAAAAAAAGAGTCAAAGTCTGAAGGATGCATTCATTTTTTCATTAAATAAGTGGTCTCAGTCTCAAAATGGGAAAACCTCTGGATTGCTGAATGAGATTGTTGCAGATCCCTAGAAGTTAGTTGGAAAAAATTAGACTTGTGGTGGTTTTGGATGCTGAGTTTATTTACTTCTTCAGGGTGCTGCACTAATTGCACAACTTCTTAATGGGTCCATAATGCCTGAGCATAAAATAAACATTGACCAAGCTGTATTTGCTGTGCCATTGGAAACTTTTCATTTTTCCAGTTTTATTTTTGGTCTCCTGTCCATTTGTTATCCTGATTACAGGTAAATGTAGAGAGCTTTCCCAGGCACAAATTACAGTTTGACCAGTTAAAAGAGTAAAATGAGACTCCCATGACAAGTGCTGCTGTTATGCTTCTGTATAGTATAATTCAAAATCACAAAAATGAACTCTGGAGACTCACATACCTCCTTCTTTGTGAGGAGGAGAATAGATTTATTGTGGATTTGAATGATTAGATCACCTTCTGTTCTGTAGGTCTGAATCAGGTTATAGATGATGACATACCTAGGAGTGACTGTAGACAGCAGATAACAACATCTAAAGTTCCAGCACCTCAGAAGGTACCGACTATTGACAGTGATGATGGAGAGCATGCTACAGACTCTGACCCAGAGTCTGTACCCAGTAAGTACTTCTCTAGAAAAACCTTCTCCTTATATGTACTTTTGAGTGTGATCCCAAAAGTTTATATTTTCAGTAGAATGCATCCTTTTTCCCCTGTATACTCCCTCCCAACCCCTTACTGAAGCATTATCTTTTAATACTAGTGGCACCTTAGTTGCACTTGGACACTAAACCTGAACACTGGAGCTTGTTCATACATGTTCCCCAAACTGACAAAAATGATACTGCTTCTCTGCAATTGCTGTTTCTTCTACCCTCTTTGTCCAGAAAAGTTTTGTCTCTTTAAAGAGCCTCTGTTCGTTTTTCCATTGTTGTCTGGAATATGCATCCAAACAGTGACTCAGGAGTAGTGTCAGGTGTTAGTGCTTTCAGTATTAGCTTTGAGTTTATTTTAAGTGATTAGCCTCCCTTCTTTCCTTTCTCCAATTCTGAATTCTCAGAAAGCTGTGCTGTGTCCAACTGGAAGTGTCAGCCTAGCCTCATACTCTGCTTCTGGTAGCAGCCTAGTATTGACTACCTGTGGTGTATTAAGGAGGCCTGTCTCTCATTCCCCAATAGTTAACATGTCTGTAGCCATTCTTTTATTCCTCACTGGGAGGTTTATTGGAAAAATATTTCCAGAGTTGTCTGTGACGTAAAATATCAGAGGAATAATCCAGATACTCCTGTTGATACAGAACTATTTTGAAGATTTTCTAATGTCTGGGTTTTTTAAGTAATAAACCTATAAAATCTTTCTTACAGCTGAAATTAGACAGTGTGTTTTTCCACTTTAAGTAGTTATTACTAACAATATGTAAAAATCAGAAGCCCTGCCAAATAATTTTAACTTTTTCAAGTTGCACACGTGGAAGATTGGTAATTCTGCTGTTAAAATCATTATTATGTACAGTTTATGCCAAGGTATTCCATTATTTGGAATTCAGAACAAGAGTTCTGTAAGTAGAGAAGGTTTCATGGTGGCTGTTTCTTTCTCAGTTCAGCATATAATACTGTGCAGATTTGTTTTTCTGTATCCTTAAGACATCATAGGGTTTTATATCCAGAACATGGGTAGAAGGCCCTGGAGCAATAGTAAATTGTATTTCCTGTAAAGAGATGACATCAGCTTTCCTTGCTGTAGGTGAGGAGGAGTCAGAAGAAGATTCAGATTCTGATGAAGGCAATGATGAAGACTTTGCTATGGAAAAGAAGAAAGCCAAAGGAAATAAAAAGAAAACCAGGCTAAAGATACTAGCAGAAAGAGAGAAGAAAACTCCCAAATCCAAGATTAATACTACAGGTAAGTTTGTACTATAAATTCGAAATAGAATTCTTTATAATACAAGTCCCTTTTGTTCTCACCGAAGGAATAGATAAATTTGACTGACAGACTGACAGTGGAGGGTTATGATGAAAATGACTATATGCAGAGTAGAGGCAGGAGAGAAGGAAAACATCCTGAAAAGAAAAAACACGTTATAGTAAGCTAACACACCTTGTAATAAAAGTAGACAAAAGTGAATAGACAGAATTAGTTTCTTTTTATATAACTATGTCTAGCTTTTAAGAAAAGGTTAAAAAACAATGAGTTATCTGAGGATTTTTTTTAATTTAAATTATAATCTCAGAGCCTCCTCTTGCAGTTGCATTTATGACTTTTGTTTATTCAAGGACAGCTAAACAATGCTGGTTCTGCTAACTACTTGGTGGAAAACATTAAATATGCATGTCCTTCAGAGTGAATTGTTCACTGTGTCACTAAGACAATTTACTTGAAATAGCTTAAGAAGTTCTTGTAATGATGTTAATCTTGTGTCTGACTTGCTAATGTGTTTTAATTTCAGGCCTGAGTTTACAACATAATTTTAGTTTAAAATTAGTTTTAGTTGTAACAGGGAATGGTTTGCTTTGTGTAGCTGGCAGGAGAATCTTCCCTCTCAGAAATATGATATCTGGCAGGTCTTCAAAAAAAGAAGTTGTGACACTGCTTCTTTTCAAACCAGGATTGAAATTCCTGAGTATAACAGGACTGACTGTATAACTATATCCTGTTAAAGATATGACAATCCATTAGAAAGCTTGTGCTGTGCAGGGATCTATCATCTTATGCAGTGTGGTGATTTCTGTGCTGAGCGGTAGCTTTCTAAGGTCACTTTTATTTTCCAACCAAGTATCCACTGTAGCTTCTCCTTCATGGGCAATGGAACAAAACCCAAAGCCAACACAAAAGAAGATGTCCAGTTCTTCACAACCAGTTGGGAGGCCTTTACATACATCAAGTCCTGTAGGAGACAAGAAGCCTAAATGGATACCACCAGGTACCTGTAAGATAGCAACTATAAACAGATACAGGAGTTGACATAAGGTGTTAGCAACCTCTTCTAAAACCAAGCAAGCAAACAAACAGGATTTCAGGAAAGTGGTTGCCAGTAGATGTAACCAAAAGAAAGAAAAAAAAACAAAAAGAGGGAAAGTAAAGCTGTCTTTGTGCTTCTTTTCCTCTTACATGATTATCCTGAGCTCCTCCTTTATGTGGGGAGGAGGATAATATGTTTTCCAGAGGGTGGATCTAGTCTTAAGAGATTGTCTCTTACTAAGAGCTTTCTTTATCTCTGGTACTTACTGCATTATTATCAGTTCTAAACAAATAATATTAGAAACATTCTGAAGTGTTGCAAATGCTTAGAAGCTTTATTTTCTTCAGGAGTTTGAGCATGCTCCTGTTGAATCCTGCCTCTTTCCTCCATATTTATTCTTCTATACACATTTCTTTCTGTTTGTATCCTTTCCCTCAAGCCTTCTTTTCCCACTTGGAATTTTGTTTGGTTGTGTGATTCTCTGTCAAGCACCTGAAAATGCCCAGTAGACTGGAAGCAGTTCTTACCTGCTTGTCCAGTGTTCCTCCATTGTGTTGCTGGTTAATTAAAACTCTGCACCATACCTGCTGCACTGGCTACCAAACAGCTTGATTCCTGTTGAGTTTGTACTTCTGTGGTATGTTGTTCAGACCTTTTTGCAATGTCTTTAGAATGCTTTTTATTGTTCTGCTGTGAAAGATATAAAAAGACAACAGCTATATGATTTTGATTTCTTTTCCTCTAAACCTCTCACACTTTCTTTTTGTTTGCAAATTCTTTTCAGCTGCATCAGGAAGCAGTAATAGCTCTGTGAAACACTTGTCAATGAAGTCACCTACACAGTGCCTTAGACTTGGCCTCTCCAGACTAGCAAGAGTCAAACCACTGCACCCCAGTGCCACCACCAGTTAAATGGTCAGTGAAAAGGTGCCACATGAAGGAAAAGGTTTTGGAAGGTGCTTCACTTATAGAGGATGGGCAGCAAAAGCTTTGTGGCACTGTCTGTTTTGGAGGACTGTCATTTACATACATATCTAACGTTATTTACATACACAATCCAATATCTAATATCTACTCTTAATGCTGCAAAATGCTAGGCTTCTTCAAGTGTTACTGAATAATAGTATTCTTTAATCAGGGTGACATCTGGGGCCCAGCTCTTGGATGTGTTATACTAGATGTGATTTTGTGGTAGTTTCAATTCTCTGATGCCTAAGCTCTTGGCATTAAAATAGTCCAGACAGCACTATGTCAGGTAGAGAATTTGGTATCTCAGATGGATTCTTAACACAAGTGGAAGTCACAGTTTAAAAATATTTCTTGGAAGAGTCAAGTTACCACTTTCTACCTCCTTCTTGGAAAGTTTGTCACCTCTCAAAAGTCTGTTCATGTTTGCATATCTTATATGTGAATTTTAATGATTTTTTTAATGTATTATAGAGAGAAATGTTTTTAGAATGTTGCATTTTAAAAAAAAAAACTAAATAAAAGACTTTGTGTCATTTCATCCTATTGAGTGAGTGTATTAATTTTGAAAATTCCTTCTAAATTTTGGCTGCAGTCCAGCAAATATTTTTTGCACTGCATCCTTGAAGTCAGCAGTGTTAGTCAGGCTCAGCTGGTGAGGAATTTGCTTTGAGCACCACAGTCTTTGTTGAAGGCTGTGATATCATGCTCAGTTAGTGGATTTTGTAAAGTTTTAAAGTGATAGTTACTGAGACTGAACTGTCAAATTTAATAGTCCTCAGTGTAAATAATTATCCTATCTAAGCATATTGTACTATGTCAGATGACACAGGAGATGTGTTTCCCCCTGTATGATTTACAGGATGGGTGAATTGCATTAACAAAGGAATCTCTAATCCTATTATTTGGTGTAATTACACAGACAACAGCATGGTGCTGCCTAAAGGAAAACTATGGTAGGGCAGATTACTTTCAAACTGTATAGTGCTTACATTATTAAAGCAAGTTCTTAATAAATGCATATTTATTAAAAAACAATATGCATATTGCCTTATGGAAGGAATGAGAATAAATCTGTGGATCTGTGGATTCTGTTTCTCAGAAACAAGGAAATGTGGGCATTGTGATGTATAATCTTACATCATCTGCATTCTGGGTGCCTGACTGCTGGCATGGAGTCACATAGACCTGGGTGCAGTGACTTTCAGTGAGCTGGGCTGAATGAGTTTAGGAAGGTAGGCACATGCCTGCTGTCTTTAGTGCTTGGCTGTTGTGGTTGTGAGTTGTCTTAGGCTTGCTAAAACAGCACATCAAGAAACAAACCCAGAAGGTTGCAGCAGGTTGCCACCAGCTGAGTTTGAAACTTCTCACAAACAAGAGTGAAGCAGGAGGAAAGGTAAGGATCCAAGAATACTGCTTGTGATGACTAGTGTGTAAATATATGTTACTTTACTCCTCTCTTTGATTCCCTTTCTCTTACATAGCCCCTTTCCGAGGTCTCCAGTGGATGATCAACAGGCTGCAGCAAAACAGGAAGCACAGAAAGCCTTGGACCCCAGCGTGGTTCATTGCAGCATCCTAATCCATTGCCCCCCCGCTCCCATTTATGCCTCAGTCCTTTTCTCTCTGCTGGGAGTGCTCATGCAAAAGAACATCTCTTTCCCAGCATCTCAGATCTCTTTCTATTGAAATTAAATTGGCAGGAATTGTTTGCTTTTATGTTGTTTTCAGGGATAAATACAGCTTTCATGTGGTTGCATGTTTTTGCTATAGGGAATTTATGTAACAATGCAAAGTATTTTCTCAAGGTGGTGCTTCAGGAAAATACTTCTAACAGCTGCTAAATTTAGTAATCCCTTTTTTCCCCCCACTCATCACATTTTTTTTCTCTCCAGGAAACATACATTTGAAATTTGTGTTCTTCTGGTTGCATCTTTCAAAAATCACATCATTTTCCTAATTTTCAGTTAGGTAAAAAGGCCTCTGAAAGGGAAGCAGTAAGTGTTCCTCGCTGCTGTTTCACAGCTCCTCTGTACCTGACCTGCAGCAAACAGGTCTTGCTGGGAGGTGGAGATTATTTTTATAAAAGATGACTTCTTTTGTGTCCTAGGTTATTAAAGGACAGGTTATCAAAAACACCCAAATTGAATTAGGGGCTGTAATTGTGACAGAATTAGATTTTTTCTGTTAGTAACAGAGATTTTGTCTGTGTTATTCCAGCTGCTTTCACATTGAAGTTGGAAGAGACCTAAGATCACCAAGTCCGACTGTCAACCTATCACAACCATGCCACTAAACCATGTCCCATGTCAGATCTTTGGAGTTTTTCATGTAGCCTGTAGGCTTGTGACACTCTCCTAGATCTCCAGGTGTAAGCTAATCTCTTCAGACCTGGTAGAGATGAAGTATAGTCAAAGTCTAATGCTGATATATTGATTGACTCTCTCTATGCAGTGCATTTTTTCCTCTTCCTCAAAAAGCTGTTAACAAACTCATGGATACTGAATAAGAACATTTTTATCAGACTGAGCTTTTCCTTTGTGTTTCTCTTTCTTGTTCCCATGTCTCTGGTAACATGTCTGGGAAGCAGCATGCAAGAATATCAAAATTTTGCACCTGAGTAATTCAGATAACTTAGTAACTGACTAGTAATTCTTAATGAGAAATCACTTCCATTCTTCTTCATTATCTTGTAGGATATGGCATGTGCAGAGGATGATGTGTCAAATCTCTGAAAGATGCAAAATCACTGGCTACCACTAAATATGTAGTCAAATATCCATGCTGCTACCATCATCCTTAATCTGCCTTTGCAAAACATTCCATTGATGACTTCACTGATTTTCATCCTTGCAGACTGATTGTCTATTTGCTCTTGTTACATTATCAGCCAGGTTACTATCATAAGGCAAAGAGCTCTCTTTCAACTTTTCAGTATTTGTAAAGAAAAATGAATTTAGTTTGGATTCAGAGGCTCTCGGGTTGTAAATAATTCATGATCTAATTGTAAAGGTCTGAACCTCAGCTTTCATTTCTCTGGTCTGTATTGGTTATTCTCAGATATTCTGTAAATGGGAAATTCTGTGTCTCTGGAGCAGCTAAACAGTAAAGCTGTAACTTAATGCTTACTCAGAGCCATGGGATTTAATAAGAGGAACAAACCTTTCCCCATTATTTTTGTAATAGGGAAAAGAATGCCCAAATGTGATTTCCTGAAATAGCTGCATCAGGGATTCCATAAGGAGCTCTTTAATTTTGGACAGAAGGGTTGGGTGTCATTTACAAGGTGTACTATCTCTAGTCAGCCAAATGTAATCTGTCTTTCACCTTTGGTCCTTTTTGTTTCAACTTTCTTTTACCCAGCAGACCACTAATGTATCAGGGCAAACCACAAAGATCAAAACCCTATCTTACCACTTCCTGTGATCCTCTGTGCAGAAACCTGCTCTTTGCATTTGAAAACAGTTTGTCCTGCTACTTCAAAGAATTATTGGTCTGTCTCCACTCGTGTGTGGCATCCTTCTCTTGACAGCAAGCCAAAAAGTATTTGAGTTAAGGCTGTTTCTGCTGTGCTGAATCTTTCACTCCTCAAACCCCTGTGTTCATGATGCTTGTGTACATTTTAAACCAGGTCTTTGAGCATTTGTTGTTCCCATACATTTGGGATATTGGAAATCTGAAATTTCATTTTCTGAACTTTTTCCCCCCACACTGTTTGCTTTTATTTGAATTGCTTTTGAATCTAACTCTTAATTTCTGAAAATGGAAAGGTTAGTTCTCTCTAGCCTTAACTGAAGAAGAGCATGAGAGGACTTGGAGCTTGACTAATTGTCCTTGTGTGTAAAAGACAGGATCAACATGTTCCTTAGTGTATTTAAGTTTCTCTCTGTCTATTGTTTAAATATCTCAATTCCTTTCACCAAGTTCTTTTTCATAATTACAGTCCTTGTGGCCAAGTCTTATTTATGTTTGGCTCTGAAGATCTCTGAAGAACAAAGAAACCATCTGAAATATGAGACAGTAGGTCTGATCAAACATGAAAGACAGATGATGTTTATCCACTTGGAGACAGACCATCTTGTAAAGTAGAGCCAAAGATGACACATTAGCTTCCCATTTCCTTCCTTGAACAGATGAGAGATCTTATTGGAGTTTCTCACTGCTGTTTACTTCCACTAAATCTGTGTAAATCTCTTTTTAATTCTTCTAGTTTTGCAGGTTTCATTAGGTTTCTGAAGAGTTTTAATCAGGTAGTTCTTTTAGAAATACCTTTTGAACCCCATCTCAGCAGAAACACAAGAAGGTAGCTTCACATTTCTTCAGATGCAAAGGGAAGCTTGTAACCATATCAGAAATCAAGATTAGAGGGCTGGAAATTAAATTATTCTTCCAGTACAGCAGAGCTGTATGGCTAACATTTGTATTTGTAAAGTGTACACATATCAGGGATATGTCTATATTTAATTGGGTTATGGCAAGAGGGTACAAGGGCTTTTGACACTGAAGAGTGCCTTAGTCTCAAGTGGTGAGACAATAGAATTCTGCTAATTTAAGGTGCAATTTCTGCACTGGTGTCCAAGTAGTACTGTTAAAATGCCTTTAAGGACAATTAGTTAAAGACTCAGAGGCATTTTTCTTTCCCCATTTTCCGTTTATAGTGACAATTCATACTTGGTTATGCTTGGTCATAAGATTCCAAACTTAACAAATGAAGAATTTTGCTAATTATCTTTCATTTCCCAGACTTCTGTATCAGTCCAATAAGCTGGAAGGCTCCAAAGGAAATGTTTATATTCTGAACTCTCTCAAGGTGTTTTTGAAATACAGTAAAATACCAGAACTTCATCCATAGAAGTTCCACTAAAATCCATCACATTCACTGCCTGCAGTGTACAGTTTACTTGATCATGGGTTACTCTGGCTTTGACAAATCATGGAATATTGCTTGTTAAAAATCAGAACTTTTTTCAGGAAATTTAAGATCATCTGGAAATCATAAAGATAGGCTTATACAATCTGTAACAATTAGAGTTTTAAATTCTACCTGTCCTTGACCACTTACTGAATTTAATCATAACTTGCATCAAAGGCACAGATTTTCTGCAGGACACTGTGTATGCTAAAGCTCTGTGTCCTCATACATGAAAACCTAGCAGGTTCATCACAATACTTTTGATAATGTCTAGTTCTTTTCTAGTGGTTTTAGGTAGAACTCAAATCCCTTGTAAAAGATGTTGTCTTTGGCAGTCTTCACATGGCTGTGAAGAAGTAACCATGAAGCCACTGCCAGCTTTGGAGAGCTAGGCCAGCTGGTATGCTTGAGAGAAGCATCAGGAAGCAAACACTTCTGAGCTCATTTTCCTGCCATGTGGATGGGTCTTAGTTCTCTTGTGGCTTGCCCTGGCTGCTTCCACCCATTTCATCTACCTTTCTAACAGACCAAAGCCTGCAAAGGTTGAAGTGTGCCCATAAAGCTAAGGCAGATGAGATATATTTACTAAGAGCTGGCTGAATTTAGCCTACCTGCAAAGGAACTGTAAGTGTGAAGTGGAGAGCTGCCAAAGTTCCTGGGAACATTTAAATCAGCAGGGTATAGATATAGCACTGAATAGTTTTGAAACCACCATTTAAAGAAGAATCATGGTGCATATTTTCCACCTCTGATTTATGCAGCTGGAAATAGAAAGTCTGATTCTCATCATGTGTCACCTTTTAATCTTCACTAGCCCCATTAAGTTGTAATAATAAGTTGTAATGATAGAGAATATGTTTTCTGCTGGCCTGTGTACACTTGGGAACATGGGTGAGCTTGGCTTATCTCTGCTGAGATCAGCTCCTGCTACCCCTTTTTTGCATTTGCTTTGGTTGGTTTTTCTTGCCAAAGGAATTTGGAGGCAGATTTTTCCAGCTGCTCCTGCAGGAGCAGGGAAGTATGTTATTAAAGTGCTGATTCAACTGAACATTCAGGAGGTGTGGTTCACATAGGGTAAGAAAATGACTGTTACTGTCCAAAGTGTGAGACAGGACTGTGGTAACCCCAGTGAAAAGAGAGGTCAACACAACCTCTGTGTGCATGGTAAGCAGTGATACTGCCACAGAACTGTGTAGGTTGGGAGGCAACTCTTTGAGATCAGCTACTTCAAGCCCAATTATTCTTTGTACAATAATATGTAATGGTTAAAGAAACAGTTCTCTCTTTTTGTTTTCATAATGCATCTGAAAAGAATGTTACTAAAGTACTTTCCCCAAATAACAGGAAAGCTCCTTTATTAAATACATACTTCTCCCACTGGGGTATGATTGTTCCTCTATAAAGAGACAGTGAGGTAGTGGAACACTGGAACAGGTTGCCCAGGGAGGTGGTTGAGGCCCCGTCCCTGGAGGCATTCAAGGTGAGGCTGGACGAGGTTCTGAGCAACCTGATCTAGTTGGGGATGTCCCTGCTCACCAGGGGGGGTTTGGACTAGATGACCTCTGAGGTCCTTTCCAACCCAGATGATTCTATGATTCTGTGATTCTATGATTCTGTGATTCTATCTCACAGGGCAGGGCAGCTCTGCACTTGTGCCAACAAGAACCACAGACCAAGGTGCCATAGTTTGGTCCTCAGTAAACGACAAATAATGTCCAGTAGAAATAAATCAGCCCTTCAGGTATGACTTTATTTTCATTTTCCAGACTGGCAGTCTTGGTGATCACTTTATAACAAGGTCAATGTGACAAATTTTGAAAAAAATGATACAAGTTCAAGTGTTTTTTGGTTTCACAAGCTCATGAGCTCAGTGAGAAAGAACAGACTGAGACGAGAAGGAGAACAGCCAATCCTGTTATATTTGTCTTTCTTATTACTGGCTTGCCATGATAAATATGGAAAATTATATTTGGCTAGAAGGAGGCTGAGAAAGAGAACAGATGGCCACCAAAAGAATACTGGAGCAGCTAATAGTCATTGGCATGTTTCTGGGATAAAAATTGAAATCTGAAGCCAAGCAGAAGCGTTATCCAGTTTTCAGTGCTCAGGGTACTGTGTATGAAGCTGATCCTGCTATGCTCTGACTAGATGAAGGTGGGCTCCCTGAAATGCATTCACTGAATGGAATAAACAGCCTCTGTCCTGCACTTACCAGCTCTTGCAGTTATGCTGACAGAAATAGTTGACAAGGTGGGGAAAATGTTTCTCTTACTCCTGTATTTTCAGTGAGGGAGAGTGCATTTGCTATGGCTTTTCAATGTATTGCATGGTTTAATGTCTACAGTGCTTTTTTCTCTACGTATTCTACAGGCTTTAGTCAGCTTTGAGGAGAGAGAGAAGAAAGCAGGAGACAATGGGGCTATATTTATAGAGTTGTGTCTTTAATAGTTTCTAGAATTTTGATGCATTTCTGATGTCTGTGGTCAACTAGGTGCTGAAAAAAATTATGCTGACATTTTGGGAATTATGAAAATGTGTCACAAGTTCTGATTTTGCAGAATGCTGTATGCTCAGCACCTAAAACTCCCTCTGACTGCAGATTAGGTAGTGAATGAGGACATTGTTCTGTTTCTTGAGAGATAATTGGAATTAGCAAGTTACATGATTTGAAGGGCTGTAATAGCAGATGATTGTTTGGGATTGAAAAGCAATATTGGAGCTGTAAGAAAGGCCAAGTAGGACAGCCAGGGGTGAAATGGAGTGAAATAGTAACAGTTGCTGCAGTTGTTCTGTAGAGTGCTAGAATGAAACCAGTCACAACAGCTCAGCTATAGATTCCATACCAGATGTAGAGGATTTTGCTAGAGCAGCAGCTGATGGGTCACCTGGATCAAGGCCATTGAAGAAGTCACTGTGCAGACTAGCTGATCATTCCACCTGCCACCAGCAGGACTTTTGTAGTCAAAGATCATTTTTTCCACAGATAAAAGTTTATGCTTTTTCCATGTTTAGGGTAATGTTATGAGGGTTGATTGATTTTAAGGTGTTTTGGATAAATTGCCCAAAGAGCACTGAAGAACTGTCAGCTGTTAATAAGTAGGTTTTGAGACAGAATCACAAATTTCCATGGCTTCAAAAAGGCACAGCTTTGGGCTGATGGACTGATTTTGCTTTTGCAGTGTAAAAGGAGAAATGTCTCTTTCAAAATCTTGTTCATCTTTCCCCAAGTCAATGGGAATTAAATGAATTCCAAATTCTAGCACTATATCTTGGAGTTCACTTACCTACTTCCTTAGCTCTTGCTGAGCTTTAAAGACAGTTTGTGAATTGTTCATGCTCTGTTACAAAAGGCAATATACTTTGACATTTATATTTAGAAAAACTATTGCTAAGAAATAAAATACCAGTTTGGAGTGATGACTGGAGTCTGTACAGGTATGTGAAGTCCACTTTTTCTTTGGTTTTCAGTGATAGCTGTTTCTTCCTAAAATCCTGACTTTAGTAGTTAGAAAAGCACCAAGTGGCTAAGAAACTGTCTTTATTTAAATAGAGTGTCATGTTTTCATCAGCTCCAGAAACTGAAAAATAAAGCTAGTTGAGAGTAAAGTATAGAGGAAAGTAGGAAAAAAGTATAACATGCACTAAAATGAATAGTCTTATTAAGAGCTGGTTTGATATATCTAGTAGAGTTATGAGTGTGGGGCCAGACTCACCTTCATAACTAATGTGGTTTTCCCTTGAAATACAGGATACATAGTTTGCATGTGAAGTGTTTATCTGTAAAAATACTCTGGTACTGGCTTTTCCATAGATCATCAGTGCAAACTCACACTGAACAATAATGACCACATGGATGTTTGGTTCACTGGGCAAAGTATATCCTGCTTTAGGACATTCATAGGAAGGATGCAGTAATCCAGTGGTTCTCTTCTGGGGGCATTTGTTGTGATGGCTCTGGGAATATTATGGATTTACAGCACATAATCCCTGGCCATCTAATCTCTAGTTCCAAATTTGGGAATAACTATGTCCTGCAAAGACAGGTCTTAGTACTTTTCCCTTTCCTAATGTTCTCCTATGGCCATGAGCTTTCCTCTCAAAATGCCCAGTTCCCATAATAAGGCTAAACCTAGAGCTGTTTTCCTCAGCTTGTCCTGAATCTGAAGTTTACCCTTTTAAGCCTGCACAAGGGCTTGTGGATTTTTTCCTCCTGACTTCTCAAATGAAAAAAAGAGAGAAAAAGGAAAACAAATGAAAACAAAAGCAAGAGAAAACACCTGCCATGGGCACTAACAGCACAATTGTCCAAGGGCACTTTCTAGCTGGTCTGCCCAGCTTTAATGGTGTCTTCATGGTTAATGGTGAGAGAGTTGTCAAAAGGCAGCATTTCCTTCATGTGATCAGGTAGATTTGTACATAGAGTTTTCTCTCTATATTCAGTTTGGAAGTGTCTTCTAGAGGTCTCTAATCTAACTCCATCTTCAAGGATGGAGATCCCACAGCCTCTCTGAGCACCTGTTGCATACTTACTGAACAGGATATGTCAGAGACATTGCACATGTACCTTCAGCTTGATCTGTACCTTTGTAGCAAGGCTGATAATGCCCTGGATGTATCAAGGAGGCTGTATATGCATAGAGCAGTTTTTACACAAGCATCCCTCACCTGCTACAGCTCAGAAATGTGTGTATATATAAATTTCCATGTGTGTGCAGTGTACTGGCACAGATGCAGCAGTCTAATCTGAGTTGTCCCTTCCTCTTTCAGTGTGGCTAGGCTGCATCATGCCACATGTTTTGTGACACTGGCCAGCACAAAACACTTTAAGCTTACTCCTCCAGGATGCAGATGTATTTTCATGTGGAATAAATGAAGTCCACGACAAAGACCTTTACAAAGTGATCCCCTGCCACTGATACTGGATAGGTTAAAAGCCATTGCAAAGAGCAAAGACTTTATCATCAGCAGGTGCTCTGCACATTTAAGACTGTGTGACAGGGGCAGGCCATGGAAGCCCTGGCTGCAAAACAGATAAAGAATACCATGCTGCTTTATATACATATTTTTAATCTGCAGCCTACATGCATAAGATAATTTTGTCTGCAAATGTGTTATTTTGAAACTCTAAAGTTCCCCACTTCACGTTCCTCTGCTGCTAGAACAAACTTTGCTGTTCTATGGCTTCAGAACTTCTATAGTGGAACTGATGTGACTTGGATAAAGATGATTTTTTTGGCCTCTGAGTGGAACATACTGTGTCTCATGGCCCAGGTACAAGGGAGCACTTTTGACCAAATCTCTAGCCACAGAGTTTTCAGTATCTAAAAGATCATGAAGATTCCTGCTTTTCACTGCAGTCTGTTATTGGACAGAAATGTTCATACAGTACTACTTACCATGTTTGTCTTTATAAAAAACCCTGCTGAATGCACCAGCAAGATCTTAAAAACCATGACCTGCTTAGCACTTTCCCCGTATTTCTTCTTTTTTTTTTTTTTTTCTATTTGTTGCTAATTTATCTGCCCATTGGAACCAAGGGATTTTATATATATCAGTATATTTAAATATTGATTGGTGTTTTTATAAAATCTATACCACAAACAGAATCACTTTAATGCTGCTATTAACAGTGGCTCACAATCTACCTTGTGAGGCAGTTTAAAGCTGTCCATTCAAGCAGACTCATTAAGCACACATTTAGGGATGGTAAAGGCTTCCCCTTCCCCTCCACTGACCACATGAGCTTATCAGGCATGCTGAGAAGCATAATAGGCAAAGCAAGCTGTCTCTGCACCTGCCCACAAAACAGCTGTCTGACTGGAAAAGGAATTGCTAGAGCATAGAGCGTGATCAGCAGCCTTTGTGGTCTTCTCTCATACACTGTGTTGGCACAGCCATTGCCACAAAGAAACACAGAAACCTTACAGAGATTTCAGGATTTTTTTCCTCCAGAATAGTTTTTTTATTAAAGCATCATCTCATGTTTGCAGTCTTCCCATGTGGATGCATTTTCCCAGTCTCAGCTGACTATTCAAGAGAGAGATCATCTGGGACCTAACAGAGTCTTCCATCAGGTATGTGACCCTTCAGTTGACTTAAAAAATATCTGAATAGTTGTTTTCTAAGAGACCCCTTAAAACAGATGAGTCTGAGCAGATGAAAGTCCTTTATTCCCTGCCCTCTTCCACTGCCTCTGTAGCTGTAGGAGTACCCCAAGAGCCTGCAAGTATTTTGGTTTTGCTAGCTGCTCAGTAGCATTTGAGTCATTTCTTCTGCCTAGCCACTCATATGTCTTGAAGCTTCCATGAAGAGTCCACTGGTATCCCAGATCTAAGGTTTTAAAGACTTTTCCATAGTATTGTAACAGAAAACTTATTAATTCAAGTTGGTTGGATCAAGAGCTTTGTTTCTTTGTTATTTATAATTATTTGCCAAGGAAATAGTCTACCTGGAAAATTTTCCTTGCTGCTCAGAGTGTGATTTCTTTTACTTTAGCTATCCCAGCATATTAAAAGTTCTAGCATTCATAAAACCACATCCTGAAATGACTGACTGTAAAGAATGAGTGGTACAGAAATGTTTTGCAGAGAACAGGTGGGAGGACTGTAAAGGAAGGACTAATAGTCCTGAAGTTTTCAAATGAGGATAAGCATTTATTTTTCAGTGAAGTTTGCACAGAGCTTGCCTTGCCTCAATAACAAGGAGTCTGACAAAGGGATCTAGTCAAAGAGAGCTCCATGGGGAATGAAGGGGAAGGAAATATTGAGAAACCAGTGCAGAGAAGACCCTCCTGCTGTCTCCACCCTTGGTGGCTGGCAACAGTCCAGTCCCAATTTCTCTTCTACCAGAGGGAATAGCTAATGATGTTGCCTGCCATTTACAATTCAAGGCTGCTTACCATAGAATCATAGAATTATCTGGGTTGGAAGAGACCTCCAAGATCATCAAGTCCAACCCTTAATCCAACACTATCATGATTACTAGATCATGGCACTAAGTGCCACATCCAGTCTTATTTTAAAAACCTCCAGGGATGGTGAATCCACCACCTCTCTGGGCAGGCCATTCCAATGCCTGATCACCCTACATATGCTTTATTTTCCCCACTCACAGGAGTCCTGCTGCCTGGAACAGCTGTTAGGTTTCTAAGCCTGGCCACCTTTTCCAGCTGAAACAGTCACTGCTCTCATGCTGGATGGAGGTGTTCTGGTGGGGAAACTTCCCTGTCCTAAAACGTGCCAGGCTGCCTGATTCCCCTGGAAAAACTCCTGTCCATTAGTGCTGCTGGATGCTACTGGAGAGTAGCTGCTCTTTCCCCCTTCACCATTAGGTGTCAGAAATGAACCATACACATTTTCCAAGGTTTTCAATTCTGTTTTTCACAGAATGACAGAATCATTAAGGTTGGAAGAGACCTCTCAGACCATCAAGTCCAACTGACAACCTAGTACCACCATGCCACTAAACTGTGTCCCTAACTTCCACATCTATATATTTTTGGACACCTCCAGGGATGGTGACTCCACCACTGCCCTGGGCAGTTTGTGCCAATGCCTAACAACTCTTTCAGTGAAGAAATTTTTCCTAATATCCAGTCTAAACCTCCCCTGGTGCAACTTAACACAGAATTGCTTGTGAGGTTCTTGTGTACTATTTACTTCTGCTTTCTGTTTAGAAAATCAGTCCTGGTGTTCTTTCCATCCCACATCTGGAAGGTCAAGTAAAGCATGGTTTGGTTGCAGACACTGCAAACCCTCCCATCCTTGAAAGCAGCCTGCCTCAGATAACAAATAAGAGCTTGCAGAATGTTCTCCCCTCTCTTCAGGTGAGTTATAAAGCTCCTAGACATCTTGTGTTTGCCTGGTTAATCAGTCTCTCTCTAAGTCCTGCTAAGAGAGTACAAGTGCCAAAGTGTCACAAGTATGTTTGTGTGGGGGAAGAGAAATAATTTTGTGCCAGCATTTGCATCAGCCATAGTCAAAGACAGAAAGGGAAAAAAACCTCAAAACCACAAAAAAACCCCAAACCTATAAACAGTCAAATAGACAGATACTTGCTTGCATGGTGTTTGTGTGTATTTCTAGATATTTTAACCAATACCACAGGAAATTTTTAAAGTCATCTTCACTTTTGATGTTCCTTCTTCCTCAGCGTTTTCACAAATCCTGTGTCCATCCCCTATCTGTACTCTTCTTCCTTTGCTGCTTCTCCCCCCAACAAATCAGGGAACTGATCTACTTTTTCACCCTTCTTCTCCATCAGTGGAGTCTCTTTATTGAGTTATTTGAAGGTTCTCTGGGGCTCTGATATGAAGTCTTTTCGTATCTCTTGCACTGGAAGCCCCCACATGAAGCATTTTGGATGGGAAGTCAAAAGAGTGTTCTCAAATACTTTGAACTTCCAATTGTCAGCTTGCTCCTACTAAAAATGATTTAGTTTGGTTAGGGGGATATGTATCATTGGGCAAAGCTACAGGATGCAAACTAGCATGAATGATGAGGTGGAATGGATTGTCTCTGAAATAATTTGAAGTTTCCTCAAAGCTTAATTCCATGGCCTTCATAAATGAAACCTGCACTCAGTTCCTACCAAAGCCAGTGATTAAGATTGCATCTGAAAATGAGCCATATCTCCATTTAATTTTCTGTGAGAAGATTGGAACCAAGCATTTTCAGAGGTTTTAGGGTTTTGTTTTGGTTTTTTGTTTGTTTGTTTTAATTATTTAAATGTAATTTATAGACTTATATAAGAAGCTAAGTAAACACCAACGAGAAAGCCTTTTGCTTGGCTTAGAAATGCAAAGGGGCAGCAAACATTTCAATTTAGAAGGTATGATTATGTGCAGTCTGTTTTGGAGACCTTCTTTGTTTCCCTTTCCTTAGAAACAACACAGGTTTTCTTTGTTCTCTGTGTTATTCTATTAAACTTTTTTCCTCAGCCCATAGGATGTTGACATTTTTGCTCCCAATTCTCCTTCCCCTCTCACTGGAGAGTGGGAGGGAGGTGGGGGAAAGTGTGCAACCAACTTTTGTGAGGCTCAGCTGCTGACTGTGTCTTAAACCACACCAAAGCCATAAACCTCTCTGTATCTTCAGCCAGGTACAGATCCACTGGGTGGATCATCTTCAACTGAGTCTTTTTCACTCAGTGGAGGGATTGAGAACATGGTCTGGACCCCACAGCCTACATCCTTATCCCACAGAACACTGTCTTCTGTCTCCTTATCTGGTGCTCTTTTATCTCCAGCTCTTCATGGCTCAATTCTCTACTCTGTCCTTTGTTTTCCCATCTGGGAGCCCTGAAAATCTGCATGTACTGGGATCTTGATCACCTGTTGATACAGGTGACATCTGTATATCTTTTCTTCCATGGTTTCTTCTTTCTAATGCTTCTGCACCCACACAGGCCCATTCATTCCCTATTCATACCAGTTGAGATGTTTCTGTTATACATCTGTATGTGTGTAGGCCCAGGCTGGTGTCCCTGCAGCTCTGTGTGCTGCACAAGTGATCTTAAGGATTGTAGCAGAGCTCTCCAGAAGACGTGTCCACAAAGAAATCCAAGATGGATAATGCCTATTATACTTTCCCACCGTCTGAACTAGCTCATGCAAGTTCCTGCCACTGACATCACAGCAGTTTGTGGCATTTATAGAAGGAGGGAGCTCATATTTTGAGTGAACCTGGAAGGTGAGCTTCCCTCTCTTCTTTAGAGATTTATCTTTCCATGGTTCCATAGCCTCTAGTGCTATTGGCAGCATTTGCTATCTGGGCAAGAAGATCTTCTAGTCTGCAAGTGTAGCATGCTTCTCCTGTCTCAGCACAAAACTGACATACAGATCGCTCAGCAAATCCAAAATAAATATCTTGCAGCTTTGCCTTTGGGAATGTAGCAATTTTTTAATATATTTTTGAATGTATTTTGAATAATCGCAGATCAGCAGAATGGTCATGATTTTTATTTTGTTTTGGTTTATTTTTCTTGCTTGGCAGGAAAATGGAACTCAAGGCAATATTTCCCAATTTAACATTCCAGACCATCATCCTGAAAATGATGCCAGAGCCCAGACAAAACCGTCAGAACTGGAAAGCACCAGCATCAGTGTCAAACTGCCTATGACTGCTTCAGGTAGAATATAACAGAACATGCTAAAAAGACTGGAGTGACAGGCTGCCTGCAGGAGTGTATGCAGTCAAAGATACTCAGGGACCAGAGGTCCCATGCTAAATGGTCACTGAAATATTTAACAAGCACTTTGGAGGGCAGGAATATGGATGGACTCAGTGATTTCTAGAAGTTCTACCTGGGGATGTATGTAATAAGAGACTAGCAGAAATAGATCAAGGAAAGAAGTATTCATAACACAAAAGAATGTCTGTTATGACAAGTCATGTAGCTGGCAACAATATTCTGTTGCAGTGATAAAACACTTTTCCCACTTGCTTGCAGCTGTATTACACTTTATCTGCGTGGGCAAAGTTGCATTTTTTGGGAGTTCTCAGATCTAGAAAGTTTCTGGCAGAGTCAATCTATTTTTAGAAGCAGTCTAAGAGAAAAGAAAAAAAAAAAAGAAAGGAAAAAAGTTGTGGCCTTTTGCTTTGAAATGATTTAGCATCCCTACAGTAGAGAATGAAGATCTGCCACTGCTTAACAGAACACCCACATGCATGCCAGAGAACCATATGATTATGTATCATGATTTAAATGATGTAAGTGGAGGTGTTAGGGTAGCTGAAATATTTCTGTGCAAGAAGGATCAGAACTAGGAGAACAGCAGATTTGAGCCCCATTTAAATCCTAACCTCTTGCATTTGAACTTGACATTTTCTATCAGAAAAACAAGTACTTGAAACCTTTGGTTACCTAAAGCTTGCTGCCATTTTATAAATATGACAATCAAGCCAATAAGAAACATCCAATTTATTTTCTTTCAATGTAAGCTCTGAAGTTTGCTAAAGCAGATAGGGAACAGATGGGATTTTCAAAAACATATAGGTACATAACTTTGCTCAGAATCAAATAATTCTTACCTAAGCTCTCTGAAAAGTCTTGCTGACAGATGATGAATGCTTTGTTGAACATAATACCCTAAAGAAGAAAACAGAAGGACAAATATTTTGCAAAAGGTTAACATTCTAGAATCAGAGAAATGTTAGCTAACATTCAGCTACTCAGCCTCCTGCTCAAAGTGGTATGCTTTAGGGTAGAATGTTCCATTGTAAAAGCAATTTGCCATCAGGTTTCTGCCATTTGATTGATTTTTCATTTTATATTCTTGTTTTCCAATTTAGAAGCCTTGAAATATTTTAGAAACCAGTTAACAGTCTATGAGCAAAAAGAAATTTTCAATTATACAGAGCTATGGTTTCTTGGGCTGGAAGCTAAAAAGATTGAAGGTTTGCCTGAAACCCAAAATACTAATTGTTACGATGATGAGCATGGTTCCTACCTGAAGGTAAGTGGAACAATTATGGCTTTCTTTTTCGGCTCAGTAAGTTTGTAGTGACTGTCTGCCAGCTCTTAAGTGATCTGTGAGATAAATGTTGTTTCTAGAATATAAGTATTCCCATAGTGAAAACATCAGTACCAATCACTTTAAAGCTTAGAAGAGAATCCTAAAGAGAGACCCATTTTGCACCTTATTCAGGATTGATGCAAGGTAGGTGGATTAATGAAGCATCTTCTTATTGTTTTCTCTGTCCCTCTTGTTTACTGTAGAGTTCACTGCTACAAGGCCAGCATCTTTCACAGACAGTAAGCTTACACACCCATGAACTACTTTAAAGCCTTCTCTTTGTCATGCTCATTGAATCTGAACTGTCTGTTTTCTCCTCAAGGTTTTACATGACCATATTGCATACCGATACGAAGTGCTGGAGGTGATTGGGAAAGGGTCCTTTGGGCAGGTGGCTAAATGCTTGGATCATAAAACCAATGAATTAGTGGCATTGAAAATAATAAGGAATAAGAAAAGGTGAGACATCTGTTAACTTTAAACCAGTACAATCAGCTCTTTGTTATATAGGCAGTGATAGTCTGAGATAACGTGAACAAAGCAAAACCAAACTCCCTGTATCTCAGGCTTTCATTAAACACAGTGAGAACAGAGTGAGGAGACATGGTGTCAGGGACTCAAATTTGGCCTGGACCCAGCAGAGACACAGTCTATGAAAGCAGGCACAGTTTTTCCAGACTTGCAAGGAGGTGTCTGTATCTCTTACATATTTAATACAAAGCCCAGCTAACTAGCCCTGCATGGCTGGGAGCTGAGAGCCTGCATTCCCCACCCCCACAAGACTCCAAAACTACAGCAATTAGTTGGGAGGCTCCAGTCACTCATTTGAACATGAAAAAATCATTCCTATGCCTTGTGACATTTCAGATTTCACAGCCAAGCTTTGGTAGAAGTGAAGATCCTTGATGCTCTCCTGAAGAAGGACCAAGATGATACTCACAATATCATCCACATGAAGGAGTACTTCTACTTTCGCAATCACTTCTGTATCTCCTTTGAACTGCTGGGGTAAAGCATACTTGCCTTTACTCAAATTTTAAGAGCATTGTACACCTTGTGCCTTACAAGCTTTAATTTTTATGTCTTCATCAGAAGAACTTTGAGCTCTTAATTTTACAAGAAAGGAACACTGTCTAAATACAGACTGCATAACTGAACCTTTGATCACCAAAGGTGAACAGAAAAAGGCTCTGTTCAGGCTTCACACAGAAAGCAGCATAATCCATCCCTTATTTTCTGTATTTAAGTCTTGTTCCCTCAAAGACCTGTGGGGAGAAGAGTAAAACAATTCAGAGCTGGTAAATTTCAGGGTATATAAATATGAATAATATTAAATAATTTAAATATATATCTTTTTCTTGCTTTTTATAAACTGTGCTGCAGGACATATGTTTAGAGGAATTCTGGATAAATTTTAAATAAGTCAGATCATTTTATTCACCAGCCTTCTTGTAATCAAACTGGCATTATGGAAGTTACCCACAGTTCCCCATCCCTTAAAGTAGTGCCCCCATTGTGCCAAAGCAAAGTCAAATGACAGTGAAAGGAGACTGAAGGAAATTTGTTTCAGCTCCTGAATGATAGCTGTTCTTGATGAAAATCAGTACAGCAGCATAATATATGACTGAGCAGATATGAACAGGCAATATATGAACAAGCAAGCACACTGACATTATGTCCTCTTGAGATCTGGAGATGCTTGTGCATATTAGATGCAGAGCAGCACTGTCAAAGAGGAAAATAGCTAAGTCATTTACTCCTGCATGAGTCCTCCCTCATGTAGGAAGACAGGCTAAATACTCTCTTAAAACTAATCATGTCTTTAAAAATTAGTTCCCTAATCTCTTTTCTGCTTTCTGTCTCCTTCTTCTTCCACCTCCACAACCCCCACAGAATAAATCTGTATGAGTTGATCAAAAAGAACAATTTCCAAGGTTTCAGCTTGCCTTTGATTCGACACTTCACTCAGTGTGTGCTGAGATGTTTACAAGTGCTCTACCAGGAAAGAATCATTCACTGTGATCTAAAGCCTGTAAGTACAGTCTTTTCATAATCTGTTATTCTGTCCAGAATACACTAGCTTCATCCTATTTTTTATTGATGGAGAGGAGCTCTCAGAGAATCCTTGAAAACCAGCAGGGTATTTGTACAGAAGCTATAGTTTATTTCAGACTGTATTAGTACTGGAGTTGAGTTATTCTTTCCACTGACTCAGTTCATTCACTGCAGTATTATACAAGATTATCTGGTTGTCAAAATGTATGCAAATACAAATCAAATGCAGATAATGAGTTTTTACTTAGATAAAGAAAAAAGTGCTTGGGAAATTCAGTACTTCAATGTGAGGAGCATTATAATGCAAGGACATATCCACAAGGCAGCCTGTTTCAGGTTGTCCTGTTAAGTCTATTTAATTTCATATGCACAACTATAAGAATAAGTAGCCAGCCAAAACCAGGACATGGCAAAGTAGTTCTATAGTACAGTATTTAGGGTGCTCACCTGTTTCTAGAGGAACATCTGTGATCCAATTCCTGCTGCTATATCTGCTAAGTAAAACAATTTTTACAAATTTCTGTGATTTCTGAGGCATTTTAATTCCATTTTCATTTCAAGTTCCTATTTCTCTTTATTTCTTTTTCTAAGAGACAAATCAACCCCAAATTAATTAATGAATTAAATCAGCTCTGAAGTAAAAAATGCTAAGGATGAAAGTCTGTTCTTACTGTGCTGGATGTATCTTGAGTGAGAAGTTTGAAGAGTCACATACTGACTGTACCTATTGTATTGCCAACATCTTGCCTTTTCCTCACTACAGTGAGAGGTGAGGCTTGTAAGAGAACCAGAACATCTTAATCATTAGCCCAATGAGAATTCTGTTACCAAGCAGCCACTAGCAAGGAATGAGGCTGGCCAGATGGATGAGTATGGTCTGTATTTAGATAGAGAAATATATTAGTAAACATTTAATGAGTTAACTAAAAGAGAATGCTGTTCTCATTCTACAATGGTACAGTTTCATGAATTTGCTTTATGTTGCCGGAAACTCACATCTGTTATGCCTCCTGTGAGATTTTGCAAGGTAAGTTAGAATATGGAGTTTCCCTGGACTTAATGCTAGGTAATCACTGCCCCCACAATCTGGTTTTGCACTTAATCAGCTCCCTTGAGTTGTGAGAAATTCAGTATTAGAGACAGAGTCCTCCCATGAGCATGAAGGGATAGCTAGCTGCAGAGAGAGGATGCTTCTTTCCCATAACAGAGCCAAGAGCAGCTGCGTAGTGAAAGTCAGTCCTTGCCTTGACTTTCATCAGTAGCAGCTTTTCCCTCCTGTCACATACAGTATTTCCTTATGAGTCCACTAATTACTCAAGAAACTACTTTGTCACTATTTGGCATCAACCTGGGAACTGCTCAGTCCTTCAAAGCATTTTCATGTATAATCAGTTTTAAATTGGTTGGTAAAGTTAGTTCTCTCGCTGCTGAGAAGACTGTTTGGAAATGAAAGGAAATCCTTGATTTAGATGGATTTTTAATGAGGACAAAACTCAGCTCTGCAGAAGAGAGCAAAGAGGCTATGTTTACTCATCAGTGCCAATATTGCTGAGCTAGCTGTTTAAGAATCACTTCTCAAGCTGGAATTGTAGGCACACAGTGCTGTACCCATCTGTACCCAGGTAATAATCCATAGGACCCTACCATTTCCATTCATCACCTTGGCATCTCTGTATCACACTGGGTGAGCTGGGGAGAGGTATGCTTACAGACAGTCTGGAGAAAGCTGAAAGCAGTGAAGTGAAGAACCCATTCATGGGACAGGGGCTTTCTGTGGTTACAAAAGGATGGTTCTGTTAAATTTAGCCCAGCATGAACCAGATGCAATTTGCCTTTTACTGGATTAGCAACAATGAGTTTTGGGGAACTTGCCCTGCTCACACAGCAAACATTCTCACTGGCTGGTGCCTTGATAGCACCACACATTGCACAGTGCCCTGGCTCAGATTGTATGTGAGGGACTAGTGTCCCTGTCTAGCTAACCTTCACACTAGGTAGCTTTACAAATCTCTCCTCCACTTCGGTTAATTACATGATCTTGGATGCCTACTCGTGTTAGCAAATGCGTTCCCAAGGAAGTCGCAGTTTGAAGCTTTCACTAGGCAGATAAGTGTAAACCTAATGTGTTATGCATTGCTTATTCTCCAAAGTGTTCACTGATCTAATTTGATGTTAAAACCCTCTTTTCACTGTGATTTTTTTTTTCCTCATTAGGAGAACATATTGCTATACCACAAAGGCCAAGGTTCAGTTAAAGTTATTGATTTTGGATCGAGCTGCTATGAACACCAAAGAGGTTTGCAGAAAAGTCAAGTTGATGTAATTTTCTTAATAAGCTTTCTTAATTTGAATTAATGTGGAAAAGCCATGTCTTTGATTAAGCTAATATAGTGACCCACGCCCCAAATTAGAATCTGATGAACTCTTCAGCCACTGGTTGTGTAACAAATACTGGTAGAAGACACGTAAGCTATCACCATGCTTTTTCTTTCTCCCAAGCCTGATCAGCTCCTCTGCTCCTGTTGAAATCAGAATTGCATTTGCAAGAGTTGTTAGCTGAAATAGGCCTATGAGGATAATCCAAATACTTCACTTACAAGGAGTTTGAAAGGTGCAGAGAGCCTTTCTTAGTGGGATGTCTAAATCATAATTGGTACTTTTTGGATGAATACAATGAAGGGAATGGGAGCTATGCTTTTAGATTAGAAAGTCCAAGTTAAGATTCTGGGGTTTTGTCCTGCCAAAGTTGTAAGTAGAATTTGCAGGAGATAAGAACAAAATTTGTAAATGAGAAATGAATGTATAAAAATTTACCTAATCATAAATCTGAGCATTAATGGACATATTGTAAAGCCAAAATGTGTTGCCATCAGGAGTGTAAATATCATCTGTTATAAAAAACAAACACCAAAACAAAAAACAAAACCCAAGAAAGAAATCTGCATTGCATATTACTAACTTAGGAAAACAAAACTAGTCTTAAATGGCTCATATTTTTCCATACCTATTGATCTCTATTTTGTGATTCAGACCATGAGATTTACATCCCACTTTTGTAGGAGTGCTTAATCATTTTAGGTTTGCCCGTGTTTGAGCAGAATGTAAGATGAGATGCAGCCTGAAATACTTGTGGAAAATAACAATTTTAAGCACAAAACAAGTGAACAGAAAGATGGAGCACAACTGAGAAAGCTGTCAGGTGAAACAAGAATTGATAGAACCCTCAAAGTGGTGCAGGATTAGAGACTAGGAACCCAAAAGTCAGCTCTTATTTGTGACAAGAATGACAAAAAGCAGACAACAGTTATGCAGTTGGTCAAATGAACAAGGGCACAGATTGCCACCATAGTATTTTCTAACCATAGTGATTTGGTGGAGCACTTTTCAGGGTGCTTTCCTTCCAGATAAGTGTTGAATATGTGGGGATACAAAGAAGTGCAGACATATAAACAAAGTGACCATCAGAGAGATAGAAGTGAGAAAATAACAGAGCTTTCATGCTGTAATTGTGTTCGGTTTTTAGAATGACAGGAGGTAAAAGAATTAGTCTGCTCATTCTGGTGAGTCTCAGGCTTGGAAGGAGATCTTTTGATATCTGCTGTGGGGTTAAAACACCTTATAGGGAAATTAGAAGGCAGTAGATGTGTCCTGAGTGTCAGTGAAACCAGTATTTCCTACAGTGGAAGCCTGTAATAATGAAGAACTATTGATTAACACAAGGGGAATACCTCCAAGCAAGACAATGAACATGGAGTAAGGTGAATCACAGCATTAGGAGGATAATTTCATTTGGTGAAGCCTGTTAAAGAACAGTTTCCAAATAAACTAGTGGAAAGCAAATCACCCATTGATTCTATATCATAGAATCATAGGATCGTCAGAGTTGGAAGGGACCTCAAAGATCATCTACTTCCAACCCCCCTGCCTGCCAGGGACACCAGCCACTAGATCAGGTTGTCCAGGCCCCCATCCAGCCTTGTCTTAAAAGCTTCCAGGGATGAGGCTTCCACAACCTCTCTGGGCAACCTGTTCCACTGTCTAACCACCCTCAGAGTGAAGAACTTCCTCCTAATATCCGAAAAGGTTTTCAGAGCCTATGTGAGCAATCCCCTAATGTCAGTTAATGGCTAGAGTAGATACACAATGCCTGAACATGTACTTCTCTTATGTGTGAAATCTGGAATCCTTATTTCTGTCTCAATTATGATATTTTTCTTCTTGTCTCATCTTCTGGTTGGATGTAGTGTACACCTATGTTCAGAGCCGCTTTTATCGCTCGCCTGAAGTGATCCTTGGTCACCCTTATGCTATGGCTGTTGATATGTGGAGCTTAGGCTGTATCATAGCTGAGCTTTACACAGGCTATCCACTGTTTCCAGGGGAAAATGAAGTTGACCAGCTTGCTTGCATCATGGAGGTAACTTTTGGGTTTGGCTTTGAATTGCATACTCATTTGATAAACTACACTTCCAGCAACAAAGAAAAATCTCAAGAGATAATGAAATATAATTGGCTATGGGCTGGCCTTTTAGAGGGAGATTTATTACAGCCAAAGGGCTCTGTGAGAGGATGGGTTCTAACTCAAAAACTGTGGTTTCCATTCTATGTGTCAAAGACTGCTTTCTGCAGTCACTCTCTTGCTTCTGAAGGAAACATTTTAATCTGGTCAGTATATGTATGGAGAAGTTAGAACAGAAGACTTATATCTAAGGAGAAGGGAAAGCAATCCAAATTATAACAGACTCCTCTTCTAAATCAAATATGTTTTGCTTGAATCAGATCTTTTTAGCTCAAACTCCTGGGACAGAGATTTTTGCTAACGGTTGAGTAGTCACCTGTAGCTTTGCCTAGCAAATCTTTAAAACCTTTAAGTTTGCCAGGTGACCTTCTCAAGTTCTGCTCTTAGTCTTTTGGTGAAAAAGTTTTTCCTAGTAGTCACCCTGTACTCCTCAAGTCACATTTTGTAGATGTTTCTTCTCTTAATCTGTCTGCCCCTACAAGGAGTTTGGTTCTATCACCTTTGGAAATGTTTTTCAAAGAGTTTCAGGAGTGTAGTTTGACATCTCCTACCTCAGATCACCTACCCAGTGCAAATGTGAGAACAGGTGCAAAACTGGCCCATGAAAGCGAGTTACATAGTTACTCCATACCAGCCACTGCACAGCAACCTGACATTGAACTCAGCCCCAAGTCTTTGGAGTTTTAGTACAAGATTTTTGGAAGACAGGATCTTTCCACGTAGCCTCCTACAACAGCTGTCATTAAGAGAGGTGTTTGTTCTTAGAGTCTTCTGTGAAGATCCCAGTGTCATCCTTTATAAGATCAGATTTTCTGTGTGCAGGCAGCTCTAAGGAATCCCTAAATTCCTCCCACAATAAATGGCACAAGAGGAAATGGTTTGTAGACATTTCACAGTAAATTGTGACACTCAGCTTTTCAAATGGAGGGGGAAATATCACATCTCTCCTCATGTCTGTTATGCATGTTTATGAAATGAGGAGTAACTCTATGAATTCATTTCCTTTTGTTGAAGGTATTGGGTCTTCCACCAGCTGATTTTATCCAGGCTGCATCAAGGAAGCGAACGTTCTTTGGTAACTGCTTCTGATTGTTTGTCCTCCCTGCTAGTTAATCACTAGTTAATAGCACTGGTAGGGATTAGGTTTGGAGAACCTTAGCTGCTGCTTAGCTGGCAAAAGGTCTTCCAGGAAGAAAGAGAAATGATAACATGAGGCTTATAAATGAACCTGGTGCTGTGCTCCTGGTGTCTTATGGCCCTCTCATTGCCAAAGGGATAGAGGGGGGAAGGGAAGAGGCTGGGAAATCTCTGGTACTCCTTAAAAACATTTAAATATTATTGCTAGAAGAAATGTAGTAGGCTTTGGGAGCTAACTTACATTGAGTTCATTCCTCTGTGTATAATTTGGGTTTGGAAATTACACAAAATTAATTAAAAAGCCATAGTATAGGACACGTCTTCTAGGAAGCTGCCAATATTGTTTGCTGCAATGCTGGCAGACTATCAATCCAACTGGGCAAAACTGAAGCTAGCAGGATGGATACAGGCACTGTTTTTGCAATTGTTAAATATTTGGTGAGGATTTTTAAAATATTGGTTTGAGCATGTGTCTTTTTGGTTTTTGTTATTTTCAAGATTCCAAAGGTTTTCCTAAATCCATAACTAACAGTAAGGGAAAAAAGAGATGCCCAGACTCCAAGGATCTAAGCACAGTGCTGAAAACTCATGATGCTGGTTTCTTGGACTTTCTGAAAGGATGTCTAATGTGAGTTTGTAGTTTTGACTTATATGCAGCAGACTAATTTTGACTCTGTTATTCATTTTCTTGTGCCTTTAAAATTGTGATATCTGTTTAAGGGTTTTTCTGTGGGGTGTCTGGGTTTTTAAGGTTTTTTTTCTACATGGTAGCATTTGGATAACTATTATTATTGCTCACAGTTTATTGCAGTGATAAATCATTGCACAGAAAGACTATAAGGGATTAGTCCAGGGTACAAAAGAAAGCTGACATTATCATATCTAAAAGCAGATCTTCTTCTGATGTTGGAGATTAAACTCTAATAACAATGTTTTTTATCCATTGAGGCTTTTGATTTAAATCCTTTCTGTTTTATCAGGTAAAGGTTCATTCTGATAACACAGATAGTGATAATGCCCTATCCCAGGGCAATGCATATCTGGAGATCAAAGTTTGGTTTTTTACTTTGATCTGACTCCCATTTTGGTGAAGATGTTCTTCCAATTTCTTTCAGCAGGAGTTACATTTGGAGCTGACCTAACTGACTGAATGTCTTGTCTATTTTCTGTGCTAGGCTTTGTAAAGGGCAACCAGAGGATACACTGTGGTATAAGTGTGAAAACAGTTCTACTTCTTGGAACATCTGCTCACAAAGATCTTGCTCTTTGCATGCACATTCCCTCTTTTTAGTTCCAATATACCATGCTCCTCCTCCTTAGCAAAGGATAAAAAGACAAATTACACTCAGCCATGTCTTCACCCCAGAATCAATGGTGGTGTTTGTTTGCTTCTTGACTCTGGTAGTTAGCATGGAGGATTTCTTAGCACAGTCATCAGGCTGTTATTTGTCATTTGCATGCTGCTTTGAGCCCTTTTTGTCTTTAGCATAGTTATATTTTTCATTCACAGCAGTCACATTGCACCTTTGAAGAATTGATTGATTGTATTTTTTTCATTCTCTTGAATAGATTTTCATAAATCACTGGATCTCAGAATGCCAGGAGTCTAATATGTCTCAGATCCTGTCATTTCTAAGATAAGGTGTTGACTTCACTCCAGCCACAGATTTTCCTGCAGATTAACTAGTATGACAAGTGACCCACAGCTCTTTTCTTAAAGGCAGTTGATGATTTGCAGTTTTGTCAACTGCTAAATGCAAATAACATGCCCCTGTTAATAGTTTTCACCCAATGTGGAAATCCCACAGATTCTCTTCACCAGGAATTTTTACCTCTAGAAATCATCTAGCATTAACTTTCAGTTAGAAAGAGTTGAATAACTGTTTGTCTGCCACGGATTTCAGGTGGGAACCTGCCCTTCGCATGACTCCTGACGAAGCAATGAAGCATGCATGGATCCAGGAACCAAAAATACACAGAGAAAACCAGAACACACAGACTTCCAAGAAGATGGGTGATGGCTCTTTCTCTACACTGGAAAAGAAAGAAGAGAATATTCGTAAGCATGTGCTATCTGAAGGGCTAAGTGCATTGTAATCAGTGGTTGGTATTTCCTCCTATGTGTTATCAACTGTCTGAAGTAAGGGGAGGTGATAGGACACCATGTGCAGGTGATGGATGGTCACTGGAAGATGGTGGGTGGAACCCCTATTTCTCACATCTGTAGAAATGTATTTCTTATGTTTTATGCCAGCTGCCAGCAAGAAGGCTGGCAGTACTAAAGATTCTTGTAGAAAGATCTTTTCCCTACTGACAGCAGAGTAGTTATGGTACCTGACACCACACCATAGGACACTTCACTTCCAGAGCAAAAGAATGTTTCAGTGGTGGTTGTTAAGATGCCAGAGAACTGATTTGTTTGTGAATTTATGGTGATTGTGTTTGTCTGTTGCTAAGAGTCTGCAATCTTACCCTACCATTATATTTATTTATTATTACAGAAAATATCTGGACAGATACGGATGACAGAGTGAAAAATGAACTGGCTGAAAGACTGGCTCCCACTGTGCCCTCCACAGACACAGCAGAAAATGATGTGCAGAATTCAAGGAAACCTGTTATTCCAGAGAAACATCTAGAAACCCAAATGGAAAAAACTCTTAGAAAAGATCAAGCAGAACACAGTGGTGGAACAACTCTTCCAGGAAATTCTTTTTTCCCCCCACCAATTAAGTAATAGACAGCACAAGCAAAGATTGGTTCAGTTGCATACCTGATATATCTTATAGGTATTATTTGTACTCAGGAATATAAGGTGTATCTGTCTGTACATGGGCTGTGCACACTGTAAGTATATTTAACATTCATTTTACCCTGAAATAGTCCAGACAACCAAAATAGAACTTGAAACCCATTCCTTTTCCTCATCTACACCCTTGTGATCAGAGATCCTTCACAACCAGCAGCAATAAAATGGAGACTGTAAAAGTGGAGAGTGGCTTATTCTTGATGTGATAATAGACTTCTGAAATTTAGATTTTCAAAATCTAAAAGGCTCTGACTGAAAAATCTGAATGTTTTCACTTACATCAGCATAAATCAGGAATAATTCACAGATAGGATTATTTGGTTTACTTCTGTATAACAGATGAGAGAAATCAAAACTAGCATCTTCCCTTTCCTCCTCTATATGTCTCTTTTTTTATACTGAAGGACTAAATACTTCTTAGCAGATGTAGTAGTGTAAATTATAGTCTTCAGCAGCACCAAAGAAGAGTGGTGTTCTAGGGCCACTTCTGCAGGGACTGCACTCAGGATTCATAACAACAAGGAGGATGGATTAAAGCAAACTCTTTTGAATCAGAAGAATTGTCCTCAACAGGATTTTTAACTTAATATTCTGAAAAAAACTCCAGATTTCTATGACCATTATGATTTATATATTTAATTAATTTAAACATTTAGATCTTTGGAGAGTAGAGTGTCTTTTTGTTGGATTAGTCAAGCACTCAGCTCTTTATGACTCTTACACTTTACTGTGGCTTATAAATAGTACTGCAATTTAAAAGGAAATAATGAGGGAATTGTCCTACAAAATGCAGCTGCTATTGTAGCAGTGATATTGCAGCAGTCCCAAGAGAAATAGGTGTTGGTAGGTGTTAAGAGTCACCATAACAATAAGCTCCACTGGCTCTTTGTGTATAAGGAAAGCCCAAGGGAGATGAAAATGATCCTCACACAGTTCTAATGGAACAGTGAGTAAAAAAAAAAAAGCATCTGGCAGGGTACAGAGGTGACTGCATGACAAAAGGCTTATAGCAAGTGTGCTCTCCTACTGAACAGAAAATGAATGGTGGCAGTCACCTCAGAGAAAATGGGCTGCACAACCCCCTGGGACTGCTCTCTTCAGGCAAATCCTGGGACTCAAGAAGAAACAGCTGGAAGATGAGTAACCCATAAAGGGCAATAGCTCATTATTGAGGGTAATTGAGCAGTGAATTATGAGGGTATTTTGGCAGACAAATGTCATCCTGCTGTGACACAGACATTACTGACAAGCTGATCAGCTTGCAGTACCACAATTGTCTGTCTCTCTGCCTTCAGAGACACTCCTTTGCAGCTGGACCCTCTTGGTGACTATGAAACACTCCCATTCATCACTAGAATGATGGACTGAGAGAAGTGAGTTCTGTTATGCACCGCGGTTTGGTGACTGCACAGCATACCCAGGGTGAGGCAGCATCTTGCAGAATGTGGGCAGAGTCCTTATCGCATTGCACAGAGAAGGATTCCCACCCCTGGTGGGAGCTACATGAAGGAGTCAGGCTCATGCTCACTTTTAGGGAATATTCAGGTAGGTTTTTGCAGATATGTGGAAAATAGTTTGGCTGTTTGTTTGCCAGGAGCACAGAAGATAAGAAGCAAAGGGTTTATGTTTGAGTGCAAGGGTTTAATGTGGACTATGAACAGCAAGATAATTATCCTCATATCATGCAGCAGTAAAGGTCAGATAACTATAATTTGTATTGTTTTGATTCAATTGCTGCTCATTCTCTTTCTCTGTTGTGGTATATTCACTTGACTGCTTGGGCTGCTCCAAAAATTTTATCTACCTTCTCACACTTGTGCCCTTGTGTATTTGTTTGCTCTACCTCACAGGCAAAGTCTGGGGTCAACTCTATCAAGTTGGTCTTGATGGCATTGCTTAGTCCTAATGAAGCTCTAAACCCCATTTGATGCGTAGACTTGTGTGCTGGAGCTGCATTTTCTTCAGAATTAATACATTTCAGAAGCTTTTTATAGTAAGCACCATCATGTTACTTCTCATGGCATATGCTGATGGATTTTTAAAGGCATTTGATGTTGAGGGAAAAGTGACAAAGCCACCTAAGATTGAAACTCAGTTTGATTATCCTTCTATTCACAGAAGGCAGATGGATGGCATTTCACTGTAGCTAGCTGGCTGCCACCTATTTCCTGTCTTCCTTTCTTTGCTGACCTGCTGTATTTTTATTCCTTCAGCCTCCACATCTTCAAAATCTTTCCTAATAAGGACTCTTAGATAACTGTTGGATTTTTTTCAGAGATCACAGAAATAAGTAGAAGAAATAAGTAGTACTTGGAAGAAAGATCCAGCCCTCAGATACCATCACTCCTTTCACATTCCTCTGCAGAGAAGCAGGTCCATCTGACACAGAATCCTCATCTCTGTACTGCAAAAGAACAATCTTCAAAATGTGAAGAAGAATCCTTGGAGACCCACCCTGCTTGAGCCACCCAGAGACTGGTAATGGTGCAGATTCATAGACAAAAGAAACATTGAAAAACCCAAACCGTGCATCCTGGTTTGTTTCTGTATGATTTAGTGCCACTTTTTAACCATATTTGCCAAGAAAATGAGGTGACTGCTTTCTTGTCTGTCTCTGTGCATTGGTCTGCCTATCTTCTAGTTAGTGTCCTCTTCCCCCATTAGCCTTCAATTTGTAAACTGATATTAGCTGACTTATTCCACTACAGTCCAGATTGCTACCACAGCAGCCCTTTTTCTGTGCCACAGCAGCTTCCACTGATAAATCACAGCACTAAGACTCTCCAGCCCGTTACCAACGACCTTGCCAATAATCTTCACACCAGACAGCAGGGGGGTGTAGTCAGGGGCCATTTCAGCATTTGCAACAGAAAGGCAAGTTAGTCAGAAGAGCCCTTTTTTCCCTGGTGAGAAGAGCCAGCATTCACCCACCCTGAGGGGTATAGGGTAGAGAAGGTAAGCCTTTTGTTGCTTTTTTTGTTTGTGTAGTACAAAACAGCTATTAAAAATGTTTTAAGATGAATATAGAATGGCCTGGTACAGTTTCACAGAGGCAAAGTGCCAGGGCATATTATGTAAAGTGTTGATCTTTCCTACTTAAATATCTTTAAATATCTTAACTTGGATATAGAACAGTCACTTTCCACTCCTCCTTTCTGGCAACAGGCCCAGCTTCATGCACTTCCATATAAACTGGGCCTCTTGTAGCAGAAGAGTTGGCCAAGGTATCAGCAAGACTCAGAAACTGCAGTGGTCCTTCTGATGATGGCAGTTCTCAAGAATCAAGGGTATGCCCTTCCTCTTGCTCCTTCTATGCTTTTGTTCTGCATAGCTTGCACCTCCATTACTGTGTTTCTCCACCTTCCTGGATCCTTCAAACATGGTCTACCTCCCCTGGGATCATGACAAAGAGGAGCTGGTGACATTTGAACTGCAGGTCCATACAACTGGCTGGGTGGCATATGGATTCAGCCCTCAGGGAGAGTTGCCTAGATCTGACATTGTGACAGGAGGTGTCTTCCCAAACAGCAGTGTCTACTTCTCTGTAAGTTGAAAAGACTTCCTCTGCACCTCCCTTTGCCAAGGATGAAGCTCCAGGTATATTGTATTGAAAGCATATAGGCTTAACTGGCTTTGAGAGTTTTAGTTGGCATGGCCTCTGACTGACAGTCCAGAAGAGCCTGGGTCTTCTGCAGGTCCTGTGTCATGCCTGCTAGCCCCAAGCAGCTACTTGGGATACTCTATGGTATTCCAGATGAGACTAGGCAAATAAACTGGTCCCATCTTCAAGTCAAAACCACAGCCCCATCCTGTTAGTTATGATTGGAACAATCACTTGCAATGAAGATGACAGAGGCTGCTGGGAGTGTAGCTTCTGGTTCATCTAAACCAGAGGTCAGTTTAGACAGGAGTCAGATGTGAAACTCCTAATGTTTTCCCTCACTGAAGCTCTTTGAAGGTTAGTTTATTTCATTTCCTCTCTAGTATGTGGAGATGTTTTCACCACCAAAGGCTGCTTCTTCCTGGTAGTCTTAAATGTCTCCCTTTGGAGTAGGATAGGACATCTTTGGGACTTGCTGTTGTTTTCCATTGTCTGTAAAGGCAACCAATAAGGATGGATGTCTGATGTTAAAACAGCTAGAGTTTAGAGGAACAGAATGCTACTGAGACTGCTAAAGAATAAACCAGTGTTGTTTTGTTTTGCTTTAATCATGAAAGAGAAACAGGCAGATACCAAAAGGAAAAGAGTTTACACTGATGAATCATTTGCCAGTCACAGTGGTTTTTTATTCAGCTATTTTCAGTTCCCTTTTCACACAACAGTAATGTGTTGTGGATGAAGTAAATCTTGGTGCTTTTCTAAAATGGGTGAACTTTGGAGGAGTTTAGATAGCTTGCCTTACTTGTGGTCATCAGCTGCTTGCAAAACTGCTTTGTAATACTCAGTTTTGAAATCTTTTTGTAATAGTGACACAGACAGGGAATTTTTTGTTGTGAATGACTGTAGGGAAAAAAATGATGATAAATTTAGAAGAAACACTTGAGGTAAACCCAAACAATATGATTTCTCCTAAAAGGGAAAATTGAAGTTTTTAGTTTCAAAAATATTAAATATTCCATTATTTTCTGAAGAGATATTTAGTATTTTCAATGTTTTTCCTGCAATGGTAGTTGAAACTGTTTTTATTAGAATATAATTATTTTTATTAGAAAATATTTTTGATCCCACAAAACTCTCATTTTTTCCAGCTCTTTTAGATATCAGAAAATCTCTCTCAATTATTTGGGTCTGGAGACATTGCAGTAAGCGAGCACACTGATGACCACAAAAATATGTGTTTGCTCAGTAGGGCTGTAAAGCACATCCACTGAACCTGTGGAACAGCCAGTTCAAAGGAAAAATATGCTAGTTACTGCAAATGGAGTTTAAGTGGGGTTTTCCATTTGCATTCTTCCTTCTAACCCACCTCAGTCACATCCTTGGGTTTTGTTTTCATCTTCCTCTCTACTAGAACCATACAAAGTTGTTGTCTTCCAGCTCCTAACACACTGTGATACTGTGATGTGTCCAGTGGGTGAAGAACCAGCCAAAGGGAGGGTGTTCAGCTGTGTACTGCCTTCCTCTGTCATAAGGTACATTTAATTGAAAATATTTTATTCATTTCAAAGTAGCTCATTTGCAGGGTAAATGGGTAAATTGAAGAAGAAGAAAGAATATTAGAGGAGAGTAGAGGAAATTTAGCAAAAGCTGTACACAGGGTTTGAAATAATCACTTAAAGAACAGAGATGGGAGGGAAAAATACCAGGAAGGATTTCACATAAAAATATTCTTCCTTGACCAGTTTGTTGTCTGGCAAAATTTTTATCTTTTCTTTTATCCCTCCCAAATTGACAACTGTGGCAAAATGTTTCAATGTAGCAATTAGCAGCTGTACATCAGTGAGATATTTGCCTTATGTTTGAGGTTTCTCCTGCAGGGAGTTTCAACCTAGCTGAAGCTACTGCCTTCTCCTTCCTGGTCATTTGAACTCCTTTGCCACAAAAATATGATGTGAGCTCAGTCAGTCAGCTTGGAGCTTTACTCCTTTTTATCCTTCTTCCCTTTCCACAGCTCTGTGTACAGTCCCACCTTTTCACCTTGCATTTTCAGAGCAGCAGTTATTGTGGCCCACTCTGTTCCCAGTGGGATTTCTACAGGAACTAGACATTTAGATGCTTTTCAAACTCTGCTTCATGTTTCTGTGCCTTTTTACCAAGTAACAATTGCATTTGATGACCTCAGTAATGCATCATTTTCCTTTTTCACTGTGCCCATGCTGCTAAAGCCATTGCTTAGCTTGAGTTTCTAGGAGAGCTTAGCATCCACAGCAAGGCCCATGTTCCAGGTGGTATGGAAAGCCCAAAAGTTAAAGTAAAAAGCTCTGGTACACCTACAATATTTTACTTTCAAACTAACTCTGTTTTTCAGCAGGACTTATTTTGCTTCCCACCCTGTGTGGTTGAGCCAGATGTGCTAAAATGCCCCAGCATGCAGCAGGTCACTCACTCAGGGAGCAGGGAAGATCCTCTAATTTCCATCCTACCCAGGCTATCCTCTGGATGGTGGGAGCCAGGAAGTATTTTTGCCTTAAGCAGCTGGATGTAGCAAAGACTGGATGGGAGATCTCTTCAATTGGTTTGTGGAAATCACCAGTGAAAGCAGAGAAGCTTTTTGGAGAATGAAATGATTTAAGA
This sequence comes from Galbula dea, assembly GCA_013399015.1. Classification (NCBI taxonomy): domain Eukaryota; kingdom Metazoa; phylum Chordata; class Aves; order Piciformes; family Galbulidae; genus Galbula; species Galbula dea. The sequence continues at coordinate 866,193 of VWZX01007039.1, read as the reverse complement.
ATTACTCAGGTCCCACCAGGGGCACTTGGAAGCATGACTACTTGGAGTGTAGGAAGCTCTTCTGTCTTGTGCTTTGACCATTGTTCCTTTTCCAGGATTTTCATGTGGTAGAGGAGGCAACCCTTGAAGAAGATGAGAGCCAGGGCTACCAAATGCTGTCATTGACAGAGAATGAGACCTCCACCACCACACTGGTCAAACACCACCTCCAGACATGTGACCCAAATGACCTGGATGTCACAGTAAGAAAGGGGTTGCTCAAGCAGCATCCTAAACAGTGCTCATATCCCACTGTATTCCCAGATCATGGGGTCATGTAGTTTGGGAACTACAAAATATGACAGGGAAGAGAAGTAATGGCTACACATTGAAATGCTCTGTGAGAAGCCTAAGAGCTCAGAAAATGCATTACCCTCTACTGTGTGTGCTTCCTCCAGTATTTACTGAGGCAGAATCTCAGTGTCAGGTATAAGGATTTACCAGAAAAACTGGAGCCCCTCCTTATCATCACCCCATGGTACATGTGCCATCCTTGCCAAATGGAGTTCAAAAGTACCAGCTCAGTGGGGTATTGCTTTAACACCTTCCTTCTTGAAACAGGATGAACCCACACAACCAGCACTTACTCAAGATGCAGCAGGATCTGCTGATCAGTGTGGGCAACAGCCCATAGTAAAGAAGGGCACTATTTTTATGTAAAGATATGTGGGATTAGTGCTATCATGTGTTGTGCAACTAAAAATATTGATTGAACTGGATGGATGTTTCCTCCACTCAGTTCATGTTATGATAGGCAAATCAGTAAAGCAATTCCTGCTGGGGGAAAAAAAAGGCAACAAAAAATTTGAAAGAAAAAGAATTTAAGACCTGCTGGAGATGACAAATGCCCTTTAGAAGAATACACTTTCATCCTCTTGACCCTTTAATCTTCTCACTCATTGCAACCAAACCCCAAGCAGTTGCTTGCTAAATGCATCATCCTTCCTGCCCTTTCTAGCTCTGGGTCTCCTTCTTGCACTGCCTTTCTTTGACTTCTCCATTTCCCTGTGCACATTATTGAGTTGCCAGGGGCACCTTCAGGTGGCTCATGTGTGTTTCTTTACCAGTTTGCTGTTCCAGTTGAAGAAACCATGTATGCCTTTACCTTTATCCCACTGCCCATGGTTAAGCAGAAACACCACATCTACAAGGTAAACCTGCAGGCTACAGGACAGGACAGACTTGCTCCTTCACCCATGCATATAAGTCTGTCTTTTACAGCATTTTAGTGTAATTTTTGGAAGCATTCCATCTGTCCTTTGTTGCCACTGGGATAAGCCAGCTAATTTGACTAGTTTGTGTGGAGATAAGCTCTGTCTTGTTTCTAGCTTTGGAAGCACCTTTGTCTTTATGTACATCACACCTGAAGGAACCTTGTTAAAAGTCTGTCTGGTTGAACTCCCTAGTTACAGGAATTTATCAGCTGGGATACTTTAATAATCTCTTTCATCTTTTTGCCTCTAAACCTTTTTTCCCCCACCTCCTTCCTTATCTTCTCATTGTTTGTTTTCACCTCCTTGTTGCCCCTTACTCCTTCCCCAGAGCAGTGGAAGCAATGATGGCCATAGACTGTCTTGACTGGGATGATGATATCCTCAAACCTGCAGAGAAAGCAGCTGAGGAGGAAGATCAGGTAGTCATGATTAAAACCATTCATGTCCCCCTTCTAAGCAATTTGTATGTGGGAATGTGGACTTGGATCTGACATTCTGAGAGTAAAGCACAGCTGAGAGTGAGAGGCAACACACAACACATTGGGTAACTCCAGCTATTCATAGCTTATCCATGACTGTAGGAACTGAAACACATTACCTCAATTATGAAGTCCTGTCTCCTAGGCTGCATTTGCAAGTAACTGTCCAGGAGATATTTAGTCATCATTCAACTTTGAACTAAGAAAGCTAAGAATTCTTCTTCAAAGAGGAAAAAAACCCCACAAACCTCTTGTGTCTTGGTGGCATAACAGTGCCTAGGGGTGATGCCATGGCAGGGCATTTTTGACAGCATGAGCAATAAAGTAGTTCTGGATGCCCCTCAGATAACATGCACACAAAGGGAGCTGGGATGATCCAGGAATTCCACATATGTGGAATATAGCTTCCTGGCTCTTACTCATCTGAATGCATTTCAGTGCATCATCTGATACCTACTCATCTTAGAAGTAAAATAGGAAAGAAAATCTCTTAAATTGAGAAAGGATCAAAATTCCATCTTCTGTTCTCTCAGAGAGCTTCTCTGCTGCCAGGGAGAAGACCCATGTCATGACTTTCTCTGAGATAGCTTATTACACTTTCAGAAAGCAAGAAAACTGACTGAAATGCATTCAGAACTTGCAGTGTTATGACAGAGTTTTGTGGCTTCCAACATAAAAATGGATGGTGTAATTTTATTTTTCCCTCTTTCTTTCCGTCCCCAGGAACTCCAGAAAAATAAGAGTGGTCTAATCAGAGACATTAGTATTCCAGAGCCAGATGCCTGTCACAACATTTCTGGGGACCTGAAAATTACTGTCATGTCTGAGGGCCACTGCAAGCCTTCCTTTGACCACAGTATGCACTTCTGAGTCACCAACCACCAAAGAAATTGCTTCACTGCTTCTTCTTTCTCTCACACAGCTGGTGTTCACTTGCCTTATCTTGGTCTCTGAGTATGGGCAGTGAGGTGCAGAACACCAGAGCAGATCACTGGCCCTCTGAAGAAGTTTCTGCAGTTACCACCTGACAGCAAGATACTCCAGATCAGATGGCCCTGAACATGGGAAGATATTACGTGATAGAAAATTGTCTCCTTTTGGAAGAGATCACCAGGTAATAATGAAACAATGACTTAGTCTTTACAGAAAAATAGACTTTACACACTGTCATATAGCAAACCTATGAATTCCAATTTTACAAAAGCTAAACCATCTGCTGTCCTCTTTTCTTATATTTTTCCCCAATGTATACACTAGAAGAGCAACTCTGATGATAGTTATGTTTCTTGTCACCACGCCAACTCTTCCACATTTCAAGTTTCATGCTGGTATTTTTCAACAAATTCTTTCCCTACATTCCCCCAAGCAGAATCTCTGCTTATTTTGGCAATATTAGTGCCCCAGGTAAAAACACCCTCAAACTTCAAAAGCAAGCATCAGAAAACAGAGTGATTAGGAGGGTAACTAACAATGCAGAGTGGATTCCTTCCTCATTAGGTTGATGAACATTTTTCAGGCAGTAATAGCTTGGCTAAAACTGAAACATGGACAGAAAAAAAAATAATATTTGCCTTGAAGGGAAGCTCCTGAAGAGAATCCATGAGATTCTAAGAGAAACATTCAGACACTGAGAGCTGTGTCCCAAATTAAACACACATTACTGAGATCACTTAGTGACATGATCTTAATTCTCACTATACATTTTACCCTTCTAATTCCCATGGGAATAGATCACACTCCTTCTCACTCACACTACAGCCAAATCACAGCAAGGGCCCATAGTCCTGAGTGAGAAAAGAGGCTTTAGAAGAGAGGAGAAGAGAGGAAAAGAGGAGAGTTCTGGCTGGAAGGGACCCACAACAATCATCTAGCCTAACTGCCCAACTACTTCAGGGCTGGTCAAATGTTAAAGCATGTTATGAAGGGCACTGTCCAAATACCTCTTAAACACTGACAGGCTTAGGGCATCAACCACATCTCTAGGAAACCTCTTCCACTGTTTCAAGACCCTCTTGGTGAAGAACTAATTCCTAATGTCCAGTCTAAACCTCCCCTGGCACAGCTTTGAGCCATTCTAACACTTCCTAACACCAGATACCAGGGAGAAGACACCAGCACCACCCTCTCCACTTCCTTTCCTCTGGGATCTGCAGAGAGCAATGAGGTCACTCCTCAGCCTTCTTCTCTTCAAGCTGAACAAACCCAGCAGTCCTGGCCACTCCTCAGAGGACATGTCTTCCAGATCTGTCACCAACTTTGCTGCCCTCCTCTAGATGCATTCAATGACCTTAACATCCTTCTTAAATTGTGGGGCCCTGAGCTGCTTCTGGTTGGGATAGAGTTAATTTTCTTCACAGTAGCTACTATGGGGCTGTGTTTTGGATTTGTGCTGGAAAGAGTGTTGATAATACAGAGATGCTTTTGTTATTGTTGAGCAGTGCTTACAGGGCCTCTTCTGCTCCTTACCCCAACCCACCAGTGAGTAGGCTTGGGGTGCACAAGAAGTTGCAAGGGTGTGAAAGGGATATTCTATACCAAATGTCATCATGCTCAGCCTTTAAATCTGGGAGAAGAAAAAGGGGATGTTTGGAATGATGTTTGTCTTCCCAAGTAACTGTTAACACATGGTGGAGCTCTGCTTTCCTGGAGAGGGCTTAACACCTGCCTGCTGATGGGACAAGACAAACAAATTCCTTGTTTTGCTTTGCTTCCAAATGCAGCATTTGCTTAATCTATTCAACTGACTTTATCTCAAGCCATGAGTTTTGTCACTTTCACCCTTTTGATTCTCTCCCCCATCCCACTGGAGAGGAGAGCAAGTGAGTGGCTGTATGGGGCTTAGTTGCCAGCTGGAGGTAAACCACAACAGGCTCAGAACTGCACACATTACTCAAGGTGAGGCCACACCAACACTGAATACAGTGGGGTAATCACCACTGCTGGCTGGTTATGCTGTGTTTGATACACCCAAGGATGTGGTTTACCCTCTTATCTGCCAGGGCTGACTCATATGAGCCTGCTGTCAACCAGGAGACCAGGCTGAGTGGTCAGGCTTCTCTTGGCAGATTACAATGGCCAACAGAGCGAAAAATAAATCTAGCATTTTCAACTGGTAAATGCTGCTATGAGCTGGGATATTCCTCTATCAATGGTTCACAGCACAGTGTCCACATAGCTGCCACCTCCTGCTCTATGAAAGAAATAGTCATGAGGGAATTAAAAACCTGGAGAGCCTCAGGCTTGTCTGGTTTAGACTAACCGATTTTAGTTTCTGCCTTTGCCTATTAAGGACTCTTTGCCTTTCCTGAAACAGACTGGACCAATCCCACTTCATGAATCTTTATCTGCCATTAGGAGATACAGAAGCAGAGAACATGTTTCTGAGCTGCACAAAACCTACATTCCTCAGGACACAGCAAGCTGCCTTGGTTCTGGTTTAGAAGAGCTGCAGCCATGCAACAGAGCCCCAGAGTGTGACACAGTTCTGTTTCAGCAGCATTAAGGACATTTCCCTATGGACCATAGGCAAATGCATCATGCTTCCAGATGTCTGCTTTTGGAAGTGCTGCCTTCTGGACTCCACAAGGATGCTCCCAGTGAGGTGTCATGGGTCCACTCTGAGACCTTCACTCTGCCTCCTGGGGCTGACTTGTGAACCTTTGTACTTCTCTCCACAAACAGAAAGCAGGGGGGAGGGGCAGGGTGTCCATATTTGGAAACTGAAAATTCTACTAGGGCCAGAACCACTTTCCAACAAAGGCGATCACATCAAGGCCATGACCTTATATTTAACACCTTCCTATCAAAAGACCAGTTAGAAGCAGGCTTCCCTTCTTCTTATGGGTTTCTCTATGTCAGAAAGACCAAAGAACTTCCTCCTGAGGGCTAGAGAGGGGAAGGAGCTGTGAGACACCCTCAGCTCAGAGTACCATTTTAAAAACAACAGTGAGAGGAAGAAAGGAGAGCAAGAATGTCAGGAAATCTCATTTACGCTGACTTGAACTTGGCTGAACCCAGCAGGCCCAGACTACAGAAGATCACTGATGTCCAAGGTAAGTCAATTAGTCTGCACTGAGCTTTCTTTTCTTTGTATTCTTCAGCCTCCCTTCCAGATATATTGAAAGCTTCAGGGCTTTTTCTCCTGGCTTTGTCTGTACAAACTACTTGTTTAATGAACCAAGCATAAAATGTTTCATGGAGAGATTCAGTTTGATCGAATTTAAATGATTTTGCAAAATGCTAACCTAAAATTTATCCTTTTTTAATTCACTAAGAATTGTTGCATAAGCCTTGGCTCTGATTTTGCTACATCTGCATGAAATCCTAAAATAACACACTCTGTTCACTTTGTATCTGCATTTCATGTTGGGTTTTCTTCCCTTTCTTTTTACCTTTACTATCTCCTTGACAAAAATAGTAGTTTCCATTTCTCGCCATCCTGTGCTTGCTTTTTGCGTCGAGTGTGATCCCTTGGCATCTATTCTGAGGTTTCTGGAGTTTCTAATGCCCCAAGAAACAGTGTTTCTATCACCTCTTTCATCAGATTATTTCACAGCTAAATTGACAAGCACCCACAATAGATGCCACCTGATTACAAGTTCCATTTTCCTTACAGTTTGATCCATGTACACCTGCTTATGGTTTTTATATAGTTTTAATAGTGTTTTTATAGGGTTTTTTGCTTAAGCTTTTCCAGAAAAAACAAACAAAAATCCCCCAACTACTAAATTTTTCTTCTGTGTTCACTAAATTTATGCACAATACTTCCTAGTCATTACATGTATCTTACAGAAATGAGCTCAAACATTGCTTTCTGTCTTTTTTAACTTTTCCTTCAGCTTGTATTCTCTCCTTGGCAGTGGATTCCCTGGATTAAATGCAGTCTTCACAAAGGAATGAAATTAATTCCATAAGCCAGAATAATGCACTTCAGTTCACAGAAGATGTTAACTCTGTACAGTGATAAAAACAAAGGGGCTCAGTTCTGTTTATCAGCATGACTTTGAAAGTTTTATGAAAGTGCAACATCACATTTCTTACTTTCTACTCCTTTTTTATGTCCCCACCCTCTCTTCCTTCCTCACATGCTTTCTTCCAAACTTGCTTATGTTTATTATCTTCAGATGTTAGAATAGTTTTTGCTTTTTCTACCACCTAATCATTAACTAGTAACCTCTTCAAATTTGATGTGATCTGCAGTTTTCTGCTTTGCCTTGGTGTTGTAGCCATTCTCACCACTCACATAAAGATGTGAATTGATTAATACAATCAGACAACCTTAGACACTTTTCTCCACTTCTGTTGAGATTTCAAATGCATGTGCATGTGCCCATATCTATTATTGTCTTCACTGAAGATAAACCAGATCTGCTTCTGCCTATACTAAGTCGTCTCAAGTGTGAACACAATGGACGTTAGTATCCAGACATAGATAAACTCAGTAACATGAATCAGTTGCTGCCATATTTAGCATGTCTCATCATTTCAATCCTTGTTGCTCCATTTAAGTTGTTTCTCAACTTCCTCTGTTATTTTTGCCTGGTTTTAGATTTTACATATGCAGAAGTGAAAGTGCAGTCCCCAGACACAAATGCTGCGGCTAGTTACACATCGACCGGTGAGTTTTTGGCTGCCTGCTAAATTGATATGAATTCAAACAGTGAGAGGAGGGGAGAACCTTACCTATTTCCCAAAACCACAGTGATATTAAACCATATGGGAGACAGGAAGATACAGCTGTCTATTTTACATAGCCAGATCAGGAAGCAGTTGATGTGCAAATGAACACTTGTGGCTTCACTGGTATAGGAAAATAAGGATATTTTGGGCCAGACCAAGAAATCACCCAGCTCAGCCTCCTGTCTCCAACAGCAGGCATAAGTGAGCAACTCAAGATAAGTAAGAAGAGGGTAGGCATATGGGATATCTTCTTGTAACACTTTCACACACACACATCTCCTCAGGGACATCCTGAGACAGATGTCTTTCTATTGACATACTCTGAATGGATTTCTCTTCTACAAACTTGCCCTATCTCCCCTTGATTCTGTGCACAGCCCTGATTTCTACAACATGCTTTGATGAGGGGATCCACAGTGCTTTTTGACATCACACAAAGTATCAGCTGCATATTTTGAACCAGCCTCCCATTAGTTTCAGCTGGTGTTGCCTGAAAGAAAGAGTAAGCAGCCAATCCCTACCCAAGGTCTCCATGACACACAGGATTTTATAGAATGCTGGCAAAGCTTTTTCTTTGTCAGCTCTTTTCCACTCTGCAGAACTCTAGTCTCCACTTTTATTTACTGATTCCCTTCTCTGAAGCTTTTCCTATGTGCTTTGTGAAATAACGGTAGCAGAACAGCACCTACCATTGAATGTAGAGGCAAATCATGGATTTATAAAAGCACATGGCAAACAAAACATCCCTGATTTTTGTTTGGTTTCCTTCTGAATAGTTCCTAAGTGTGAGGTTGTAGAGTCTTCACCCTGGGGAGTATTCACAGCCTGACTGTGTATGGTCTTGGACACCCTGCTCTAGCTAACGCCACTTGAACGGGGAAGTTGTAGTAGGTGATCTAAAAAGGTTGCTTCCAAGCTAAACTGTTCTAACTGTTCTAACTGCCAGCTTGTTCTTATTAATTTTAAAATTTGCTTAAAGCCTTCTAGATATCATGTTCATCAGCTTGACTCCCTTCTAGTTAGGCTGAAATCTGTTCCTCCAGAGTGTTTGGACTCTGTACCAGATGTGTCCCAAATTCCTGAAGAATCAGAAGTCTGAATCCTTACCCCATCTTCTCAGCCAAGTGCTAAAATGTTTCATTTTCATTCTCCCTCCTGTCCTGCACAGAGTACTGGGACCATTACTGGAATTGCCACCTTAGGACACCTGGTCACCAACTTCCTTCCTACAAGCTTCCATCTTAGCACTAAAACTTGTCTCCACCCTTCCCAATCTTTGGTAGCCACATGGACAATTGTATCAGTAGATAATTTGTACCTGTCAAATGGCTTTGTTATTGAAACAGTTTCACCAACATGTTTTCAGTGTGCAGCTATTTCCTGATCAAACCTCCTCAAGCAGAAAACCTGGCAGAGCAGAGTTCTTCTTGAGTGCAGTCTTCTTTCAAAGACAGGTTTAAAATTAGTCTAGTTTAATACTATACTAAGTATGATGATGTCTTAGCATCTCAGTAATTCAAACAGTAATGCACAAGTAAGTGAGAAAATGAGATTAGCAGGTAGAACAGACCAGATGTGGACTGCAGCTAGGGTGAAGATTCAGGATGACTTTCTCATTCTTCTAAAATGGTTTACTTTCTAGAGCAGGGGTAATAGCAGCAAACACTCGGTTTGGTTTTCAGATCCTAGTTGTCACACAGACACCATAAACTTCAAAGATAGCAGAAGGGATGAGTAAATACTCTAGCAGATATGTGAAGCAAAAAGAGATTGAAAACTCTCCTCTACTTTTTAATTCAGTGTCTCGTGAGTCCAGTCAGCCAGAAAATATATTATTTTCCCCTCTTGGGCCTGCTTGTGTTCTATAGCACCCAGCCAGTATTCACTGATACTGTTGAGTTGGCAGACTAATGAATATTGCAAGGATCCCCTTGAAGTAATTCCTGAACAAAAATCCACAAACAATAGCCAAAAAGAGAAAAAGAAGACAGTTCAACTCCTCTGAGAAATGTGCTTAGTTGAGAAGCATAACATGGCAGCACCTTTATCTGGTAGGTGGATTGAGTTTTGCCTTCATTGTATTTTGAAGGAGGAGACCAGGATTCCATGAGCACTTAACTCTAGTATCAAGTGCAGCAGAATCTATAAAAGTATTCTAGGCAATGGCAGAACCACAGAATCACAGAATGTTAGGAGTTGGAAGGGACCTGGAAAGATCATCTAGTCCAACCCCCTGTCACAGCAGGATTCCCTAGACCAGGTCACAGAGGAACAAGTCCAGACGGGTTTTGAATCTCTCCAGAGAAGGAGACTCCACAGCCTCTCTGGGCAGTCTGTGCCAGTGCTCTGGCACCCTCACTGTGAAGGGTCCAAGTTGAATGTCTATGGTGGAAACCAAACATGTCCACAGTTTATCTATTACAAAAAAGAGCAAACATCTGAAGAGACAACACTGAAGGGCTTTGTTACACTTGCAAGAGTTGTGCTGGTGTAAGTCTGAAAAGGGCATCTTTGAACTAAGATGAAGGGTTCCTTCTCCAGTTGTTTCCCTAATCTTTATTTCTTCTGTCTATTTGTAGGTAAAAGCTGTTGCTCCAAAACATGTGTTGCTGTATCAGTTGCTGTGATAATCCTCCTACTTGCCTTAGCAGTGTGTCTGATATTTACATGTAAGTCCTGCTAAGACTGCAATAGGTCCCTTCATCTGCTGGGAACCCTGAGCAAGATCACAGAACAGAGGAACTTGGGCCAGTGGCTCTAGGAAAGGAAGTATAACCATTTCCCAAAGTAACACCCTTATTTCATACTTATCTCTATTTGTCACTCACTGTCTGGCTCTAGGCTTATGGAAGTAGCTGATTATCCTTTTGTACTAAAACTGAGATTGATTTCTGTCTCTGCTCAGCTTGGATTCTCTAGTGGTCCCTGAAATCCTTCTGGACATTTTGGCAGTAAGTCTTCTGAAACCTTGATGGTCTATAGATAAAAGTGAAACAAAATACATGGAGAGAAGTGATTTCTTGTGCAAGACAAGCATATATTTGTTAATTATTTCACTGTTTGGTATTCTGAGTCATTTAATGTAGTAGTTGAGGGGACGTTTCAGCCATTAGGGCTATTTGCAGTTGCCAAGCAAAAAAGATTTCTATATTCTCTTTATGATTGCCATAGAGCTAAAAGTTGTTTCATTTTGGCCATGAAGAACTCAGAATTCCATGAGATGGAATTGGCAGAAGACAAAAGAATCCCCACATACTAAAGGCTGGCCAAGTTGTTTCTCACAATAGGCAAAAATGTGGCTAGTGAGAGATATTCCCTTTCTTTAAAACCTTTGCCTTGCCACTACTCTTTGTTTCCTGAGGAAATAAACAACTTCTGCAGCATTCTCTGAATTCTGAATCCCTTACTAGAATGAGATACTCATGAGTACAAACGGTCTTCTGGATTTTTGTCACTAAAAATCTGGCTACAGAAAATATGTTGGAAGAAAAGATGTTACATTTATGATAAACCCCTTGTTTCTGAGAGAGGTGGGTACAAGGCAAAAATGGACTTTCTGTAACAGAAAACCCCTTTGAGGTCTCATTCCTAATGCACTATATGGTCTTGCATCTGTTAGGATGCATAGGTATTAGGGAAGTGTTTCTACCCCAAGGAAAGTAAGAGCTCAGGATTGCCACCTTCCTTGTTGATAGTTGAAGTTTGGATGCTTTGAACTAGGAATTCATCCTTTCACTACCAAGTTTCAATGTCTAGAAGAGATTTGATGTCACCTTATGAAGCTGTCACTCCATTTCTTTTTCCTTATCTTATTTTTGAGCTAACTGCTTTTAAAAAAGATTCTTCCTTTAATATTCATAGAGTGATAGAATGGTTTGGGTTAGAAGGCACCTTCAAACTCATCTAGTTCCAACCCCCCTGCCATGAGCAGGGACACCTTCCACCAGGGACATGTTGCTCAAAGCCCCATCCAACCTGGTCTTGAATATTGGCAAGGATGGGGCATCCATAGCCTCTTTGGGCAAAGTGTTCCACTGCCTTACCACCCTCACAGTGAAAAACTTCTTCCTTACATCTGATGTAAATCCACCCTTTTTCAGTTTAAAGCCATTACTCCTCATCCTGTCACTAAATACCCTTGTAAAAATTCCTTCTCCAGCTTTCTTGTAGTCCCCCTTTAGGTACTGGGAAACTGCTCTAAGGTCTCCCCAGAGACTTAATCTGTTGGTTTTTTATTGTTTGTCTCCAGTATGAAGTCTGCAGATGTCAATTCTTTCATGCTCAATGCCATTCTGGTACAAGTTTCTTAGAATGTTCTTTAACTCAGGGTTTTTTTACTCATTTAATATATGTCTTTTTTTAAAAAGAACTTACCAGTTTTGTTTTCAAGTATAAGAATTCTCCTGCTACAATTTTCAGCTTAATGCTTCTTTACTCTTATTATTCACTGTTCAACTCCAAACAACCTTAAAAATGCCTCCTTAAACTTTGCTCTAGACAATTTAGTAACTCCCATCCAGTTGAACTAGTAATACCCATTCATGGCATGGGCAATTGTGTCTTTAAAGCTAGAGATTTCCTAAACAGAGGAGCAGGGAGAATAGAAACATTTTCTTACTGCTACACAGAGCCAGCTGGAACAACATAATCCTCCTTTAGCCTCTTAACTGGGAGTGATCCCTGAGCTCCATACTTTCAATGGGATCTAGAAGGAGTTTCTAAACTGCTAAAACCACAGCCCTGAGAAGGCATGAGAAACACATAAAAATCATATGAGCTTCTCTAGTAAATTAACCATAAGTTTAGTTCATCTGAAGACTCAGTTACTTTCTTCACCCTCACAAAACTACATTTTTTTCCTTTCCTCTGTGATTCTTAACACAGCCTAGCAAGTTATCAGATAATAAAAAACAGTTTGTAAGCCTCCCTCCATGGTCCCTTTTTCTGGGAGTCTGAAGCCTCCTGTGGAGCACAAATCCCTCAAAACCACTGTGCCAGAAGAGAGAGGAAAATCAATGCTATTTCAGCCTGGGTATCTGCTTTAAATCCTAAAATGAACACTGTTGTCTTATTGTGATCTAGGGAAGGAACATCATCAGGACCAGGTTCCACCTGGGGCACAGAGGTGCTCTGCTTGAGTGTCTCGCCCTAGTTATTTTGGGTAGGAGCAGACAGTGATGGCAGCTCCAAGCTGTGTGGGAACATGCTTAACCAAAACCAGATTGACTGGAGCATCAATGTCTTAAAGACAGCTCTTATTTCTTAATGTTGTAGTTACACAGATACTCCACACCACATTCACCACCACTCTGAAAATGTGTGGAGCAGTTATTGTCAAATTCCAGAGTTAGGCTCTCTGGAAATCTGCTCCATGCTATGGTAATACAGGTAGAGTTTTTTCAATGTAGATGTAAAAAGGTGAGGAGAAGGTATTCTGTATGGGGTGATGGTGAGGGTCAAAGAGGCCCAGAAGGGCTCTAACATTATATGGCAAAATAGTCAGCCATTCAGAGCAGATATTGTATTCCTACATCCAGACCATGCAACTGCAAGCAGCCCACCTGACGCAGAAACATTCTCCACCAACAATGAAGATGCACTAGATAGGTAAACCTCTGTCATTCAAAAGAGAGTTTTCAGAAGCCTGTTAGATTGCTTTTAATGGCATGCCCAAAAAAGTCAGCCATTCAAAGCAGAAATTGTATTCTTATTTCCAGACCATAAAACTGTGAGCAGACCACATGACTCAAAACCATTCTCCACCGCCGATGGCAAAGCAGTAGGTAGGTAATCTTCTGTCATTCACAGAATCACAGAATGTTAGGAGTTGGAAGGGACCTCAATCAAAAGACAGTTTCCAGAAGCCTATTAGATTGCCTTTTAAGGAGAATATGTTTATATAGATTTAAAAGTCCGGATAAAGGTAAATGTGATTCTACTTGTCTGACTCATGCCTAGTGACTCTTGGGCTTGTATTAGCACAGGTACTCTTCTGGCTGGAACTTTCTTACCTTTCTGTTGTAAAAGGAGCCTTTTGTTAGTATGAACACAGATTTTTCCACACATATTCTTCCCTTCTGCAGGCTGTCCCCAAGGCTGGGAAAAAAATGGAAAAACATGCTACTTCTTTTCTAAAACAAACCATAAGGACTGGAATGCCCTCCGCAAAGAATGTACTGGCATGGGTTCAGATCTGGTGACCATTGACAACAAGGAAGAACTGGTGAGTTCTAAGTTGATGGGGCTGTTTCTAGGGTTGCTTGACCTGTATGGCAAAGGGCTGATGGGTCACATTTGTGTCTTCTCATGTTAGAAATCTTTAGGGGTTTCTAATCTACTGCTAGCCATATACACTAAGCACCTCTGTGTGGCAGCAAACACCTTCACAGTAAGATGCATTTCAATGCTTGAAGTCTTAGACCTGAAAGCTTCTCACCACAAGCATGTTCCTATGGGAAAGAGCAAACTCTCTGCCTAGCTGACACGATTTCAAGAGGTAGAACACAGAAACCAAGACTAAGCAAGTCAAAACAGACACTTATTTGTGAGAGCCATTGTTTTGACAAAAGCTGAAAAGGTTTTCCCATCGCAATCAGAATAAAAAACTGCCTCCAGGTATCAAGTCACAAATGGCTAACTAAAATGTATAGCTTTAATGATATCACAGATGTATTATTCTATTTAGTCTATTCCTAAGAAGCCCCAGGAAGAGAGATGAGTTTAAGTAAAAATGGAAAATGGAAAAAAATCAGCCTCTGAAGCTGTGGAAAGAGATGATGTGGCAGGGTGCACATTGAACTTTCTGTGTTGGCTATTTAGCACTAAGCTTTCTGTGTTCCTCTGATGAGGAAAACATAATTTTAATGCATTATCATTGTTTATTTCTTTTCCAGGATTATCTTAATCATACTACACAACCAAGAGTGGGTTACTATATTCTTGGTCTCAGATACTTTGAGGGAGAGAAGATATGGAAGTGGATTGACAAGGCGGGACTTAGCACAGACATGTAAGCTTATTCTAGCAAGTCACCATGATGCAATATCTGGAAACAGTAAAAATAAACAAAACAAAACCCAAAGCCAGAAACTGGGAGTACAAGCAAGATCAGGGAATGCAATTTGCAGCAACCTGATTGACAGGGCAAAGGGAGCCTGTAAGACCGGTGGGAACACAGGCATGCCACATCAGAATGGCAAGAGAAGACATAGATATAGTTCTGGAGGGGAAGGAAGAACCTGACTAGATGGAGTTCAGTGGGGACACACATACCAGGAAGGGACAAGGGAGAGTGTGATGTCAGCACCATTGAATGGAGGATACCAAAGAAGGAGAAGGTCTCTGTATGGGAAAGTAGAGCCCATATCATTTTGTTGAGGCTGGAGGGAAATAATTAAGGAACAGGAGGGAAACACCGACAAGGCAGCTTCTAATCACACTGACAACTATATAGCTTAGCAGCGAGGCCAGGTACTTGATGGAAGTGATACTGACTATTGCATCCAGCTAGGTCAGGAGCACAGCTAAATCTGACTTTCTCTCCCTGTTCAGGTTCCAAGTAAAAGGACCCATGACTGACTATTTCTGCGCTGTCATTGGACGTGGCGATGTCTCAACTGCACATTGTAACGGATCTGAAAGTACATTCAACATGTGTAAAAAAGATGCAAATATTTCAGAATAGTAGAAGGAAAGCTAAAAAAAAAAGATGCAGGGGGAGTGTCATCCCCAGGTTTCTGTAGGAATGGTGGGTGGGATTTACCTCATTTATCTTTAGCTGTCTAAATATCTAGTCAAAGGGACTCATACAGGCTCATTCACCTCGTCAAGCTTAGCACCTTGTTTCCCAAGATGGGTGCCCAAGACTGGATGGATTCCCTCTAAAGGAGCCTGATTTTCATACATTACGAGTCTGGGTGAGTTGCTCATGCCAGATGCCTGACTTCAGGCAGCCACTGTAAAGTGATATGAGTCCAACCTCAGTGACAGGTGTGATCCCAAACAGATCGGATCTGTTGACACATGGATGTATACCCATATATTTTCAGCCCTGCTTATGGACAAAGAGACACTTCCAAGCCTTGCCAGGCACTGGTCTTCCCTGCAGCCACAAGTGAAGGTTAACACATATTTATATTTTGGATCCTCTAGACAAGTACAACCATGCTCATTGCCATGTGTCAGACACATGATTGACAGGACAAAGTCAAAATGTGGCTGTGTATAAACCTTATTCTGTAAAAGACTCTCTGCTAAAAACTTACACTGGATACCAGGCCCTGTGGGGCTAAAATGGGATTCACCAGAAAGGAAATGATCCTGCACCACGGCTCTGTGCATAAAATCATCCTTGTCCTGTGTAGGGCAGGGAAATGTTAAGTCTGCAAGTTTGTATGAACAGAATGTGGGTATGGGCTGAAAGACTTGGATCTCCTATATTTTAAATTGCTCCTCAGCTACATATGTATTACATCAAGACATACTACCCATTAGGGAAAAGGTAGAACAAGTTCAGCAGGTCCATGAGAACAAGTCTTACTGCTGTTTCACCTAAGTTTTTTGTTCCATCATCTTCCACTCTTCCACTCCAAAAGTCATTGCCTGATAATGAAACTTGCTGCTCTCCCCGTCGGGACTGCAAAGGAGTGATTGGGAAAGCTTCTGTTATTGTCTCCTCCTCCTCCCGAGAGCTCCCTAAAACATCCATCTCTGCTCATCCTTGCATGACTAAGACCATGATGAGTTGCTTCAATAAATGATGCAGACTGTAAATAAGTGTTTTAAAAAATCTGTAAAAATATTATGTAAATCAGAATCCTCCCTCTCCATAGCATGCTTTATTCAACACACATTTACAGGATAACTTTCTCTCCAAATATTTTGTGCCAGCCAGCTATAACTGCATAGAGCACAAGGTGTTCCTGCAACCTTACCTTCCGTTGCTTCCAGCCAGACGCAGCAAACTGAGTACTATGCAGGGAGCCATTACTGGCAACTAAGAAGTGACCCAGCAGGTCACAACAACTTCACCCATGTTGCAGTGTAGGTATCTCAGCTGCCCAAAGCCACACAGAAACAAGGCCCTGAAGCACTGTGTGCATCTCTGCAACACCTTGCCACAAACTGTTTGACTCCACTCAGTGTCATTTGGCATTTTTGGTTTGATGGGATTTGATGGATCCCCTGCAACAAAGCCAAGGTAGACCAGGGACAACCCTGATCCCTCCACCTCCCCCCTCCCCTGAGGGTTACCACAGCAGATCCTCCCTTCCATACAGGCAGCTGTAAGCCTGCATGAGCTGCCTGTTGCTCCAGGATCTCCAGTCCCACTTCCCAAACCCCTCCAGTGCTACATGAGGGATGTTTGGAGTGATGGTGTTTGTTTTCCTAAGCAACTGTTAACACATGCTGGAGCCCTGCTTTTCCTGGAGATGGCTGAACACCTGTGCCCACTGATGGGACATGACGAGTGAATACCTTGTTTTGATTTGTGTGGACACACAGCTTTTGCTTTACCTATCAAACTGTCTGTATCTCAACCCACAAGTTTTCTTACTTTTACCTTACTGAGTCTCTCCCTCATCCCACTGGAGTCCGGGGGGAGGAAGGGGGCAGTGAGAGAGTGGCTATGTGGGGCTGAGTTGCCAGCTGGGGTTAAACCATGACAGTGGAGTCTGTTTCTGTTCTCTTATTTTATTATGTCTCTGGGGAAGCATCAAAGGACAATATCTGCTGGCTCTTAGGGTGCTTTCAAGGACCAAAAAGGTGCAGTGAGGGGTGCTTTGCTTGGTGTTCTTATTTTTAACCATCTGGTCTTTACTTTCACTTTTTTATCCTTTTTCTTCTGCAATTAATTGTTTTCTCTCCATGTTCTATTTTTTTCTTGCTCCTACCCTATTTTTGAAGACAAGAGGCAGCATTTATTTTTGTTATGGATGGAAAAAACATCCCTGTGGATGGAAATAAATACTAGAGACAGTGGCCAAAAGATAAAGAAGGACCGGACCCCCACACTTTCTGCAATTCAGTAGGTGACAACTGAGCTGAGTGCTACAGCAGCAGAAGCATATGCTTCCTGCTCCTAGAGAGCTCATTTCCTGGTACCTACCATCCTCCCAGCACAAGCAGAAGTAGAAGCATGAGAGCAACTGTCACCACCACAGCCTCACTGCAACCAGAAGAACTGCCAGGCAGTTCCTAATGCTGCAACCCATGCCTCCATCCCCACCTGCACCTTCACAGTGATCTCCCTGCTGCCCCACATATCAAGAGTCAAGGTTTACAACTATCCACTGTCACCTTGGCCCAAGTGTCACCTACATAGTGGGGAGCTACTGCTCCTTTCCATCCTTCCCCACAAACCCTGACAGTGAAAGAAAGGACAAAATGGGATCTCCTCCAAGCACATGCTCTGTGCCTTGCCCTTCTTCATCCCTTCCCACTCTATTTTTTTTTAGTTAAGAAAACAGAAAACAAACAAACAAGGCTATTATCCTGCCCTTACAATGAAGAGATACTATTTTGCACTAGACAGTTGACTGGAAAACATTTCTTGTTCCTCTCACAGACCATACAAGGTAGTAGTTGTTTCAGCAATGTTTCTTCAGCAGGCTATAAAGATAAACATGATGCAGTTGGCTATGTTGGCTGCAGAGGAGGCAAGACAAAGGGCTGGTGTTAATTCCAGGCTCAATAGAGAGCAGTCCTTCAGACTGGACTCTACTGGTGTTCCTATGCATCTGAGGAGTGCCACATTTAACTAAATCATCCATGTTCTGGTCCAGTTTTCTCTCCACTGCACTCTCTGTGGGTCTAAGTGGGTAGGTGAGAAGGAGATGGAAGAACAGCTTGCTGTCATTTAGTTACATTTCTTACACGCTGTCTAAAATAATCTCTTGGATTGTTTTAGAAAACTAAAAAAAAATAAATAAGGAGAGGAATTTAACTAAGGACAGGCAACATAAATTAGGGAAGTGTTTATTTAACATCCCAAGCCAAGAACTTTAACTATCATTAAAATGCATTTTTATATTAAGATAGGAAAAAGTATTCCAATGACTTGCAGACTGTGACATTGCAGTCCTTCAACAACAAATCTGCTTTCAGCAACTTGTTCTACAGTTTCCTTTTCATTCAGACATCTGTTTACTGAAATTTGTCTTGTGACAGGAAGGATGACACACAAGACTGAGTCTTCTCCTTTCTTTCTCCTGCCTATACACTTCCTATGTAGCCATGAGGACTGTGGCCCTCTGCACAGTGATTCTCACATGTAAAATCTGGATAACAGTCATTTTTCTCTTTGGCCTTATGCAGACATGATATGTGGTGGAGATACCTATTGCTCTAAGTATCTACCACACAGAATCTTGCCTAGGACCTCAGTGTAAAAGAAACAGATATTCCAGTTTTATAGCTACTCCTGGTTTCCAAACCACTAGCAGCATTTTTTCCCATACCTCATCAGCAACTCTCATTGAACACAAGTATTTTAAACAGAAATGGGTAAAGTAGTGTTTATAGATGCCATGCACACTGATTATTCCTCCCCATCTCACTCTGATTTTGATTATCTCATATGGATTACTTTCAGTTCCACAACATGCCTAATTCACCACCAGACCTAATTTGGTTATGTTGCTAAAGTGTTAAATATTAACAATAGCTTTTAAGACAAGGCTTGATGGGGCCCTGGGCAACCTGAACTAGTAGATGGTGTCCCTGGCAGGCAGGAGGGGTTGGAACTAGATGATCTTTAAGGTCCCTTCCACCTCTGACCATTCTATGATTATCTGGGGTTGAAGAAGAGAGTACTGACACAGCAACATTTTCAGGCTACCCTGGATTATTTAGGTGATCAAGGACTTCAACAGACAGTGAAGAAATGCAAATGCCTCCCCAAGGCATGTGAACTGACCTAACAATGGTGAGTGATGTTTTATGTCAAAAAAAAAAGGGAATTGTGCATGAAAAAAATTGTGTATGGTTCTAAATGATGAATGTAACAATGCAAGAAAAGGACTTCACTGTCAGAAGGGCAGTTCAGTGCTGAAGCACTGCCAGTGTAGATCTGCTGTCAAAACAGCAAGCGGGCTTACAGTTCACAAAGGATTTGGTGAAGGATAGCACTGAAAATATGACAATGTTCATAGAAAACAATGGCACTCTGCTTTCCTTTTAGCACCAACTCATCATACCATGAGATGTTCTGCGGACCCATCACCCCAGGCAGCTTTCTTACAGCACTTCTTATCCAACATCCTTCCCTTGCTTTGGCCCACAAGGGAGGACAGTGCTTCTTGCTACACTACCTTCAGCACTACAGCAGGCCATGCTGGAAAGAAAAGCTGTAAAACTGATACAGATTAGGAAAAGAAAGCTTTTTGAGAAGTCTAAATGTTATTTGTGCCTCTGATGGAGGATGCTCAGCTCCACTGGCTTGCAGATGTGAGACAACTGCACAGGATGCTGAACAGGAAACTGAGTCAAGTAGCTCTGCCAAGCCCATGTCAGGATGTCTCACCACTTCAAAAGTCACAGGTGATTGCTGGCTCTTTCTTCTTCTCTTTGGTTGAGAATTGACCTATCAGTAGAAGCCATGGAGGCCTCTGGCTGATGGTGTAGCTGCATGGTCTCATTTCAGTTCTGGCCTCCAAGAGCTTCCTGGTGCAGATGCACAGCCTGCAGACATTTTGGAGAGAAACTTCTGATGCATGCAACCCAGAAAGGGGACATGATGACACCAAGCTCAACTGGCAAAATCTACAACTGGACTTTTTCAGAACCTTTTTTGGTTTGTGGCTGCAAAGGCTTAAAATGGTGAGTGACTTTTCAAGGTGTTAAACATAATGTTTGCTCTGGGATGAAACATACATTATCTATAAAGAAATTCTACATTTTCCTGGAAAATAACATTTGCAGGAAGTACAGCTACTAATCATTATTGATGGCCAGACCATCAAGTTCTGTAGATAAAGCCAAATAAGCTTCTCTCTAATCTCCCTGTCATGCTTATAGCTACTAATCATTATTGATGGCCAGACCATCAAGTTCTGTAGATAAAGCCAAATAAGCTTCTCTCTAATCTCCCTGTCATGCTTATAGCTACTAATCATTATTGATGGCCAGACCATCAAGTTCTGTAGATAAAGCCAAATAAGCTTCTCTCTAATCTCCCTGTCATGCTTATTTTTATATTTGTATCTGGTTATCTGAATAAATCAGATTAGTGTTAATTGTTTTCATGTTGTTATAATGTTGTGGTGCTTTCTTTTCTGTACTCCAACCCTCCCTAGATATTCCTATCCTCCCCCAGGGCATTTTCAGTGTTAAGACTGCTCTTGAAGATAGGGGCTATGTGTTCTACTACATAATAAGAACACACAAGTGCTTTAAAGAAGTAAATAACAATCCTAGTGAATACTAGCCTCACAGAAAAATACAAACACAGCTGATAATATATCTAGATTCCTTCCTCTTGTGCCTTCTGTTTCAAAACATTACAAAATAATGTTTTGCAAGACTTCTGCAGAAGAATGACTGAGGGTTTTTTTGCTGTTGAAGACCTAGTTGTCTGACATAAGCAGGATTCTCAAGACAGTGCTTCAAAAAATGTTTAGTACGTCTCAAATACCAACTTAACTTCTGCAGTATGGGTATTTCCCATAGTACTTTTACCCATCTGACTAGTTTCATGTTATACAACAGAAATGCTTGCAAATCAAAGATAAGCAAATTAATTTGTCTTTCTAGTCTAAGAAATTTCACTTTGGGAACTGCAGGAACCTCTCAATATCCTCCTGAGAATGCATCACCTCAAAAAGAAAGAGGCACTCCAATGGTAAAAGTTTTACAACTATTAAGAATGGATGTATTCTTGGTTCAGCTGAACACAACTAATGAAAAATCAGCTTCAGGAATACTCTGCATTCTGCTTGGCTACGAGGATGAACTTTCCTCCTCCATGCTCAGCCTGAACACTCGATGCAAATGCTCCAACCAGCCTATTCACAGTTCAGCAGCAGCCCTCCCCTGCTGAAGCATTAAGCTGAGGTGGTGGCACCCTGCCAAATCACACAGCCTCAATAACAGCAGCAGGCTGCATGCTCTTCATCCTGGAGGTATCTTAGCCAAACTGATAGGGAAAGTAAATGTCAAGTGTCTCAGTGATAAGCATCTGAGGTTAATAAATGTAGTAGTTTAGAAGCAACAGATGATTCACAACTGAAAATGCTACAGGTTCTCAGGTGGTTTTGTCAGCCTGGAGAATGCCCGGCAACAGTCAAAAGTATCTTCTCTATTAGCAGTTGAGTAAGAGTGAAGAGAGTACTTATGAACATTCTGCTACAGGAAATTATTTGTGACCTCAGTGACAGGCAGGATTGAATGGCAAGAAAATGAGCTACTTCTTCAGAGCTTATAAATGCTGAATAACCTGTTCTTAAAATCTGTGCACACCTTCCTATTCTACTGTCTCCATGCATGCAAAGTCTACTCTATAGAACACAGGTCCAGAACCTCCCTGCTGCTCTCTCATTCTCTGTTCCTCTGGACTTAGGTCTTGCAACACCTCTTGAACTGTCTACTGCTTGTGCTCTCTTGACTCACCACCTCTTCCCTCTCCTACCAATCCTTAGTTCCCTAACTTCCCTGAAGCCTCCATGCTTTAAGCCTTGTTTGCATGCATGGTTTGGATGCTTCCTCACCCTTTTGCTTTTCTGTTTCTTCCCAAGTGCCATCCTGTGCATGCTGGTCTGTCCAGTTCTCTGAGTATCTGCTGTAAATAAAGGCTAAAATCAACTGCAAGTCAATTTCTATTTATGGAAATATGATATTTATTATATTATTTTTTATATATAAAATATTGTTATATTATTGTTTATTACTTGTAAATATAAAAACAAGGAGAAAAACTTCAGCAACTGACTACTGCTCAAAATCTTTGACAATCAAAGTAACTGGAGACTGTGATGAAAGCCTAAAGTGTAATCCCCCATTCTCATGGTATTTTTTTATTTCAGGTTTTCTCCTCAGGTCCAGAGGGATGCCTTTTTGGATAAACTGTCACTGAATTCCTTGCTAGCTTTGCACAGAGCCAGCACCTTGACCTGAAGAGAGCCATGTTACTCTGCCTATATAGACATGCAACACAGCCACAACCAGTTGTAAGTACACCAGTTACTGGGCATATCACACTGGATGAAATGTCACAGAATCACAGAATGGTTAAGGTTGGAAGGGACTACCAGAGATCATCTGGTCCAACCTCCCTGCTGTAGCAGGATCCCCAAGAGCACATTACTCAGGATGGTGTCCAGACAGTTTTTTTAATATCTCTCTGGAACAAGATATTCACAACCCTTCTGGGCAACTCTTTCCAGTGTTCAGTCACCTTCACTAGTAAAAAAGTTCTTCCATATGTTTAGGCAGAACTTTTCGCGTTCCAGTCTGCGCTCATTAGCTCACATCCTATTGCTTGGCATCACCGAGAAGAGCCTGGCTCCATCCATCCTCTTGACACCCTCCCTTCAGATACTTATATTCATTGACAAAGTTCCCTCTCAGCCTCCTCTTCTCCAGGCTAAACAAGCCCAGCTCCCGCAGCCTCCGTTGTCAACCCTCCTGACAAGTCTGTCCCGGCCTCACAAGCAACGCCGCAACTTCTGCTACACCTTCCTTTCCCAATTCCATTTCTCATCGCAAAACGGTACCCTGGGCACCCAGCCCACGAACTCCGACCATGCCTTTCGCCGATTCGGTCCCCCCCGGCACCGCCCTCCGCCGCCGGGGCCGGGAGAAGCACATCAGCGCCGCTGGCCACCGTCTGCTCCCACCCCCGACGCCAGGCTCTCTCCAGTAGTTCCGGCCCCGTGATTTCCTGACCCAGAGAGACAGGATTTGCGCACCCATGGGATGTCGAGGGGGCTCACCGGGGCGGGCCCGCAAAGGTGAAAAGGCTAACGGAGAAGGGTCGGGGGGAGTGGAACACGCTGCGCAGCGGCTCCCATGGGCCGCAGGGGGGCGGAAAGGCAGGAGAGCCCTCCGGAGAGAAGGGCTCAGGGCGGGTGCGCCGTCCAGGGGAGGCCACTCCGCTCCTCTCCGCCCAGCCCGGGAGTAGAGCCGCGGGGCTGGGCACGGCGGCTGCTGTCCTGCGGCGTCCCCGGAGCTGCTGGGCGTCTGGAAACCTTCGTGGTCGGAGCACGCCTCTGGCTAAAGGTCCATGGGCTTTCGTGTTGGAGAACGGCTCCGGCCTGTAAGACCCACCCGAGAATTGCTCAGAAGTGCCGGGCGTCGTGTGAGCTTAGGTCCCCAGCGTAGGCGGGTGGCTGCGGATCAGCTCGGTGCCAGCATCCCACGCGGCTTACCCTGTGCGTGGAGGTAACCCCACCTGCGTGATGTGGCTCGTCGCAGAGGTAGGGGGGGTGCTCGGGCAGGCGCATATACTGGCAACAGAGTGAGCAGCAGGGAGAGGAGATCCTCCTTGAGTAGCCTTTCATCAGAGGCATCTCGTCCCCAGCGACCACCTGGGAAGCTGGGCATAAGACACAGCAGTGGCAAGTTTTGGTGGCTTCTTCTCACCTCCAGACCCAGCTTACTGCTGGCTCCTGGAAGGAAGATGGAAAGAAAAGGAGACTCTGAAAAGCTGTCGCTGTGGAATAAGGCTGGATGCACCTTAGGAAAAACTTTGGGCTCCAGAGCTGAAGACATGTCTTATGTCTCTTAGCTGTCCAAACGCATCAGGTCGACCTTGAACATGCTGTCCACCCTCATATGTTCCATGATAAGTCCTTTCTCAGTAACTTTGGAGTGTTGGGAACTACCTCACTGTTAGGTTAAATTCTGGTTGATGTAATTAAAATTCAGAGTAATTCAAGGTTCCTGTTAGCTAATTAGCTTTGTGAATGGCAAGCTAAATGTCACGTGTTTCTTAGTCTTCAGCTCCGTTGCTATCCTGCTCTCCAGACAGAGCAGCTGCTTTTTGGAACAGCTTCGTGGGTCCTGGGCTCTGCTCCATTGTGTGCTAGTTGTTGTCATTGCTTTTTTTTTTTAATTCCTGACATTTATTTTTTTCAGGTCTGTTCTCAAATATCTGGTTATGGCGAGGTGTTGCTGGAGTTCTTGCTGCTGCTGTCATTTTGCTTTTGTGTATTCAGTTTGGTAAGTGTGTAAATCATGTAAAAATAAAATTAATCATGATCCCACTAGTTGCAGTGGCATTAGAGAGTGCTCAGTTTAGTCTTAATGCACTTCTGGCATTCAAGTGTATAACCTCACTGCCAAGTTCAAGAAAACAACTAACAAATGGAAAATCGTTCTTTGCAACCAGTCTGTAGTCCTTCAGAAAATAGCCCTATAATAAACAAAGCTATTAATTCAGCTGCAAAGAAGCAACACGTGCAAAAACTATAGTTGTAAGAGAGTCCTTGGAGGATGCACTGTTATCACCTCAGCTACTACTACCAACCTGTCCCTAATCATCACTTTAAAAGTATGTCAGAAACTGTAAGAGGGCAGGAGCTGGAGTGTATAATTAGTTTACAGTCATTATTTCTGCTGGGCAGTAATCAGTAATTGATGCTGTGGTTAGACCTCAAATGATTTCAGATGATGCAGTCAGAAAGCAAGCTAAAAGATCCAGAAACCTTTTTCAGTTAGAATGGGTAAACTGTTTTTTGTCTTTTCACAGTAAACCATTCTTCAGCCAAAGATATTCCTGGCTGTCCTTTCATGGAACTCTGTCCATCAGGTTGGCTGTATTTCCAGAGGAAATGCTACTACCTCTCAGAGAGTGAAGCCAACTGGAACTCCAGTCAGAGCTTCTGCTCTTTGCATAATGCTTCCCTCCTGGTGATTGAAAATCGTCAGGAGCTGGTAAGGGAACAAAAGGGAGGGTCCTGGTTTCACACCATCTCATGTGAGGCTTATCTGAGTTAAGCTTGGTGCTGCTCACAGCTATAAATATTCACACTGAAGGCAACTATCAGGGTAAACACTGTTGCATCTCATTTATCTTTTGCTAGACAACTGTTCTCTCTTAGTAAGGCAGGTTATTGATGACCAAGCTGGTAGATGTGTTAGTCTTGACCTTTGGAGTTAGGAGGTAGTTATCCTAACTACAACTTGGAACATCTGTTTTGTGTTTTATACTACAGTACAAGGAAAGATTCCCCCTAGCACAAAGATCTAGGAGACTAGATTCTTCCATGTGCATTACAGATATTGATAGCAGACCTTGATATTTTAAACCAGCCTCTGTTTAGGTCAGTCAGCCCTATCACAGACACCAGTATAATGGGCATACTGGGTGCAGATGCCTATTCTGTTGCACACACTGGGGCAAGAATCTTCCTTAACTAGCCTCTAAAATGTCTTCCACAAATCCTTGCTAGCTGATAATAAAAAAGGTAGGATGAAGACACATCAGTGACTTAGAAATGTGTTAGCTGCAAAGGTGTTCTTCATTCTTTGCAGACTTGTGGAGAGACAGTGATCCATATGCAGTTCCATAGCAGTTCTTCATATTCAGTAATATACTTGTTTTCTCCTAGCTGGCATTTCTGTCACAACAGTATCTGAGTGCTCCTAGGGATCCTGTCTCAGGATTAATCCATTTGATTTCTGATTGAGTTCTTTAAGTTCTCTTTCATTTATGTGGATCACATGATTTCCAGATGCTGCAGTACTCTGTAGATTTAATTTTTAATATTGTTTCTTCTGGGACAAAGCCAAGTTGAAGATGTCCCTGATCACTGCAGAGGGATTGGACTAGGTGACCTTTAAAGGTTTCTTCCAACCCAAAACATGCTATAATTCTATGATCATTGTTTTGCTTTTTAGCTGGATCAAAGACTTTGTATTTGGGTAACCAGACTGAACATGCACTTGTTTGTTTCTTCAGAATTTTATGGTGAAGATAACAAAGCAAGACCCATGGATTGGACTTTATAGAAGAAATGAAGACTTCTTTTGGGTAAACGGGAAAGCATTAGACAATAAACTGTAAGTCACTGTTAGGGGTTTTTGCTGGTGATACTAGATTATAAAGGAGTTAGAAAGGATAACTAATACAGATATAGTCAATGACTTGAAAGAAATATCTGTAATCATGTTACATTAAGGGATGGCCATGAAGAGAGCATGGAATTACAGAGGATTTCTCATAGCAGTGTTAAAACTGTGATGGATGAAAGTTAAGAGGTAAATTTGTAATGCCAGGTTCAGAAACAACATGAGACATGAACTTATGGTAACAAACAGTATGGAAAAGTGAAGGCCAAACCAAGAGACCACCAAGATACTAAAGCAGAGGGGGGAGGAATGGAAGATTATGATAACACAAATTCCTCTTATAGAATATATTTTACAAAAGAGCATGCAACATGCATGAGGTTTACAGCAAAGATATTTGGGAGGCTTCTGAGAGATGTTTTCATACTTCTCATAAAATGTGCCTACAAAAAAGGCTGCTGGAGGGATAGGTGAAACTGAAATGATATTGGATGAGCTGCTCTGTGGCCATGGACCTGTGTTCTGTCACACTGATGTCAGGTGTGGGGGAGTTGGTAGCTCCTACTTAAGGCTGTCCCATCTTCTCAGGGTCTGCTGCTTCTCATCCTGGGGCAGCTGCCAGCAGGAGTTAGTAGGATTTACCAGTTTCAGCAATAAGCATTGAGAGTTCACAACTCTGAAATGAACTTGAAAAGTGGAAAACTTCCTGACATTACTAGTGGTGTGTGACCATATTCAGTCCATCCCCAAGACTTGAGGGCTTGGTCTGGTAAAGACCTTATGCATTTAATGTGAGATGTGAGCAGCAGGTAAGCATTTCAAGTTGAAAATTTCACTCCTTCTCACTCTTGCTTATCCCCTGCCTATAATACAAACATCCACTGGTGCTTTCATTCTCACTGATGAAGTTCTTTGCATTCTTAGACTCTGTGCTTACCTCAAACTGCCTTCCTGTCTTTAAAAGGACAAACACCTTGATATCTAAGCTCAGTTGGTATTAGAAGTCCTGTTAATGCTGGTGGGGATGTGTCCAATGGCTTTTCCAGAGACCATACTCCTGTGGTTGGCCTATTCATAGAACACCGTAACACTTTGTTTGAAAAACAGAGCTGGCAAAGGACTCTTATCTCTTGGGTGGGGACACCTGTGGTGTGGAAACTGAGGTTCACTTCTTGTTTTCCACACCCCCCCCAACCATAGTGCCTTGATCAGTTCTGAGGAAGAGGGAAATGAGAGAGGCATTTGTTTCACAGCTTGTGCTGGAATGTTTTAGCTGTTTAGAAGGATGTGGAAGTCAAAGGTGGAGCCAGTCTTGGTAGCAAAGAATCCTTGAGAAGGGCAAACCTGAATTCTAGCCTCCATTCTAAGGGTGTATTTCACATTAAGCAGCCACTAGACAAGATGCAGGAGTGCTGCAAGCCCTAGATTTTGTATTCTGGGGGCCATGTCCCATTAAAAAAAGAGTCTTTGTGATGTGCTCTTCAAAGCACAAGCTGTTGTCCTCCTACAGTGCCTTGTTCTATTGCATTATTTGATTGTGGGTGACAAAGTAAGTGTTTTTCATTCTCCCTTACAGGTTTGAAGTAAAAGGCTCTGGAAGCTGTGCCTACCTTGAGTCAAAAGGAGTCTCAGCCTCTGGATGTTACTTAACCAGGAAGTGGGTCTGTAGCTTGAATGTTAGCATAGCCTGATAAAGGTGGATGGACACAGCACTCCTGACATGTACACTCTAATGATGTCTACACAGGCTATGTCTGTATTCTGGGACCTGGGAATGCATCTCAACTCCTTCCTGAAGCTGAATGACTTTTCTGATAGCCAGAATTCTCCATTCATGGAGGAAGCCTCTGCTTTTTAAAGATACAGTGCAAAAGGCTTGCTTCAGCATCTTGATAAGTAATTTCCTTGCCCTGTTTTCTAGCTAAGGGTCAGACTGAAGATTCTTTTTGTTGTGTCATCAGTATTTCTTCCATTAACTCTTATGTTGTAGGATCCTAAGCAGCTACTCTCTCTTTTCCTTTTTGGTGTGCAGTTAAAGATATTTGTTCTGCTTTTCTCTTAGGCAATCTCTGTGTGCAGGGAAGGGTTGTGAAGTGGGTCTGCCTGAAGGTCTACCAGTGCCTCTCAGATACAGGGTGATGCAGAAGTGAGCACTGTTGTTTTAGATAGGATCACTGCAGATTTTGCTCTCCCTGTTTGATGAGGTGCATTTTGTGTGACTCTACATTGTATTCAGTGTTTTGTTAATGTTATTTTACATTAATCTTGTTAAATTAGCTTGACAGTATTATCATTGGGATTTATGTAGCAGCACTGCATCTGAAGTTCTCCTTCCCACAGCACTTCCCTTATCAAACAAAGTCAGAATAGGTATGTTTTCTTATTTACCTGAGCATCTACATTGATAGAGACAAAGAGTTTGAACTGAAAAGAAGTCATGGTGAAACTGCAGGCGTTAATGTTGTTAAGTTGGAAATGGTTCTCAGTGTGAACAGACAAAATTGTGAGTAGAGAGTAAGGGAATTAACAGCAAAGGACATATCTCCATCCTTTCCTCATGTCCTGTGCCTGTGGGAGAGTGAGGCTTCTGAGCAAGTAGAAGAATCATTATGGTTGGAAAAGACCTCATTAAGCTCAACTATCAACCTACTAATCCCTAAACCATGTCCCCAAGTGCCACATCTATGTGGTTTTTGAACACTTCCAGGGATGGGCATTCCACCACTTCCCTGGGCAGGCTGTGCCAAATGCCTGATAACCCTCACGGTGAAGAAATTCTTCTTGATGTCCAATCTGAACCTCCCTTGGCACAACTAATCCTGCTGGGGTTCTAGAGAAGGAAGAAGGGGAAAGTCACATGTCCATGGAGGACAAAGTACTTCCCTGCTTCAAATAAAACCTAGAAAATTGGTTTTCTTTTGAGCTGGGTTGTATGGAGGCCTGGGGACTCTGCAGGACTTCTGGGCAGCAAATGGAGCCGGTTTTGGAGCAGCTACTAGAGCGCACTGCAGCTTCAGGGAAGGGAAGGGAACTGTATGTTTCTCTTTTCTTTTTAAGACTCAAGTTGCCCCGTGTTTGACAGGTTATTTGGAGTGTTGTTGGTTTGTTTTGAGTTTTTTGTCCTAGTTCTCATTTTTTGTTTGCCTTCACTATGTTTTCCTGAGAATTTAATTGGTGTCTGGTTTTGTTCAGTGTTGTGTTTATGCCTTCATTGTTTTCTGTGACAGTAGGGCTTTACTGCAACAGGACTGTGCAGAATTGATCTTGTTAATAACTTGTGACTTTAAGATGTTTATTTATGTATGATCACTAATTTTGCTGAACTGCACTTTTTTTTTAAGTGGCTTGTATTCTTTATAGGCACAGTAACAGGACTCTACAGTATCTATTATCTAATAATCTATGTTTTAATTTATATGTAACTACTTGAGGTGGGTTATTCTGCAAGGTTTTTAAATTAACTAGCTCTGAAGGATATGACATGTGCAATAGTCTTGAAAAGAGAATAAATATCTTTACAGAGCCTCTGAGTTAACAGTGGTTTGTGTTGTGATGTTGTGCTATTAAAAGCATTCTTCAGCTCAGGCACAGTTTCAGGGGAAAATATATCACCAGACTGAAGCAGAATAAAATGGTGAGGTTTTGCACAGGAGAATGTCTTTAATCATAATGTTGGGGTTGGCATGAGGCCAGGTGTTTAACCCAAAAAAAAAAAGCATTTCACTTGAACTCTTTTAATATATTTTCACACTTAAAATGTGTCAAACCTTTAACAATGAGAAATTCTGATTCTTAAAGGAAGTTTTGGTGAAACTTGGAGCACTGTAGGTTGTAATGAAAGCTCATTTGTAACCTGACTCTTAAGGGAGGCATCTTCAGTATCCAGAGTCTGTCATGGTAAGAAATTAAGGGTGAAGCTGCAAACTGGCTTTACTCAGAGTGGGGTTTGGTGAAGTGCTTCTTTTCAGTAGCTATTTTTGGTTTTTATAGAATCAATGGAATTACTAAAGATTTAGTGGCTGCTTAAAATGTAGGCAAGAGCTTCAGTAAGGCCCTGCAAAAATGTGTTTAATTACTTGAGTAGTAGCAAGAATGCTCAAATACTGGGTGTTTCATGAATATTGTTAAAACCTAAACATCACAACTGGTTTGAGAGAAGCCAGCTTAGCAGTTTTAAAGTTTTTCTGCTTAAATTCAACATGGCTTGAGAAACATGTGCCATATTTCAAGCAGCAATTCAAGTCATCTCCAATGCATAGAGAAGGGTATGCTTTAAGTACCCTGAAGTTACATATATATATAATGTGTATATATAGAGAGAGATATATATTAGAGAGAGGGAGGGAGGGAAGGAGGTAGGTAGGTAGGTAGAGAGGTGAATGGATGTTCCTTGTTTCAGACTCTTTGCTTCTCTGTAGAATAAATAAACCAATCCTCTACCCTGCACATGTGCTCCACTGAGTTTGGGGGATTTTTTGATGTGTTTTTTTTAACATAACAGCAGTTTTTCAAATGAGTCTTTAGCTGCTGGTGCTGTATTCTGTAGGGTAAGTCTGTGTTGGTTTTTAGTTTGAAAGAAGTCAGCCTCACTGAAGGTTCAGTTTTTAATCTGCCCCAAAGTCCTTCTGAAGAGCCACTGTGCTGTGCCTGTGGAACACAGCAGACTGCATCACGTGCTTGGTGTCTTTTTCCACTGAAGATCTCTACACCTTTTCAGCTCTCACTTGCATGCACCTGCTACCTTCCTGGCATCTCTCTGTCTGTAATTAAGTGAAGTGTTACCTATCAGTGTCATAGGTGGAAGGGGTGTCAGTTTGTTGGTGTCCCCATATTGCTCATGAGTGTTTTGTTCCACAGCTGCAGTCATGTGCATGCTAAAGCCATGGTACTTCACACCAAGAGCTCACGTGGAACCTGATTACTCCTCACAAGCTGCTAGATGTTAACCAGAGCCCTCCATAGGGGCACTAGACATCGAGTACAGGAATGACACCTGAAAAACTACATTTCAAAAGCCACTTTTTGTTTTCCAAAAAGGACTTGTTTTTCTCTCTCAGTGATAGTAAGTACTTTAATTTCAGTCTGTGCATTTTTTTGTTAGAGTGGCAGCATGGATTTTAATGTTAGGGTTGGTTGGTTTGCTGATTTGGGGTTTTTTTGTGTGTTTGTTGTTGTTGTTGTTGTTGTGTGGGTGTTTGGTTGGTTGTTTTTTGTTGGGTTTGTTTTGTTTATTTTTTCTCCAAACACAGTTAACCCCACAGGGCTAGCATAAAAATACATTATAATAAAGCACTGGGAACTTAAAATCTCCCCCTGACTGGCCCTGGAAAGGCCTTGAGGTTCCTCCTGCTATAAATTACTGCATAAAATAGGAAGAAGTGGTGTTCTAGTGGCTAGGATTCGGTGCTCTCACCACTGGGGCCTGGGTTTAATCCCCGGTCAGGGAAGAACCTTGCTCTGGCAGGGGGGGTTGGACTTGGATGATCTTTTGAGGTCCCTTCCAACCCCCGACATCCTGTGATTCTGTGAATTCTACAAAATGAGGTAAGAGTTCAGCTTCCTATTGTGGAAAGCACAACATAGTAAAGTTAACTTCAGGGGCATTATAAAATATCATGCCTGAAGTTGAATTGTGGTGAGTGAAGTGAGAACTTACTTAAGCAACCCCCTCTGCAAGCACAGCGAAGTCGGTTTTACACCTATGCAAGACAGCAGTATGTAAGTATGAGAATGGCTGGGTTGCTTTGTCCTGCAGTCTGAGAACATGAGACTAGAGATTCACAGTGCAGAGAGAGGACTGACTTTGGAGCTTCTGAATATTAGCTTTCACATCACAAGTGTTCAATACTTTATTCAAAGAAAAACTTAGTTCAGTTACCAGTTGAATTGTCCAACTAGTCATGTAGGTAGGACTCGGACGTCCCATCCAAGAGATGGGACAGGTCTGGAGGCAAGTAACTTCTTTGACAGGTTATCTCAGGAGGAGAGGCTGGTGAGGACACGTAAGGCCTATGAGAGCACTGGTGGCCCTGCCAATACCCAGGAGGAAATAACATGATTTTCAAACAGGAGGACATTATTATAACATCTCCACTTCCATTGTCCCCCATGTTAATTTTTTTTAATTTCCCTGCTTACACATTACTTGATTTCCTCCCAGTTGCAACACAAGTCACTGGAAATATCTCAATGGTGGCACAAACATTTGCCTTGCATTTGGTCCCTCTGATTTCAAAGGCCCATGCTAGTTATGGTTCTAGAGGACTTAACCCCATTATGGGACTAAGACTCTTTAAAAAAAGCTGAAACAAATGATGTGTTTGATTTCTTAAAAATCAATTAATTACATTTGTTCTTTTTCTTGTGAAGCTAATATTATGAATTATTAGATTATTATCATTTATTAGAGTATTAGGAATCTAATAAAGGCACTAAGTCAGACTGCTCTTAGCCTTTTTGTATTCTGGATCCAGAAATAGCATGTATCCATGACACTTGAATGCCCAAGTAATGTATTTAACCCACTGGCATTAATTTCACCAGCCTTTAGCTTCATACTCATCCTCATACCTTCCAGGCAGTAACTATGGTTCCACATTAAAGATTCTGCAATGTAAAGGGACAAAATCTAGATGAAAAGTCAGGCTATCAGCTTCATCTCTTTGCACTGCAATGTTGTCTTACAATCCAAGCCCCTTCCCTAGTTAAGAGCTTTCTTTCAGATCCCAAGGTTCAGCATCAGAAGATGGGAGCCATCAGCTTATGTGCTGCAAGTCACTTTGTGCTTGGTCTGGTATCAGTATACCCAGCAGCTGTCCAGGTCAGCTCTCAACAAGTGTGAGACACTGGCTAATAAATGCATTTTTTCCAGCCCTCAAGTGGTTTCTGCAAGTTGCAGTTAGACTGCACAAAAAAAACCCCACAAACTTCAGAAAACACTAAAATATTGAAGCCCAACTAAAAAGTGTCTTAGCTCAGCAGCAGCTGCCTGAGGGATGTGCAGGACAGCAACAGGCACCAGCACTCTCCTCAGTCCTCACAGGTGGCATCTTGCCTGCACATCACACTGTTCATTTGCACAGGGCTCATCCTCACGAGTACCTCTTCTCCCCTGTCCTTTCCTGGAGGCAGCTGCTGCCAATGTCTGTTTGTGGGAAGGCTCAGCATGCCCAAATCTGCACATCCTGACTTGTGGTCCTGTTGTGTGACCTTCACGTGAACACCTGGCAACTTCCGAGTGCCCTCTTTGCATCAGACAAAGCCTTAGGGAGCACAGAAGAGCAAAATGCAAATTTCTATGCAAGTCTGATAAAGCTATTTACATCACATGCTATTTTATCAGTAAAATGGGTCTTCTGGCAAAAAAAACTCTGCCTGTGGTCTGCCAGTTTGGCTCAGAGCACCAACAATGTTGCATTCTTCTTACAGATCCACTTCTTTAAAGTCTGGCAGTTATCTGCTTGGATGATGTGTTTTCTTCTGTAAACAGCACAGTTCTTGTCTGTCTCTTTTCTATTGGCCTCTCTCCTGCTGAGAGAACAAAAGGAATGCAATCAGTTGTCAGCTTTAAATTCAGTACTGCATAAAAATATTGATAATATCCTGAGGGAGAGGTTTAGGCGATGCCCATTAGGTGACCCACTGAAGCACAGTGCCTCAACAGCCTTGCATAGCTGGGATGGGCACCCACAGCAGAGACTGCTGGCTGCTGAGGGATAGATGCTCAGGAACACTAGTGTAAGAAGGATGAGAAAACCTCCACATGCTGAACTGTAATGGTAAGAAGGAGGGGAAGAACCCTTCAGCTGCACAGATCCTAGCACCCACACTGTGGGATAGGTGTCATATTCAAAGGAGGAGGTCAGCACACAGTCAGTAGAATTTGTTGACAGTGATTTCAGTGGGAGAAGGGTGTATTAATGTCCTTCTGCATTAATATATATCTGAACTGTCACTGTGGTTGGTCTTGCAGGCAGAAAACAAGACTGTTTCCAAAGGTGCCCAGCAGGAACCATCTGGGCCTGACCATGAAACAGTCCTGAATGGGTGCTTGAGGCTGCAGAACAAGATCTGTGCTTTGAGAAATTTGCTTGGATTCAGAACTGTATTTCCATGCAGTGTACCATACCTTTGCTGTTCCTGAAGACACCTTCCCCCCATAAATCATCACCTGTTCTCTTTTACTCTGGGATCTTCAGCTGAACTCCTTTGTTTCTTCATGCCTTGAACCTTCGACCCAATCCAGATATATTTGGTATCTTCCTCTTTATTATCTATAAATTCCTGTGGACAAGGAGAAGCATGTTATCCAACAGCAGAGCATTTCTGCTGTGCTCAGCTCACTGTCCTGTCTTATGCACAGCTTTTCATGTAGTTCCTCACATAGAGAGCAAGGGCAGGGATCCAGCCATAGCAAAGGAGCCCATTACAATGGTCCATAAATGTATGACCAGCCACAGAATCAGCCTGGCACTCAGGCTGACTAGCATCCTGTCAGCTGTCAAAAACCCCCTCAGTGATGCTCCTCTCCCTGATGAACCATGTTGCAGAGGCCTGTTTCTCAGGGAATGATGAGTTTATCAGGAGAGCCATTTGGTGAATACTTTGCTTTTCATTTTCCCAAAGGAAAATGAGAAGGAGGTTTGACTGTTTGAATTCCCATTCAGTGGTTGAATCAGACCTCTCTTTCCAGAGGCAAGTAATGGAAATGGGTGGGAAGTCCCCAGCATTTCCCTTTCCCTGTCACAGAATCACAGAATGTCAGGGGTTGGAAGGGACCTCAAAGATCATCTACTCCAACCTCCCTGCCAGAGAAGGATTCTTCCCTGACTGGGAATCAAACCCTGACAAAACTACTCTACCTTCCATACTTGCATCTCTTGTGCTTCTCTTCTTCAGCTCTATTCTGTTGACACTTTCAAAACAAGCTCCTATCCGTGGAGAGTCAGACACTGCACTTGATGGGGCTCTCTGCTTTCCTGTGTGTACATCTGACATGTGGACCAAGTTCACTTGGTGAAATGTTTGGCTAAGGCAGATGCCTATTGCACAATTTTAGGGCTGCTGTAAGACTCACCATCTCAATTTCATCTTCAAAGACAAGAAGCTGAGATTTCCTGGCCAGGCAGTTTCTCTGGCTGTCATCCCAGCTTACAGCCTTCTCAGAGAAGTAGTAACATCTCCCTCTGTGTAGTTGCCATCCAGGAGGACACAGCTCACATCTTGTTCCTGTGAGTGGAGAGAGGAAACCATTGTTCGTGTGCCTGCCTGGCTGGTCCATAAGTGGACTATATTCAGTCCTGAACATGTGTTTGAGAGGTTACAAGTCTCCAGGATCGCTTCTTTCCTTAGCTTCCTACTTCCTTGCCATGGTGCCATGCACTTCTGCACTCCCACTGCACATCATGCTCTCCACCTCCCTGCGTGCCTGCCCAATGGAGAGTACCAGAGGGACCTAGAGGGTTGCAAAGACACTTTTCATCCTCCTACATGCAGTCCTTGTGAGGTAACATCATGCAGTGTGACATCATGTGAAGTGTGTGGATTAGACTCATAATGTGACTGGAAAGCACAGGCATTTAGATGACATCCAAACTATTTCCATGGAACTGGAGAAGGAATTGTGTTAAAGAAGGGGAACACTGCTGTTCCCAGGCCTACTTCCCATTTCATGCAGAACATCTGTGAGGAATGTCTCCCCCACATGTTCTGTCTTGGTTTCCTCTAATGTTTCAAAGTAACAACATTAGGATAAGTCCTTAGAAGAACATTAGCATTTACCAACAAATAATAAATCCACAATAAAAAGACCAGGAAGGTCTTCCCTTGCCTGCTCATTGCCAAAGGCATAGGAAAGCTGAATTCCCTCCCCTTTGCAAACAATTCTTGTCTGGAATGCATTCTCCAGGACAAAAGGAAGATTGATCATCTATGGCATTCTGACAGCAGCTCTTGGCCAAAAGAAGTGTAAAGAAAGTACCAGAAACTATTTGTACTCAAAGAGGAGCAAAATTTTTGTCCTTAAAATGTTAGTTTAGACCCTGTCGTCACTTGGGTGCAGGAACACCGTGCTCCCTGGGCAGTACCAGTGAGTTCCCAGAGGTTTCAGGGTGTCATAGAAATGGGAAGAGAGAGAACAGAACTGTGTATACACGTCCTTTCTGCTGTGAAAGGACTAACTTTCCTCACCTTGTCCATCTTCACACAGTTCCTCCATCAGCCATCTCAGGAGTGCTGTCGAGACAGTCTTCGCAGGGGAAATGTGATTGCCAGTGCTATTTAGACCATGCTGGGACAAACTTTCTGATTTTCCTGCTCTGCCCTTAAAAACTTGAGCAACAACAACAGAAGAGATGATGGTTAACAACAAGGTCAAGGAAGTGTAGTCTTTGTATCCAGAGTTATACTGCAGATGTGAGGATGTGTGTGGTTGTGTGTGTCTACATTTTGGGGAGGTCTATACACAGTTTTGAGCCTACTTGGTGAGTATAGGTGTCTGGCAAAGGGTGTAGCTTTTTGTTGAATAATATGGACAATAAGGGAAATGAAAGTAAGTTTGTCATTTTGTATCTGGATATAATAAGAATATACAATATTTTGATGAGATTTTAGTGAGGAGGTTGGGTGGAACATTTTTTCTCTGCAGTTTTTCAAGATGTTTTCTCTTAGGAAATGAATGTCTTCTCTGAAACAGTTCTTGTGTAACTGAAGCATGCTGTGGATTATGATATTACTCCTACCAGGGAAGGCTGATTTTTATTTTATTTGTTCAAATCTACAAAGTGATCAAGTGGTCTCAAAGTAGCAGCAGGGGAGGTTTAGATTGGATGTTAGGAAAAATGTCTTCCCTGTGAAAGAGTTGCTAGGCATTGGCACAGGCTGCCCAGGGAAGTGGTGGAGGCACCATCCCTGGAGATGTTCAAAAAGCATATAGATGTGGTACTTAGGGTCATGTTTTAGTGGCATGCTGGTGATAGGTTGGACTTAATGATCTTAGAGGCCTCTTCCAACCTTACTGATGATTCTGTGATCATGAATGCAATTTTTAACATGCAAGTCAGAAAGGCCAAATGTTTCATTTGTGAATGATTTGAAATCTGCTTCTACAGCCTTTCAGCATCACTGATGACAAGGTAGACTGCTGCAGCTCCCCTCCATCTCCACTGTATATGTTAAATGACAGGTATCAAATGTTCCCTTTCAATTTCTATGTTTAATTTCCTGCATTTGTGTATAACCTGACACCTTTAATGTGATGCCCAAGGTGTTTTTCTTTTGGCATCACTCTCTTTGTGAGGTTTAAGCATGCCTGCAATGAAGAGGTGAAGTGGATAGTCGGATCTACTCACATTCCTTGGCTAGTACAGCTGTGATGCCTAGCAGGATGAGCACAACCACTCCCAGGACCAGTGCCACGTAGAACCAGACAGAGAGCCTCTGTTGGCAGCCTAGAGGGAGGCAGGAGGAAGAACAACTTAAGGTCTCTGCACTGTTAAAATTAACACTGCCTTTATGTATGACAGTTTCTTACAGAGAAACAAACAGAGAAACTATCCTCTAAAATCAGTCTGCTGTTTGAAGTAAGCAGGGACATTTTACTCATTAAAAATTTGCATCTGTTTTGCATATATGAAATCAAAAGAACCTTTTGTCAGATAAAGCAAGTGATATCTGTCAATCATTCCATTAAGAGTTCTCTCTTCCTCCTTTGAGTTATTTTTTTCAAGCACTGCCTCCTTCCACCTACCCACCCACACCCTGCAAGACCCTGCAGACCAATTCAGGGAAAGCATCAGGGATGGTCTGTGGGATGTTCCTTCTATCTGGTCACGCTCTCTTGTGTTAAGGTGCCTGTCGTGGCGGAAAGCTAACTTACTTGAATGCACNATTAGCATTTACCAACAAATAATAAATCCACAATAAAAAGACCAGGAAGGTCTTCCCTTGCCTGCTCATTGCCAAAGGCATAGGAAAGCTGAATTCCCTCCCCTTTGCAAACAATTCTTGTCTGGAATGCATTCTCCAGGACAAAAGGAAGATTGATCATCTATGGCATTCTGACAGCAGCTCTTGGCCAAAAGAAGTGTAAAGAAAGTACCAGAAACTATTTGTACTCAAAGAGGAGCAAAATTTTTGTCCTTAAAAATGTTAGTTTAGACCCTGTTGTCACTTGGGTGCAGGAACACCATGCTCCCTGGGCAGTACCAGTGAGTTCCCAGAGGGTTCAGGGTGTCATAGAAATGGGAAGAGAGAGAACAGAACTGTGTATACACGTCCTTTCTGCTGTGAAAGGACTAACTTTCCTCACCTTGTCCATCTTCACACAGTTCCTCCATCAGCCATCTCAGGAGTGCTGTCGAGACAGTCTTCGCAGGGGAAATGTGATTGCCAGTGCTATTTAGACCATGCTGGGACAAACTTTCTGATTTTCCTGCTCTGCCCTTAAAAACTTGAGCAACAACAACAGAAGAGATGATGGTTAACAACAAGGTCAAGGAAGTGTAGTCTTTGTATCCAGAGTTATACTGCAGATGTGAGGATGTGTGTGGTTGTGTGTGTCTACATTTTGGGGAGGTCTATACACAGTTTTGAGCCTACTTGGTGAGTATAGGTGTCTGGCAAAGGGTGTAGCTTTTTGTTGAATAATATGGACAATAAGGGAAATGAAAGTAAGTTTGTCATTTTGTATCTGGATATACTAAGAATATACAATATTTTGATGAGATTTTAGTGAGGAGGTTGGGTGGAACATTTTTTCTCTGCAGTTTTTCAAGATGTTTTCTCTTAGGAAATGAATGTCTTCTCTGAAACAGTTCTTGTGTAACTGAAGCATGCTGTGGATTATGATATTACTCCTACCAGGGAAGGCTGATTTTTATTTTATTTGTTCAAATCTACAAAGTGATCAAGTGGTCTCAAAGTAGCAGCAGGGGAGGTTTAGACTGGATGTTAGGAAAAATGTCTTCCCTGTGAAAGAGTTGCTAGGCATTGGCACAGGCTGCCCAGGGAAGTGGTGGAGGCACCATCCCTGGAGATGTTCAAAAAGCATATAGATGTGGTACTTAGGGTCATGTTTTAGTGGCATGCTGGTGATAGGTTGGACTTAATGATCTTAGAGGCCTCTTCCAACCTTACTGATGATTCTGTGATCATGAATGCAATTTTTAACATGCAAGTCAGAAAGGCCAAATGTTTCATTTGTGAATGATTTGAAATCTGCTTCTACAGCCTTTCAGCATCACTGATGACAAGGTAGACTGCTGCAGCTCCCCTCCATCTCCACTGTATATGTTAAATGACAGGTATCAAATGTTCCCTTTCAATTTCTATGTTTAATTTCCTGCATTTGTGTATAACCTGACACCTTTAATGTGATGCCCAAGGTGTTTTTCTTTTGGCATCACTCTCTTTGTGAGGTTTAAGCATGCCTGCAATGAAGAGGTGAAGTGGATAGTCGGATCTACTCACATTCCTTGGCTAGTACAGCTGTGATGCCTAGCAGGATGAGCACAACCACTCCCAGGACCAGTGCCACGTAGAACCAGACAGAGAGCCTCTGTTGGCAGCCTAGAGGGAGGCAGGAGGAAGAACAACTTAAGGTCTCTGCACTGTTAAAATTAA
Source organism: Galbula dea (assembly GCA_013399015.1). NCBI lineage: Eukaryota > Metazoa > Chordata > Aves > Piciformes > Galbulidae > Galbula > Galbula dea. Next base: position 826,154 of record VWZX01007039.1, on the reverse strand, counting down.
CACTGCCTTTATGTATGACAGTTTCTTACAGAGAAACAAACAGAGAAACTATCCTCTAAAATCAGTCTGCTGTTTGAAGTAAGCAGGGACATTTTACTCATTAAAAATTTGCATCTGTTTTGCATATATGAAATCAAAAGAACCTTTTGTCAGATAAAGCAAGTGATATCTGTCAATCATTCCATTAAGAGTTCTCTCTTCCTCCTTTGAGTTATTTTTTTCAAGCACTGCCTCCTTCCACCTACCCACCCACACCCTGCAAGACCCTGCAGACCAATTCAGGGAAAGCATCAGGGATGGTCTGTGGGATGTTCCTTCTATCTGGTCATGCTCTCTTGTGTTAAGGTGCCTGTCGTGGCGGAAAGCTAACTTACTTGAATGCACAGAAAAGGGAAACCATTCCCAGCTTGTTGCCATATGACATTGAAGTACAACTAACCAAGCACCTATCTAACCATTTGGCATTCATCACCTCATGAGAGTGAAATGCTCAGGAAGAGGAAAGACCAGAGGAAATGTGGGGTCAAGGTGCCATTTCCACAAGCCACAGAGTTGCATTTTCACAGCTGCTCTTTTCCTGACCTTACCCATGTGAGATCAGCAACTGCTCCATGTTTTGGCTACCTGAGGTATATTTTTTAATGTTTCATTTCATCTCATAGAGTTCTGTGGGCATGACAAGGTGACAATAATTGGTGCACAAATTGCATATAGAGAGCTGGGTATTAAACTAGTTCCAGAGAGTCAACTGTCTCTCTGTGGCTGTTTCTGCAGAGACACTTACAGGAGGGTTCCTAAAAAAATGTGAAATTTTACTTTCCTTTCCTAACTTTTCAGTGCAGGGCACGAAGGCATTTTTAAGAATGATTTTACAGAACTCTTTCAATGTTATATTTAAAAGGAAAGTGTATAATCTGAGAACACAAGGGAGAGAATAGACAGAATGAGAAACCTGTTCTTTACTGTGAGATTGTTCATAAAGACTCTTGATAAGAGGTTTTCCTTTGGGTAATAGGAAAGACTGAATCTATATTTGGTAACCAACAAGCAAAAAAAACCCAGCATACCACCAGAAGAGGAAGTCTCTGATCTGCTGCTCCCTTTGGGTTTCGGCTTCACACGCAGCTCAGCGTATGTGATGATGTTTCCTGTAAGGAGCAGGGAAATGCTGATGTTTGTGGGTTTTGCAAGACATGAAGTGGAGAAATAAGAAAGGATTACACAGAAGACTGAGTCTCTAAGAAGGAGCATGTGCTGCCAGGGCTGCTTGTTCAGCTTTTTTTTTTAAGAAACAACAGGCAAGATGATGACTTATCATTTCCTGCTGCTGTCAGGAAGTAACTAAAAGCCTCCTTCATAATCTCTGCTTAAACTACTGAGGTCCTGTGTGGCTGGACCAGGAGGCAGACAGACAGGCTGAAGGATGGGTAAGACTTGGGTACTATCCATAGCAACCGATCCATTTGTTGCTAAATCATGTCAGGCGGTATTATAGGGGCTTAAAGGGCATCAGAGCAGTGCCTGCTTCATGGAGCAGGGAGACTCCACAGGGAAAACTAACACTTAGAGAAATGCTTCTGCAGCATAGTGAAGCTTGGGGACAGTCTGACTTCTGGATGTTTATGGCAGGATATCATGTAATGGCCATAATAGCAGAGGAATGGACCTGATGGCTTAAGACATCCCTTTCCAGCTGCACATTGCCAAAACAAAACAAAACAAGCCACTCAAAGAGCATGGTGTGAGTTAGAGGCACATGGATCCTTTCTGAACACATTTTCTATTTTGCTTTAGCTGGGTGTTTTGTAGAGTTACTGGCTAGTTTTATGGAAGATATTTGGACTTTTGGTAGGCTGATCTTCTTTCTATAAATTGTGAGATTACATCAATCTCCATTAAGGCTAAGCTTCTGTGCTACAGCTTTAGTTTGTGATGACTGTGGCTTTTAAAAGAAGTAATCAATTTGTGTTGTATAAAATCTCACTGATCAGGGAAAATCTTGGCAAAAGAGGAGAGTCTCAGTAGACTAAAATGAATTTGCATTTGATATGACAATTGCTAAAATGTCGAGAGGCTTTACAGTAAGAAAAATTGTGAGGAGCTGATTGGAAAATAAGGTTTATTCATACAGGAAAGATGTTCTATGTTTTAGAGTACCTAACCTAATGTACTTTGCTGTTTGTTTTATTAAAAATTGTTCATTTGATGAAGTACAGAAAATTTGTAAATTATATTTAACTGTACAGATAAATAACTTTCTCAAAAAGAAATGCTTATAAAATGTTTTTTTCTTAGAATGTCAACATTTTTCAGTGAAGAACAATCAGGACTTTTAAATGCAGTAGCTTTATAAATGAAGACACTCTTCTAAAATAGGCACTTTAGAAAATCTGCTACTATTACTAAATAGAATCATAGAACTGTCAGAGTTAGAAGGGACCTTGAAGATCATCTAGTTCCAGCCCCTTGCCTGGCAGGGACACCTTCCACTAGATCAGGTTGCCAGAGCCCCATCCAGCCTTGTCTTAAAAGCTTCCAGGGCTGGGGCTTCTACAACCTCTCTGGGCAACCTGTTCAAGTGTCTCAACACCCTCATGGTGAAGAACTTTCTCCTAATGTCTGATCTAAATCTACCCTCCTCCTCCTTGCATCCATTTCCCCTGGTTCTGTCATGAAAATGTCATCTTACTCCAACCACAGGCATTTCCTATTTGCTCATAGTGAGATGTCATTCATATTAGTTGTAATCCAGAATTTGGACAAGATGCTTTCATGAATGAATTTTTTTTTCAAGAAGTGGAAATGTTATTTCTTAAAAAAAAATAAATGGTTGAAATCAACTCCTTACCCAGATTATTGACTTCATCCTTTGTCTTTTGTTACAATTATATGAAGTGACCACAGATTGAAAATGTGGTTCTGGAAAATCACTACTGGACAATTAAAGAGGAAGAGCAGGAGGATTTTAGAAGTCATTCAGTATTTCCTTCAGTGCCAGTGACTTCATTTGCAACTGCCACTAGTTTTCTGATTTACAAGTTAATCTACTATCCCTTTTGCATGAAGACATCACAAAATACATTGACCTGATTTTTGGATTAGAGAGTAATTTCATGGAACATATTCTAACAGTCATCATGATGTTCATATTAAAAACAAACAAACAAAAATTATGCTCCTTATTAAAAATGAACAATTTCTGTTTCTCATTCTTTTCCCTAAAGCAAGGGTCCACAGCTGAGACACCACCCCATACCGATTCTGGCTTAGAAGCAGCTTTGCTAATTGATATCTCATTACCATCTCTTCCACCATTTGCAACTTTTCACCCTTGCCATGACTTCTGCCTCAGCATTTGATAGCATTCTTCTGGTATTACCCAGTGACTACCTTTGAAAAGCAACAGAGAGACAGAGAGAGCGAGCGTGCACACGAGAGAGAAAAGAGCGTATGCCCAAGGGCTGAGGAGATGCTTTACCTGGGACTGGTGCTTGAGAAGGAACCTCTGGTCTTTCCCTCGGAAGCATTGCCACGTCCACATATGTAATGTCACCTGCCATTGACGATCAAGTCCCCCCAGGCTATGGAAAGAGTTGGGTTAATAGAGTGGGCTGCATCCTCTATTAGCTTTGCCTGCCTCCAGAAGCATACAAACGCTGAGCTATGCCCCTGATGAAGGCTGAGAAACAGATTAAAGGAAGGAAGTTACTTCTTTCAATACAGCTTCAAAGGCTATTTTCAGCCATCATTCTGTCTCTTGTGATCTCTTGCCATTCAGAGCACAGAAGAAAATGAAGTTTTAAAAATATTTTTGTGATTTTTATAAAGAAATGTTTTGGCCAAAGCAGTGCAAAGTTGCTAAGGAACACTCAAAAATGGATTTACACAGGAACAAAGGCTTTGCTGGTTCTCATGAGAATAACTCAAACAGTGCAATATGTTTTGGGGATGTATTATGTTTGTGTGCCTCATCTTACATAGTGTATTCACCTGAGAGGAAGATAAACAAGATACGTATCAGCATAAGATGTTTTGGGGCTAATGTGACTGCAATCACAGTTAGAGCTATACAAATGTATCTTAAATTCTAACCTGCTCTATCCACTAAGTAGTAGAATGGTTTAACAACTGAATTTAGATGATATTGTTAATGCCTTAAATTTAACTCAGAATAAAATTAGAAGTAATATGAGCAATGCCTTTTAAAAGAATATTTCCACACTTTACTGTAACAGTAGTTTGGAAGGTCAGACCTAATGTTCCTAAGTTGCTTGAGCTATCCCCTGCTTGAGCCAGCAACCCCCCAGGCAGAAAGACCAAGTGGTTTTTGACTCCTTGTCCACAACCCATGTGTTTGCTCCAGGCTATTTTGATGACTGTGTTTTCATCTTCTACTCTGGAAGAAAGAGAACCAATACTCACTCAAAAGCCCCACAGATTTGAACTGGAGCTTAAAGCACTTCTAAAATCTAAAAAATGCATTTCAGAACACACAAACCCAAAGTCCTGTGTGTGCATAGGCCTGATGCATCCTGCTCAGAGATATGCTCTTGGTTTTGTGCTTTATTCCCACTTAGAAAATTCCTTTAGAGTTCCACACAAATAGGCTCTGCAAAGCTACACAAGCCAATTGAAAAGAACTTTTCCATTCTGTGATAGAGCCTATTGCCTTCTTCCTGTTACACTCAATGGGACCTACGACTACCTAGATTAAAATGAAAAAAAAAGAAAAGCTTGTTTTTGTGAGCTTATATTACTGATCTTATCCCATCCTACTTTCAATGCTGGAAACAGTGTTAAGTGGAGAAACAAAAAGGTTTAGGAAAAAAAAAAAAGAGCCTTAGATAGTCATGGAACAGATTACTCAGAAGTGCCACTCAAGTGCCTCTGATATGCCACCTATCTAAACCATTATTGCTCTATTCATCAGCCACAAGATGATCAGTAGTTAGATGTGGATACTGCTAAAAGGATACTGATAAAGTTTGTTTCATGGCAACCTACATAGCAGCCGTATGACTGGTCCTAACATGAAACAAAACTTTTGACCTCTGATTGAATCAGTTTCCATTGCTTCCCTCTGAACTTCTCAACATCCTTTACAGCAGGATATTTAAGCTCTCAAATGGAAAAAGACGACAAGAAGAAACAAAGAAAAAAAAACCCCAAACCTTCACCCAAAACAAAACAAAACCCAACAACAACAAATAAAAACCCAACCCCAGACTAAACCCTACTGTCCTTATTTGGTTTTGTTTTAAACTTTAGTTCATAAAGGAGAGCTAGAAGGCCAAATGGGTTGCAGATTCTGTCAAAGACAGACTGGTCTCTACATGTTTAATGGTCAGAAAGCAGAAAAGCTCAAGATCACCAAAACCAGTGAAGCTTTTCCACAAGAGCTAGAAGAAGATTCTGAGTTTCACTCCACACTCTACCATATGCTTAAGGAATTTACCAGCAAAGATTCAATTGATAAAGTGGAAACATGCAGCTTTATGATTATTCATGTGGTGTATCAGCTACCCCTTGCTACATATCCTTAAAACACTGCATGCTTTCCTTCACAATTTTACTATCAAAAGCTTTCAGTAAAGTTACATTTCAAGTCTTGAGTCATTTTCTAGTCAAATAATTGGAACAGTTTCAATGACTAAAATGCAAACATTTTATTTTTGTTTATGCAAAAAAAGTTCCTTTTTTTTGTGGCTGGACCACATAGTCAAATTTATTGTTAGCTATATTTAAAATTACCAACTTTTATTGTAAACCTGAGTGGAACTAGGACCCTTTTAGGCATTTGTGAAGATACCTATTGACAGAATGGGGAGAAATATCATTAAAAATTCCAATTTCAAGCCGTGCTTCAGAAGAACAAAATCAAAACACCTAAAAAATCACAAACAACAAAAATGCTCCCAAAAACATCCACCCAACAACCCACCCACAACCCAATAAAACAAACCCAAACATATAACCTTAAATACAATATTTCAGGTTCTTATACTGTCATCCAGAACTTAGAAGCGTAAGTACAAAAGTCCCAAACTTCTGTTACACTGGGGGTAGTCCCTGGTGTTGAAGTCTAATATGTGGCCACAATAATTGTTGTACTAAAGTCCAGGAGTCCCCAGGTCCTACAGGTGCTGTGTCTGGTGGTCTTTGAAGAGACAGGCCAGTGAAGAAGCCTGTAAGAGCAGCAAGCAGGACCAGGATGGAAATAGAAACCCAGAAAGTTTTGTTAATTTTGGAAAAGGAAGTCTTGAAATGGGATAGCCATGAAGACATAAAATTGTACCTGCATAAAAGAATAAGGCATAAAGTGCTTCAGTTTTTCTTCAAAACTTGGAAGCTCTCTTCCCCCGCCACTGCTCCACCCCTCAAGCAAACACACAGATCCTTAACTATCAAAAGTGAGAGGGTTGTTACTGTATTAGAAGCTATACACAGTAACTTATGGTCTGGGTATAAAATGTAGAGTTCAGTAGGCAAGTTCTCAGTAAGCTAAATAGCTATGACAAGGTGCTACATAAGCTTCTTAACACAGGCACAGTTTGAGACTAAAATTGAAAAGGCAAGTCCAAATAACTTTACCAAGTGCTTGACCTGCTGTGGAATTTATCACTGCCTTCTTCTCCATCAAGTTCATGGAGTTGGGCCTAGAGAAGAAGTTTGACACACTTACTGCATTGGCATTTTCATGCTTCAGCCAAGCCAGTTTTGAGAAGGTAAAGCCTCACCATCCAGGAACCCTTCCTTACTAGTGGCAACCCAATACTTGCACTTCCACCACCTCCAGGCAATCTTCAGAGGGATGGTGGTGGCTATATGAATAAGAGGCATTACTGACTGTCAAGGAGTGACTGGATTACTCACTGGTCACATAAAATACCATCTGGTGTTATCCAAAAACTAGACATTGATACTTAGCTTTAAGTGACACACAAAAAGAATCAAATAAGCACAACCCAAACCATATTCTTTAAAGCAGCATCTTCCCACATGAGAGGCTTTTTACCCCTGCTAAGCATCTGAAGTGAGGCTGGCTACAGAGCTTCCAGCAAAATACCGAAGCTGAGTGAGATTAAATTCCGCAATGGTGCTCACAGGAATTCCTACAGTCAACTTCAATTGCTTCAATCTAATTTTTCTTCTTTCTTTGATAAATCCTTCTTTTGTAACCCCAATGAGAGAAGCAAACATGAACAGTATTTTTTAACCACTGCATGAGGGCACAGCCATTTCAGCCTCTGTGAGCACTTCTAAGTGGGACCACATGAGGTTCCCTTGGGCTGGAGTGATCAACAAGTATATCCTCTTGTTTGATAACTTCAGCCCACATTTGAAACAGAAAATGACCAGGTCAAGCATGCAGCAGAGCACCAGCACATGAGAAAGCAAAGAAAAACACATAAACACACTTGAAATTTCCTGTTAGGTTGTAAGGGTCATTACCATAAAGTAAAAAGACCACAAACAGTCCTCATCATTCTTATTTTTTACCCTTACTGCACTTTCTGCTTTAATTTGCCATTCCAACCAGACCACACTGCCTTTGCAGGTATCATACACCAGCTGAGGCAGGTCTGAGGTTGCTTCCTTATCAGTCTCACAAACTTATTTCCAGATTCATGAAAACCACTGACCAATATTCTTCTGCCATCACCACCACCAGCAATAGTGTAGTTTATAAAGATAACAAGAATCTTTGTGTGGCAGAGTTGGGATCTAGATTTCAGCAGTGAGTATTGTGGCACTGAGCACAGAGCAGTGCTATGGGTGCTGAGCTGCAGCTGGTCTTGCTGTTGCCATGAGAAAGCCAAGTGACAGCTCAAGCTCTAGATGCAGGATTCAATACAGTAGTGAAAGTATATCTCAGCATATCAGCTGAAGGAAAGTTTTCATACAGCAAAAATACCGTTTTTCAGCTGTTATATGGTAGCTGTGTGAGAAAGTGCAGAGAAGGGCAACATTCACAGCTAAAACATCCTGTGGCTTCTTGCAGGTAGATAAAAAGAATCAAATCACTCAGACTTCCCTGGCAGAAATGAGTATTACTGAACAAAACAACACTGTTTTAAGCCATGTTTAAAATACTCCCCAGATAAAAACATGACCCAGATGCATGTGAACATAAAACATTTGGGTCTGCAACTGCAGCATTCAAGAAGTGTGGCCAGATAGAAGGGACTACCCCACACAGAACAAGATGTCACAACACCCTGTTGACTGATGACAGCTCCATTCACCTTGCAGCAGTGTTGGTTTATAGCTGGCTCAGTCTGGACCTGGGTCTGAGTAAGGCTCTAAATGCTGAACCCATTCAAAACCACATCTCGGGTATCAGAGACAGCACTCACCTCAGGAAGTGAAGACTCCAGCATTGTACTGGAAGCAGGAAGGTCTGCATCAGTAGAGTTACCAGCAGAGCATATTTTCCACCTGCTAATACACATCTTATTTGCATATTGCCCAAACAACAGTGAGATGTATTGCCCATCTTCCTTAAATAAACAACAATGGAAGTCACTGCTCTGTAGAGTCAGACAGCTGGTCTCTTAAAGAAAGACTAATTCAGTACTAACATCAATCTTTTCTTCCCCAGAAACCAGGAGACACCACCAGTTCTTCTCCTAACCTCCTCCACACTGCACAATTCCACAGAAAACCATGGACAAAAGCTTCAAGAGCTGCTGAACCTTATGCAGCAAACTTCCTATCTCTGCATCTTCAGGAACATCCTTACCTTTTAAACTATTCACTGATAGTAGTGAGCTAGTTTTCATTCAATCTGTATTTTAAAGATCTAAGGAGGCTGCCTGATCAGCAAAGCCCTCAGAATTCCTGCTCTAAATTCTGTAAAATAAAAAAGTGACTCCTCAAAGATTAGAGAATCAGTTGTGAGCTGAACACTGAAAATAAACACAGTAATGCCTGCATCATGCCTCAGCTCTCCAGCATGAAATGAAAACACTATCACTCTATTTGGCTGGTAGTCATACCAGGAGTTTCAGTAGAAAATTTGAATGTCACTTTTGTGATATTTTGTGCAAAGTCTTCCCTTATAACACCATTAGCTGACCACCAGGTGCCCAGCATCTCCTGTAAGGTATGCCTTGCTTTTGAACTCGGCTGGTGCTGGGGATACACCTTCACCTTGGAACCTGCTCGATCCTGTGCACTCTTCCCCCCAAAGACGTTATTCTGCCATCTTACCTGCACCCCACTGATGTCACAGCTGAAATGGAGGGGGGAGACAGATTGCAGCTTTCAAATGTCCAGCTGCTAGATCTGTGCCTACAAGGCCAATCCCAGCCATGCACTGGAGAGTTATTTGAGTATGAGGTTTCCAAGTTCAGAGCATCTGTTACAAGAGACAAGTGTGAAAAGTGGCAGTCACTGGCAAAGCTGGTTTTAGTCACATGCCCATTTTTGACTAAGTCTAAAACAATCAAGGAGCAGAGCACTCAAATACAGATTTATAATAAGGCAGCTTCCATCTTGGCAGGAAGGGTTACGTGGCCTTAGTAGTTTTTGAAGATGGAGAGTCTGCAGCACCTGGGGATGGGGATTTTTCCAGCAGCCAGGTTATAGAAACTTCCAGGTAGGACAGCTTTGTTGTAGTGAGTTGTTTTGTGTAGCAAAGAGGACTGGGAAATAGATTTTCTTTGCATCAATCAATACTTGATTGGTGCGAGCTGAGAATACCTGCCCTATTTGTGGTTAGATGATGATATTAAGCAAGTTGCATGAACACTTTGAGTTGGCCAACTGAAACAGCCCTTCAAGAGCCGCTGGTTGCTCAGATAAGGAACATGTGCAGTCAGGCAAGATCTTCTTCCATTTCCCCCAGTATGACATAGAACTATATTTGAGCATTTTATAGGTTGTGTGAGAAATGACTCAGTGTTGTACCAGTTTACTGCTGCAAAAAAGTCTATAAAGACAAAACACATATATGCATAAATATGTATCTCAAATTTGTCTATCAAGTCCCAAATTCACTCTGCAGTCCTGCAGCCCTGCAATGCATGTCTGTCAGTGGCTTCTTTTAATCCTCATAAGGCTTCAGACTTGCAGGGACGTGCAAACACCTCGTGAATGCAGAAGAAATCAACAAGTACTATTAATTATTTGCTTCTCAGTAGCTATGTTACACCTTCAAGTTTTTAAACCAGGAGTGGACTCAGCTCAGTAGCAAAGTAGCAAGACATCACTTCCTATCTCAGTGTGCACCAGTCAGGGTGAATGGGAGCAACCTCACTTAAGCCCTCTTGATCCAGACTGGCAAGCATCTTGACAAGAATACACTTGTATGTATGATTTATCCCAATAGTTCCTTAACCTTCTGGGGACTCCTCTTAGGCTGACAAACAGCCACTTTTTCAGGCCTTTCATTGCAAGCATTGTAAACATCAGCCTCCTGTATTATGTGCAGAAATAGGCTAAAGCCAACAACAGATTTTTCCACCTTCTACAAGCATGGTTAGCAACACTGTTATAACAACTCTTCCTGTGTTTCAGGAGAGACAGAAAAATGGCCACCACCACCAAGTCTTACCTAGCAGAGGCATATTCTGCCAGCATGAAATATCCAAATGCAGTGTCCTGGGAAGTAGAGTGCACAAGGTGTGTTCTTTGCTCCACGGTTGTTTAGAGCAATGGGACTGCTAATTGAGAAATAGAAGTACTGTTGTTCAGTCACACAGTAATGAACATACATAGCATGCAGCAGTTAAGATACCCACCTTAAAGTTTTTGCACAGCCCCACCATTTCATAAAACAGCTTCAGAGCAACAGTTACTTACCACAAATTTTCTTTCCCAAGCCTGTTGCATGTTCACATCAGGATCTTTTATGCATTGTAAACAAGTCTTCACAAGCTCCTCCAACTCAGAGGCTTCCTCTTGCTAGTGAAAAATAGAAAAAAAAAAAAAAAATCAAACTTTGACATTTCTAGTACTAGTCTGACTGCTGGTCAGAATGCTGCCCAGAATCATCCAGGTTCTAAGCTACAGTGTTAGAGTAGAGGCCAAGTATTACTGTTAGAGGAATTAGACCTCACCCACAGAGAAGTTATTCATACTTTTTCAGAAGGAAACATGAATACCAACTCTCATAGGAATGTTAAGTAAAAGGCTGATAGAAGACCATCTCCTTATTCACAGAAGCTCTGCCACTGACCAGGTTTTGCACAATAGTCTTAAATTTGTCTCCTGCATATTCAGGTCCCTGAAGTAATACCAGCACTTCACGGTCCAGTGTTTCATCCAGGGATGTCCAGTCAGTCTTGGTAATCTTTGAAGAGATAGAGTCAGGTAGCTTATTTTGACATCTCCTTATTACAAAGCAGCATCAGTGACCTTCAGGACTTCTCTGAAGGATCCCTGCATTGTATTTACCAGAAGGTCAGAGCTACTGAAATTTGAAGCTTGTATAAGCTTTTCAAAACCATCATGTCCTGGGAATTTCACAAAAGGAAGGCAGCCAAGCTGCCAACTGCTCTAACATAAATTTTCACATCAGGAGTAGTCAAGAGGAAGTAAATAATTAGGGATCTTTATTTAGAAAAGGCTTTACCAAGCCATTAGTTGCTTTACAGGTGGAATGATGTTTCATTAAAGCATTTGAGAGTTAAAGGAAGCGACTCAGTGTCATTGTGGGGAGATACAATAGGGGACAAGATGTTGCCCTCGAAACAGAGCTGCCTAGCCAACTGGACTTCTCATTTCAGGGCCTGTAGTTTTACTCCATTAATAGACTTTTTCCCCCCTGTTGCAAATATAAGTCTTTTGTGCAAATGCACCACATACAACAGCAAGTAACAGCACAGTGAAGTTTTACAGGAAAAATCACTGTAACTGCATGTATCTGTTATGAGCTCTGCTGCACAGGTTGGATCTGAAGGGAAGACAGCACTGTAAGGAAGGATGGGACTCCATGGAATGACTTCAAGGAAACAGGCACAGAATAGTTCAGACAAAAATCTGAACCAAAACCAAGACTGGACAAGTAAACTGTTTTGTGGGTTTCTTTTTTTGTTTGCTTGGGTTTTTTTTCAGTTTTGGTTTTGTTTGTTTGTTTTCCCTAAGTACTTTTCCATTGGAGTGCTGGAATTGGAGTTCTGTTGGAGTTATGAGAACAGTAAATTAGAGACTAAACTTCCAGGGTTATGTGAAGTGCATCTGATCAAAGGCACAGCTCCCAAAAGTCAGCAAAACACCTGCCAGTTGCTCTGCAGAGGGCATGGGGGACACTACAACTCCAAACCAACAGGCTCAACAGCAGTACTAAGATACTGTCAACGTGTGCCTGTCTCATCACAAGGATGTCTCTCCCCTCCTCCTCTGAGTCACTACCCAAAGACCTCATAAAAGAAAGAGTCTCCATTGTACCTGCTGAGGGGCAAGGGAAAGTTACCTACAGAGAGATGCTTAGGGGAGTTTCTAAAGAATAAATCAGAACAAGACTCTACAACCCTGTTGAGATGCTTACTCCATCTAATGCCTAGTTTTCTATTTCACTACATTAGACATCATGGAAAAAGAAGTCTCCTCTCTTGCAATTGAAAACTGTTGCTTGTGTCCAGTATAGGTAGTAAAAGAAGAAACAGACCATTACTTTCTTCAGCATAGTAACCTTTACTTGTACAAAACCCCTCATCTTCTTCTATCAGTCTACTCTTCTGCCAGCTTAATGCATGACCCTAGCTCTTCCAGCTTTACCTTAGGTCTGTTTTTAGATCTCCAAGTGTTTTGTTTGCTTTTTTTTTTTCTGTCTCCAATATACTAGGGACAATATTGTAACCTTCACATTCTATGCTTGGGTGCTAGGACTAATGTCTTTGAGTTCATGGTTAGACCTATAGAGAATGAACTTTGTTCTTCCTTTATTGATGCAAAGCAACTGGGATGAGATTCAATGAAGATCTGACTCATACCTCAGAAGACTGAGCAAGTTCCAGTTCATGATGCAGTGAATTCCCTTCAGGAATACAGCTAAATGTACACAACGATGGGAAACTCAATCCATTTCTAAAAGAAGCAGGAAAAAATATGTATCAGCCCTTTCCTTCCTTTTGATGACCTGCATTTCCTGGGACTTGTCCACACTACTCACAAGATTAGCTCTTGCTGCATGTGTTGCATATTTTCCAGTAGCTGGGTTTTTTCTGCCCGCAGGGTCTAAAACACACATCAGACCTGGTTAGAGTGTTAGCTTCTCCTGCAGAAGCAGCACAAGATATGCATGGTTTCCCCTCACATAGTCAAAACCTCAGCTTGGGTCTCATACCTCTATTACTGAGGAGCACTCTGCAATGGTTAACTTCAGTTCTTTGATGGTCTGCTCCTTCTGCAGAGATTGTGGAGAAAAGAATCTTTAGGGAGCACAACCTCTACAACTAGTTAATTGAAGTACATTGGTAACACTTATGATGTTATGATGCTTTGTAACCAAAATAACAGCAGCTGAATCCTACATCACAGCAGCAAGCTGCACAATTTAGGTTTGAATAGCAATCTAACTACATAACATAAAAACAGTGGCAAATTTAAAACATTCAGTCAATTACCCTGCAGACTGGATAACAGAAAGCATTCAGAAAACCTTTCCTATATGACTCCTGAAATTAAGGAGATAGAAAAACTCTTTCCAGGTGCTGTGGTTTAATTTAGTACTTTCCTGGTTTCTGTACACCTGTAGCAGATGAAACTAGACAGAAGCATTAGAATGTTATTCCATTAGAATAGAGAACACTGCACAGTCAAGCAGAGCAAAGAGATAACAGGAGCTTCATGTAGGACCTCTGGTCCTCTCAACCCTTTTATGACTTCTTCCTACTCTTCCTCTTTAAATGTAGTTGAGGTTTTTGAAAGAAATGAAATACACAGAGAGATAAGCAGGAAAAGTAAAATTATAGCTTTCCAGCCTTGACAGAGACAACTGATGTGTGATGGTGAAGGCTTGTTTTGTTAGTTTCTTGTTCTGGTTTGTTTGTTTGTTTTAAAAACCACAACAAAGTGGGTTTTGTCTTCATGTACCTTCTACAGGCTTGGAAAAGAAAGGCTACTGTAATATTCTTCAGTGAGCATCAATCCTATCTGATCTACCTTTGGATAAAGAGCTATGGGNNNATGCGGGCGGTTGTGGTGGGAGGGGGGGGGGGGGGGGGGGGGGGGGGGAGGGTTAGCTTACAGATAAATCCTTACCCCACAGATGCTAGTGCTAACAAGAAAAGTCATTTTTCCACACTGGTTTCTTCAAGATTGCACAAACCAGTCAGTTTCATCAACAAGAAAATGAAATCTAGCTGTCTGCTTTTGAAGTTCCCATTAGGCCAAAAAAGCTCTTTTAAAATAAAGGGACACTACAGAGGCCAGAAAAGCTTTAAATCATTCAAAGAGGAGAAAGTGAAAGCTAGTTAAAAAAAAAAAAAAAAAAGTTAATCCATTTGCACCTTAAGCTGCTTCTGGAAAAAAAACAATATAGAAAGAAAACCAAGCAAAACCAAAATATAGTCAAGTATTTCATCAGCTAATTTAGATCATCATCTTCTAATTAGGAACTCCATTAGCCTAGAAAACTATTTGCATAATTCATGGATACAGAGAATGCCTGCACCCTTATATAACCTCGTGTCTTTGCTTTCAAATAGAAAGTACAAGTTTAAACATCATCAGAAGTGATCACTCTTCAGCAAAGCCTAGATAATGACACCTCTGTAATGAGAAAGGACAAATCTGTTTCTCCAGTGCCTTCTGACTCACCACTTCTAGTTTGACACAAAAATTAAGCAATATAAGAAAAAGACATGAAGGTAAGGATCTTCTGTAGGTAGATTCTTCTACCAACTGCTGAAGGAGGCAGCCCTTAGAAGTTTCTGAAGTTTGCAAGTTTGTTTTCATAAGTTGTGATTCCCTCCCTGCTTTTCTTCTTTTAAGTAAAAACAAAATCCTGAAATATTTGATTATTTTGACACATAATTAGGTCCTAGAGCAGATCTCACCTTCTTTGAAACCATTTATAGGATCAGGTTCTGTAGTGTGAGGATAGTAGAAAGAAATGACAGAGTGAAGCATAGCCTTGCCCTTGTAACAAACCATCCCATCATCACTATTTTCCATCAAGATAGTAATGAAGTAAAACCAACTAACCTGGGTCAGTCTTGCCTCTTTACTCACCATGGTTTTCTCACAGATATGTGTTTGGATCTAAAGAATGGAAGGATCAAAAATAACTCCAGTCATCAATATGCACTATAATGTAAGTCTGTTCCTACCTCCTGCTTGTCAGGGAAAAAGAGCATCAATATTCCTTGCTTTTAAAAATCAAATTCTTTCTTGAATACCCTGCATGGTATCTTTCAAAGGTCAAATCTCGAACCCAGTTAAAAGTGAAATTGTGCTCAGCTTTCACAGTCACCTTTGTTGCCTCTCATCTGTGCAGGCTAATAGCTTCAGCAGCATCAGCCAAAGAATGAATTCCCAATAGGTTTTCTCAAAGAGCAGGGAAAAGGTTTCCTAAAAGTTTAACTTAAATAAAGAATGAAACTGTGGATTGTTTATATTAGCCCAGTTTTTAGCCTCCAGACAGCAACTTTCTTAGGCAAAGCTGTTGCACTGTCTAAGCTATGATTGCACTTCAGTTCTTTGAAACAGACAGGTTCAGGGCTATCTACCTTCCAGAGGTAGAAATTCCCCTCACCAGACCTGAGCAACCTACAGAATGTCTTTTTGTTCCTCCTAGAGTTGAAATGCTTACTTGAAGCTCTGCTGCATTTTCAGACAGCTCCAAAATCTTCTTTTGAAATCCACTGATGTCCAGGGTATTCCTAATAATCTGTAAAAGATGCAGGGTGTTTGTGCAGAGCTGAATGGATTGACAGCTTATCCTTGAAGAAACTAGGCAAAATGACACCTCCACCCCCAAGCTACTGCTTACTCTAAAGCACTGCCAGCATGTATGCACATACATTGCATGTGCTTGCTCCACCGAAACCATTTCTGCTACTTTCCTCCCATTTCTCCAGAGCACTGTTAAAAGAAAAAACCTCAGCATATGACTTATAAGCATGACTGGACCTAGAAAACTAAAGGAAAAACTTTCTGGCCCTGCAACATGTGAATTATTTTTGGAAAGATAGAGTTTAATTAATAGCTGTTTGCACTTAGATACTTTTTAGGAAAGACTAATCGTGAGCATGGTAAACATATAGAGAAGGATGACTACTATGTTGTTACTACAGGTGATAGACTCCTGAATCCCTGAGGAGCTTTTATCCATTGCTATATATGGTTTCACCTGGTTCTCTATTTCATCTCAAATAGTCCAAAATACAGGCTGTAAACAAGTATTAAAACTTTTCTGACCTGATATAACCAGGTTTATTAAGTATTTAATTAAATAAAGAGAAGAATGAGTAGCTCTCCTCTGAACAAAATAAATAAATTTTTCAAATATTATTAAAAAAGAAAGACAGCCTAGAACTATAGCTCCATAAGCAGTGTATTCCCTACAAGCCTTCTGTAAGTCCTTGGCCAGTGTTCATGGATCCATCTCTGATTGGAGCCCCCAGCCATTGCACCTTTTTGATTTTGAATTACAGCTCTATAGAGGCCTTTGGATCTCAAAGAAGGGAATCAGAAGTGAAATTGAAATAAAGTGTTAGATTGAGATTGTTTCAATATAGAGTTAATATTTTTATAACAGTATCATTAGAAATGTTTTGAATATTTAGAGCAACTTTGAAAAAGGGAGGGGGAAATGTTTTTTGCCCCATCCTCCATAATTCCTCAACCTCATTATCCTTACTCAACAAATGGAAAGTCTGATGTACAATGCAACCTCAGGATATACAATTTTATGATAAGTCCTTATTGTAAAATGTAAGAAATTTTGATAACTGAATTAACATGGCAGGCTTCAAAATCTGCCAAACACTTCCCTTCATAATTATGAGCTTTTAATGAAACAAGAACATGTACTTGCAAAGCCATGATTTATTTTACCTCTTCCTGGAGAGAAGTAATCTGGGAGATGAGAGACTGATTTTCCTTTTCCTGAGCAGGTTTATTTAAATAAAAAAGAAACAAACAAAAACAAAACAGTTTGGTTTAGCAAGTCAAGTCCAACCTTTAAAGATAAACTAAACTAAAAAGCAACAGACCACAAACACCTCCAGGGCCAAATATGAAGCTGTAATGTTGCATTCCTTGGCTTCAGAGAGCAGAACAGAGGGGAGTGCTGAGGCTAGCCCAGTTCACAAACCCTCACTGAAGGGTTTGACAAAAGCATGTGAAATTAGAGTAAACTCAGACCACTAAATGATTAGGAAGGAGGACTTCAAGGCCAGAGTGGGCAAATCTAACGTGCTTATGCTTAAAGCTTCAGTTCAGACAAACCTGAAATGAAGGGACTCAGAAGCATAACTGTAAAATTGAAAATATTTATCCCTCTTCTCCTTCTCACAAGATGAATTATGCATGTGACCTGAAATTAAAACAAAACAAAACCCAAAGAAAGACCAGAAACCCCAAAGAAAGACCAGAAACCCCAAAGAAAGACCAGAAACCCCAAAAGTATTGACACACTGCTGCAGGATATCACCAAAGTTCCTGTCTTCCTGCTTGGCATGGAAGACTTTTTTTGTTTTCTAAATCCCTACCATCAGTAGTGGAAAGAGCTAAGGAAAACAATTGCAAACATCCTCAAAAGGCCTCAGTACCTACTGGCACAGAGAAGGTCACACTGCTGATTCCAACAGCCTGAGAGGTCCTGCTATTGTTACAGAAAGGTATGAGATGCTGTACAAGGTAACCTAGGAAACAAGAACACCTACTAGCTGTTTATTCTGGCAGAGAATCTGCTGTCTCTTCTCTTCTGACATGTTCAGGTTAGTTTTGGCTTCTTCTAGTTCTTCTTCAAGTGATTTGGCTTTCAGCACAGAATGCTTGACCCTGCGTGGGGGAAAGCAAATCCAGAGAAACTTTAATTAGAGTTCCTGTTGGTCATTAGAAAGGCTTGAAATACCAAGAATGGTATTTCTAGAAGCTACTAGGGACATATTCTTTGGCACAGATACTAAACAGAAGAGCAACAACCAAGATTAAACACATCATTTTTGTCCAGTAAGGAACTTGGCTTCTATTTATCAGCCTCTTCCACTCTCACAGTAAGGGATGGAACCCCAGACAACCCTAGCATCCAAGACAGCACTCTTCTGTTGGCAGCCATCTAACAATCTAGCCTGGTACAGTCAAATATATCAGGTTACCTGAGCACATAAACTTACCTTTACCACACTTGATTGTTAGTAGTTATGGAAACCATTTCAGTTCAGTTTTCAAGGATAAGCTCTGCATCATTTTCTTATCCTGCTCTGATACCCAAACCAATGCCTATTTAACAAATGGGGCAAGACCTTTTTTCTGGCTGGCTTTAGGCTGCAGGGCACCCCAGAGCACATGGTCCAACATGAGGCACACATCCCTTGGGCAGGGAATAGTTTGGCATCTGACATAACTGTATCACATTTTAATTAACTGGGTTAGGTGAGCATGATGAAATCACTTTAAAGATAGATTCCTACTTGTGGCATTGATAGGTCCCCAAGCTGCATTAATAGTAAGCTTTCAAGAAAACTCACTTTACTTCCTCCAGGGACTAGCAAAATATCTCTTATATGGCCATTTCCTCTCTGCTTGGCAACAACTGCCTGGTGTAGGATTGGAAGTTCCTAGAGCTTGGTCGTTCTCTTTGTAATACAATTCTTTTTTCTTTCTACAGTTTGTTTTGATTTTGCTTTTAGCCTAAGATTTTGTATGCACTTGCAGCACCTCATGCTGAATGAATGATTTTATATGAACCAGGAGCTACAGAGCAGAACAAGCAGGCAAAAGAGTTGAACTTACATATACTACATCTAAGTCAAGAAAGCTGTCACAAAGCACCTATGGGGCTAAAAACATAAACCCAGGCTGTGCAACTTGGATGAAGATAGGACTGCCCATGACCTGTAGACTTGTTGTCCTCAGCATCTCCCACCTTTTTATTTGGTGACATAGATCTTCATTATCTGAAAGTAGCTTAGTGTTGGCCTCATCTGCAGCTTCCAGTGTGAGCTTCAGCTTCTCGTTCTCTTCCTGAAGCTTCCGGTTCTTGTACTGCAGGTCAGCAACGCAGGACACCAAGTCAGAAGTCTCCCTGTTCCAGTAACAAAACCAAGACAGATTGAAAAAGGTCATTTGATCTAATTTAGACCTTCAAAAAGTCCTGATGCTGTGCTGCACTGATTAGAGAAGTGACAGGAGAGCCCAGAGAGGACTTGCAGTGCTAATCACCTCTCGTTAATCTCCTCTTAGGCCACCACTAATACTTTTGTATTAACTCCACAATTTCTGGATCCTTTCTTTTCCCCTAAACCATCTCCCATCTATGTTTTCTACAGAAATTTGAACAGGGATCACCCTTCTGAGGACCTGAGAAAGGATAGAGAGGCATCAGAAAGCAGATCTTATGATTTTTGACTATACGAAGAATGTAAAAGTTATCTTTGATACTTTTGGTGTCTGCTAAGTGTTTTGTTCTTAGCAGAATCCAAACCAAAGTCATGACTAAAACCAAAACAAAACCAAAAAAAAAAAAGACAATCCCAAAACCTATGACCAGATTTTTATTAAGTAATGTTTTCTACTGTCCTATATCTAAGAACTTGAGAAAAGGAAAGAACCAGTTTAAAAAAGAAAAGTAATACATGGCAAAACTTTAACCATAGGGAATTAAAAATAAATGGATGCAAAAAACCCAAGATATCCATAGGAAAAAATTACTACTATGTTTTTAAGTCTGAGCAGAAACTGAGAGGAAGAACATGATAGCACCAACAGCTAATGCAAACTGAAGTCACCATTAGAAAATCTTTCAGGATAGATTTCTGAAGCAGTGGTTCTAGGCTCTCAAGTACTTTAAAGCTGGGAGTATTAAATTCTGAGAAAAAGTTGCTCAAATGGACTTACATGCCTCCTTTAGATACATCACCACCAATGGCCTCCAAGCTTCCTGAAGCTACATTCATATGGACATACGCCTCTATTTCTGGAAGAGGAGGAGGTTTTGTTTATATGAGTAAGACAGTGGAGTTTCCCTGACTAAAAACAGAAGCAAATGATTTGCACCTTCTGTGGTCTTCTTATGGACCTTGAACTCCAGGTCTTCCATGCTTCCTGTTGGTTCCTCGGTGGCACCATCTTCCCTGAAACAAGGAAGCATCATGAGTCACAACACCAGCAGGACACAGGATTGCTTACCACCTCTGGAACATTTCCAAGCTTTCAGCCAAATCCCACACTGTGCTCACAGTGTCCTGATACCACCTTTGTTCTGCAGTAGAGCAAGCACAAGTCACAGGAAATCTTTATGCTCCCCTGTTTTCTCAGAAGCTTTTAGGAGGTAGATTCATAAAAATCTATTACCACTTTCTCCTGCAGTCTTCAATCCACTTTTTCATGATGGCATGGAATGTTTCCAGGTCCATGGAGACATCTTCCTGCTCTGGGTCAAGTAGGTTGCACAGCTCTTCAAGGCCAGTGTCTCCTGATCCCCGACTAGTTGTATGTCTCAAATAATCAACTATCTTGGAAACTGCTACTTTCCCTACAAGAGAGACAGGTCTTGATGTGCCAGGCTCTGAAGCTTAGAAGGCCATTATAGCAAGCTGTAAAAGGACATGCTCCTGATCTGTGCAAGTGTGAATTCAGTTGCCCTTGAGAGCTGTAGAGAAGTAACTGATCCCTCCAGTTCTAGTGTGACCTGGAAAGAGGTTTAGAGACTGTGGGGTTTTTAAATCAGAAGTGTGAAAGTCCAGTTTCTCAGTGTTGTGGACTTCAGTTTCAGAAGAGCACACTTGGCACATCTATTGTACTTTAAGGTCTCTCATCTTATTAGACAAGTGCTGTGGCTTTTTCTCACTCTACTAGGTGACTTTTAGTTATGTTTGAGGTGGAATTCAGGAGAATTATCTTTTACTCTGAGATTTCCTAAACTCTTTTCTAGCAGGAAAAAGCCTAACCCCCCCCCCCAGTCATTCCCAGGAAGGGCTTTGGAAGAGACAGGCACCATGCAAAAGAGTCCTAGACAATTGTTGTTTATATTCTTCCACATACAGCCCCCTAGCTAAGGGAAGTAGTCACTCTAAGCACATCCCAGATTGGGATGTCTTGGGAATCATAATAGGATCCCAGCCTCGAAAACTTGTTGGAAGAACAGAGCAATGAAAAGTGACTGGCAAACCTGTATGTTCTATATCACATGCACAGAAGATAGCAGTCAGTAATTCTTCTTCAGAGATAAAGCTCACATCAGCCATGTTCTGCTTCCAACCTATGAAGAAATTTTTTATTATTCATAAGAAACATATTGTCCTTATTTAGTAACTTTAATGCACAACAGCTTCTACCTACAATATTATGCTTGTTACAGTACACATAGCACAACACAGCTTGAATGACACTTGTTCAAATTTTCTGAACATAATAAAAATAAGCAAAGCCAACCAACCAGCTCCCTCCCTCTGGTTAAAAACTTGCCAAATAAGAGCAGGATCTGTTCATAGCTGGAACATCAGTGTTGAGAAGTGCTTTGTGCATCTACTTCTACAGGTACATTTTTGGCAACTCTGGCTATTCTTTTACATTAAATAAACACACAAAACATAACATTTTAAGAGGCCAGCTATTTCTTCCCTCCCTTCTCCAAACACATTTTGTAGAGAAATCATCACAGTCAGATTAAGTTAAGAAATAATCCTTACAAATAAACCAAATAAATACCAAACAGAAATTGAAACACAACCAAAGAGCAACCCATGTATCAATTTATATGAAAGGCAGACTAAATTAAAGGCCATATCTCTTACCCAAAAAAAGGAAATAGCAAATTTGGAAAAATGCTTGATTTGACTGATTATTTCCTAGTTTTTTATAGCCACACTGTTATTTTTTATAGAAAATTTGAGATTTTACACAACCTCTACTGTAGCAGGTACACCTACCCCCCAAAAAAAGCCAGAAAACATTGACAAAGAGGAAATAACAACCCTATCCTCCTAAAAGGAAAGAGTTAAAGCTTAAAGCCTCACATTAAGAGTTGAACAGCTAGTAACTGGTCCACACGCAGCTCAACCCAGGTATGGTAACCAGATAGGCACACACCCAGGGGAAGCAACAGGGGAGGGAATGCCCTTCAGCTGACAGACAAGAACCTCAGCCAATAAAACACCTTGGTTGGGAGAAGTTTGTAGGGGGTTGTTTGTTTGTGACCTCAGATCAGATTTGACTTAGGTATAAATGGAGCTTTGCTGGAAAGCTAGTGTAGCCAGTTGTTTTTGTAGCAGTGAGTGTGTAGTTGGTGTTCTCTTCGGCTGGGGATGCTGCCCAAGGAACCACCTTTGAAGACTGAGACCTCTAATCTTTTAGGTGAGTGATATGTACATTTTGGGTTATCATCTCTTCACCAGGAGATGAAGTCAGCTGTGTAGGATTAAGTCCTGTTTCACTGACACCTGCAACTGTAGTTTTGGCATTGGCTGGAGTGCTAAACACTTTTGATTAGCATAAATCTCCCTTTTGAAGCATGTGCCTTGGTTTTTTTGAGAGACTTCAACATTTAGGGAAGTTATCTGTTGAAGTTTCTTCTTTCATCAGCAGACTTCTGAGAACAATAGTTCCTGGTCCTGAGCGTACTACTGATCATGGTATAGTCCTCAACAAAGGTTCTGTTATCTCTGTTGTGTGAGGCATTTACATGATCCCTGGGAGACTGGCTTTTCTACAGCTTTTTCTATACCTCAAGTAGGTTGTAATACAGCTTTCATCTAGTGCAAAGGAAAGAAGAAAAGCAACTCTAGTAACTACAGAGTAGTGCTGGCAGGCCTGCAGATGTTATAGTGCTGCATGTGCAATAGAGTAGCTAGGTACGTTTTGGGCCAGCAGCTAGTGGTGTCTGTAACCATGCACCTGGTTTACATCAAGGAGTATATCTCCCCTTGAGAGCTGCCCCATGAAAGTACAACTTAGCAGAGAAGCCGAAGTTCCTGATCATTGGGGGGCGGGAAGGGGGTTGGATGCAGTTGTGGCAGGAGTCAGTGATGTATGTTTGATCTCACTAGGTAAAACTTCACCACACAAGAACTTCTGCACCCACGTTAGCGCTGAACTTCAGCTGCAGAAATTGGCTTTTTATCATTTACAGTGTCAGGATAAGCAATCTTTGCCCTTTAGATTGTCTTTAAGAATTCAAATAGGTGATGCTCTTTCTAATAAGAGGTCCTGCTGCTACAGTAAGCTTCACTCTACTTCCCTCACTCAGGGTATTGATTACATGCCAAAGCCACTTCCTCTTTTATGTGAATCAGCTGAGAAATGGCAGCGTTGAGAATGAGTGTCTCATCTACAGCCCGACATCCTGAAATGCTGTAGTTTTTTAGTGTGTTATGATCCATAACCCAATTATAGGCAACTTTGTTTTTCAAGATATGCCTGTACACAGGTACCTGCATTCATGAGTAAAGTTTAACAAGGGCAAGTGCCAGATTCTGCACCTGGGATGGGGTAACCTTGTATGTGCATACAATTTGGGGAACAAGAGCCTGGAGAGCAGCCTTGCAAAAAGTGATCTGAGCCTTCTGGTTGATGGCAAGTTGAACACGAGTCAGCAGTGTGCCCTAGCAGCCAAAAGGGCTGACTGTGTCCTCAGGTGCATCAGGCATTGTTAGCTGGTCAAGGGAGATGATAGTCACACTCTACTCTGCACTGGTGCGGCCTCACCTGAAGTGTTGTGTGCTGTTTTGGGCATTACAATATAGCAATGGCATAAAGCTGTTGGAGAGCATCCAGAAGAGGGCCACAAAGATAGTGAAAGCTCTAGAGGGGAAGCCATATGAGGAACAGTTGAAGTCACTTGGTATTGAGCATGATTAGTTGTTTTCCTGAGGACCCTAACTGCTGTCCATGACTCCTATGGGTCCAGCTATCCCTTTGAAGTAGCTTATGGAAAAGGCTTCTCTGATTCCTGCTCTTTACTGCTCCACTGCTTGACCTATTCAAACCAATGATCTGGGCTTTTACTCCAACCAATCCATGAGGCAGAAAATTGTTTCTGACTGTTAGGGGTTTTGTTATTTTTGTTGTTGTTGTATTGTTATTGTTTGTTTTATTTATTCAGTTCTATCTTTTTACTTGTGTGTAAGCAAACTAGATGCAAGAGATTACTAGGGAATCCAACAAGAATACTGCACCCTCTAAATGTATGCTAGGAATAACCTTAAGCTAGTGACATTGGCTAAGTCACCTTTTCTTTCTTGTTACAACTAGAGAGTAATTTACTAACTTTTCCAGCTCCCCCAATGGATAGCAATCTGATGTATGCCAGATTATCCTAGGTAAGCACTCATCACCCATATTAATATCTTATCCTGGCTGTGGTTATTGATCATCTAGCAAGGAGATGATGTATTGCAAATGCAGAAGGCTGATATATTCAGAAAGTATTCATGTGGCTAATGGGGTGCATCTCCAAGTGTATCCATCTTTCAATCATTTCTCTGACTTCCTGTAAGACTAGAAGTTTCCCTCAGGAGTCATCAGACCTTCTATTCCTTCACCTGCAGAGCTGACAAAATACCCCTTTAGACTGCTCCACCCTGCCTCAGAAGGGGAGGGTGCCTTCACTCCAAAGATTTAAAAAGGGACTCCCAAACCTGTAGGAGATCTTGTGGCACATTATCCCAAGGAAAGAAGACTGAGGTTTTGCTGCTGAACTAAGTATGAAGGTGAGTGAGACTCCTGGTGAGTAGGAAATATTCAGTTGGCAATTTATGCATCTTCATGTGAGCATAATCTTTAGGAACTGCAGGGGGTCTTAATAAGTTTTTAACTTAAAAATAATCTGAGGGAAATATTGACATGGTTACATTCATTGTCTCTGAAACAAGTGTTTTTCAAACCCTTAATAGCACAATGTATTCACAAAGCCACGATGAAATAAACCACTGAATCCTAATGTTAGATGCTATCAGTACATCAATATCAGTAATGCTAGATGCTACCAATACATGAATAACAACATGATCTGTGTCACCAAGCAGAGATGTAAGTTGCTTGCAGAGGATTCATGCACAATATTTTCAGTTGCATGTGTTGCATCAGTGAACAAACTCCAAAGACAAAAAAAGCCTGTCTTGTGACTTGTGTAATCATGGTTGATGCAGATAATATGTTAAGAACTTTCTTTTCCCAAGGAACTGGTGATCTGGTCTGTTAGTTGGTTGGTTTGCTTGTTTGGAATGGCAAGTTCCCTACATTTGCTTGTTGTCTAAAATCTTATGATTCAAGGTCTGGTGAAATCAAGATATGCTTTATAGTGTCTTTCCCCCATAATTTGTGCATTGTTCTTATTTCTGGAGGATCTAATATCCTTGTAAACAGGAGCACAAAGGGTGCTTGCCTCAATAACAATTCTCACTGGTATTCTTTATAATGAATGTGGGTAAAGAGAATAAAGTATGTTTGATCTGACATTCATTCTCTCATGAGATCAATGCGTATTGGAGCTGAAATAGTTACTGAGTAAGAGGAGGTTTGGCAACAAAAGGAGAAAGGAGCGGCTGAAAATAGCCTGGTGTTTAGATTTGAAGTTGAGAGGACCTACAGATCTGAAAGGCTTTGCCTTCCCTTGTGTTTCTATTGTGCCCAGGGACTGTGTAAACTGACAGCATCTGCACTGGCACTGTGCCTGGCAGCATCCTTCATAGCTTTCTCCTGGAGTGCACCTCAGGTAAACTGCTCCCTCAGGCTGAATGTGCAGCATCCATGAATCTCACAGGTTGGTGCCATTTAAGTATTTGTGCTGGTTAGTAATGGCATGCAACACTGACATGGATCTCTTCTTTATTTTGGCATAAAGGCTCATTTCCAAAGGAGAAATTGGACTCCTCAGGCTATGCTCTATTTGAAGGGTGCACGTAAGTCCCAAGCTCTTTCCATTTTGAGGAGGTAAAGTTAACTACCACTGGATTATTCCTAATCTGCTTGGCTCCACACAAGCAGTAAATTCCTGAGGATGCTGTGGAGGAAGTGCTGAGGCCTGCAAGGATGTCCTAATTAGTTATTTCTTCTTGTTTCTGAAACAGTAGCATTGCCAGTATTATTATGTTTTTAAGAAATCAAATTGAAAAGAGAATGTGTTGGAAGAATAGCAAAACAAAGTGCTGAAGATGTATAAAGTTTGAAGCTTGATTGTACAGCCTGTTGGAAAAGCAGATTTCTTATCTGAAATTATCTTGGATTAGTTGGATAAAGTTATCATTTCTTATTCTCACTCAGGCTTTATTAAAACATCTTCTCAAGTAATAGGAGAACACACACTCCAATGAGAAGCATCATGCATTAGGGCTGGTATAAAGACCACAAGCTACTCCTCCTAAGGTGAACTTGGATGTCAGTGTTAACAACATTGTGGAGTTAAGGTTGTGCAAATGGCTTGTTGAGATTCTATTAAGTCTAGAGTTAAAGAAGCATTACATAAAAATAATACAATTTTAGAGCCAAAGAGAGATTTTGTCATTTGAGTCAAACTCATAAAATTTAACAGAAATATTAATATTTAAAGAATCTTTTCCACCTCTTCTGTAGAGGGACGTCGATTCATCTCAGAGGAGAGCCAGGAGAAGGATCTGTATGACAGGATGCAGCTTGGTAAGTACATGTGCATGGGAGAAAACTGGAATCTGGAGAGGGGTTTTTTCCCTGCAGTTCTATTCACAAAAGCAAATAAATTCCCTTTGTTTAGTTCCTTCATTCCAAAAAGCCCATGATAAAGACTGTCTGACCTTCCTGTCTTGAGTAACTGTGTGACTTCATTTATAAAAGTGATGTTCCAGACTAACCTGGCTGTTAGGTGAGATTATCATCAGGAACTTTGACTTCCTTCTTCCACTGGAAAAAATCAAGTGGTTAATTGTGATGAACTGAGAAATGACAAAAGAAGACAACGTTAATGTGTTGGTTGCTAGCCTTTTGTGTGTTAGACATTCATCAGGCTGGTTTTGAACAGAGAATGTTAGAGACCTAAAGGGACAACAAGACTTTTTTCCTCTTTGATTCTCTAGTTATAGAGATAAAAAAAAAGCAAATAATAATATAAGTGTCAGGAAACACTAACAAAGCATGCATCTGATTTTATAATTCTAGAAACACGCAGCCCAAACACAAATCCTTTGTCTCTTTCTGAAGCTGCAGCACTGTTCCTTACCTCCTTACAGAAAGCACAAGAAGGTAAATGCATGTTCTGTCTTACTCTGACTTTTAAAAAGGTGTTTATCAGTATTCCATTTACTAAAAGTTTAGCAAATTGATCTAAAAGTCCTGGTTTAAAATGAGGTATTACTCCACAGAGAGTATGTATTATGGTGTACATTTTCAGGTGTACTGAAATGAAAAGAGGCTGTGAGAAACACCTCACAGAATTTGCCTGGTCTATGTGCTGATATGCTGGAACCTCCCCTGTCTTCACCACTTCCTAAAATCTCCCACTGGGGCTTTGTGCTCAGACCCCTTTTCCCTGCTCTGGCAGAACTCTGTTAACCAAAAAAATTTGGTAGGTAGTTTGACCGAATAAGAGAGGCAGAATTAACAATTAACACAGTCCTTTGGACAAAATGTATAGGCAGTTCTGAAGATAAATCAGTCTAAAGTTTCTGATTCATAGATTGTAGTTTCCAGAGGAAACAGTGGACAGCAACAGCCCCCTGACATTAAAAGGTGACATACCTGAGAGCTAAGCAGAACTGGCAGCTTGTTTGAAAAATACTTTGTGGAATAACATTGCTGTCATTGTAGTGGGAATAAGAAGACAGTCAAACTTGGGTAAGCCATGCACTTTCAGAAGATCACTTTCAGGTGATTTTTAGGATCCTCTTGACTGAAAGAAATGTGCAAATAAAGGACAGATGTGGGGTTTTTTTTCTTCTGTGTGAAAAATTTGTGCCTTGTAGTAACTTACCCCCTTCTGGACATGATTTGTGCCTTTCCTCTTCAGTAAACAGAAAAATTCCTGCATTTAAAATGAGAGAAGACATGCTTGATTCTGCATATGCCCACATCTCTTAGCTAAGAAGTCACATTAACCTAAGCCTGTGCCTGAACCACATCTATCCCCTGAAAACTTCGACTGAACTTTCCTTTATCTACAGCTGATTTTCCCCCATTGTGTCTTGTCTTACAGATGAAGAGGAAAACAGTGATCACCCTGTCTACTTGACAGATGATCTATCAAATTGGTGAAATATTTCAAGTTTCTTTAACATTTGTACTGTATATATCCTGCAATCATGATGTGTTAACATCATCCATCCTCACTCTTGACCATTTTGAATACCAGTGGATTAAAAGTTAGTTCAGAAAAGGAAATTATTTGTAAAGTTCCAGCTTTGTTTAGACCATTTTGTACATCCCATCCAAAATTTAAAATACACAGTACCATCCTACTTGAAAAGATGATTAAAACTGTCTTTTTGGACAACTACTTCATTAAAAACAAGTTTTCAATAATCATTAGGGAAACCTTTTACCACCTTCCACCTAGCTATATACTGAAGCCTTTTTATTTCTGATAAAGGTAGATTCCTTCACCACTTCACTGCCAGCCCTGTGAGTTGCTGATGGCCAGTAAAGTCAGATGTTAAAACAATCCTGCTCTCTTTGACTGCAGAAATCTGTTACCACAGAAATGGGCAACAGCACTTATTTTAGACCTCAGTGCTGCCCCAGTTACATGCATGCAGAAGTGTAGACTGAGCAACCCTACTGAGCAAGCCCCACACCCCTGTAAGACAACATGAGGATAGCTCTTACAGGATCAGGGCTTCACTGATGACTGTGGCATACAGTCACTGCTGTTGTTGGGAGGTACAATGCTGCTGGAGCTAGTGGGGGTGGTGTACTACGTACAAATTTGATGTCCTGCATGATGACAAGCACACAGAATATTAATTGCATTGCTGCTGTACTTTTTTGTTGGTGTGGGTTTTGAGCTGCAAAACTGGAATTACACATAAATCGGTTAAGTATCATTCCATACTGATAAAAATATATTGAACATTATTTCTGTAGTTGTGTGGTCGTAACTGGAAAGCCCTCTGTAGTTCTCATGTAATTAAAAAGTAGCCACATGATTCCTTTGTCCAAGCATCAATGTTCTGGGTTTTGAACTTTTAATCTTAGTGGTGCTGTTCATCTTTCAGTGATACTTTTCTCTGATCTTTCTCATGACACTGCTAATTAATTTTGTTAACTCTTGCTAGCTGTAACGTTGCTTTTCCTCAACACAAAAAAAAAATGCAGCTGAAGGAAGAGAACTTATTTCTATTATGGGCCTATGTGCATTTTCAGTAACTGTTTATAATAATATCACTTTATGGAGGAACATAACTGGAGATATCGGAATGTCCTTGCTGGTTCACTTTTAAGCACTGAATACATCTTTCAATTGCATTGTATGTTGTATGACACAGTTCATTCATGATGAACTTTGCCTAAAGACCAATGGTATCTACCAGAATCTATCCTTGCATTAATTTAATTGCTTTTTGTTTTGTTTCAAGCATACTGTGACTATCTCAGGTGAATCTCAGTTATCTTTCAGCATATTTTACAGTGTGATCAGTCAGTGCTCAGACAATGTAAAAGGCTTATACATCCTTTGTTTTATTGGCATCATGAAATAGATACACCTCTAAAATCACAGTCCAAATTGACAGATCTTTGCATGTATTCCTGTTCTAAGCTCACTAGCATAAACAATTCTTTACTGATATCACAAAACAGATTGTTGGTGAGCTGTGTGTGAAACCCTAATATTTGCAGCTTAAGACCAAAGGCCCAATTTTAGAACTGATTTTAGGTGGCTAAAAATGCAAAGAGGTACCTAATCCCTTTTATTCTATATGACCTATAGGAAGAACAACTCATCAAATGTTGGTTAAGTGTTTGAAAGGTAAATAGCTAATCAAAGTTGGACATGTGGCTCCCCCTGGGATAGACAGTGAAGGTAACTAACTCCACAGGTTACACCATCTTACCTGCTGAATCAATTCCTGGAAATGTCTTTTCTTGACAGCATAAGAAATTTTTGATGCACAAACTTCTAAAATAAAAGATGAATCTCCTTCCCAATGTCTTTTTGCCAAGATCTACTTCTGAAAGGGATGTTCAGGCACTCTCTAGGAGTTGAAATACTAAAGCAAATGAAATGTCTAGTTCTCACTGTGAGGTTCAGTTATTCCTCAAGCACTCAAGTTCCAGGTGCTTTTTGGAATTGTATTTTTGGGGCAGATGTGGTCTTAGAGTTCTTTTAACATTATTTGTTATGATTAGGTCTCTCCCAGGAGAACTGAAATAGACCATGGACTAATGAGGTAATTGGAAGAATCAGAGTTACTCATTTGAGAATGTTGTCACGTTGCTCTATGGCATGCAGGCTTCTCTGCAGGGGAAAGCGCTACTAAGGAAATTTTGTCATTCTTTTTAGCCAAGTCACAGTAATTTCCTCACAAACTAGTTTAACAAGCTTAGAATCTAAGACAAGATGAAAACCATAAAAGAGACGTACCAGAAGAATCAGAAAAGAAACAGTCTGCTGTTTATTGTGGGTCTAAATGACTTCAGAAGATTGACTTGATTTGTCTTTAAAATTCAAATGCCCACAGCATGAGACTTACAGGAAGTAGGTTTTACCACTGGATAAAGACTCTTCTGTATGTTGTAAAAAAAATTCCAAGCTTATGATAAACAGCATGAGGAAAAAGACCATTTTCTATGCAGTGTATCTTTTTTAGCCCTGCCAAGGTTTCCCCAGTGTAACACACTTTTCTCTACATTTTTTGAGCTCTGGCTTAAAGTTCCTATTATCTTAGGAGGGGATAAGAGGAGACAAATGAAGCAGGAATTCATTTGGGAGACTCCTAATGGAGCTATCAGCATAGACTATGATTAATATAGATTATTATATAGACAAAGTTACCACCTGTAGTTTGCATAAGCTCCTGAGGGGATTGTCACATTCTCGACATTTATCAGGCTTGACAAATCTCTTCTACTTCAAAGGGACACAGAGGAATTGTCATTTAAGCTACTTTCAAGGTGAAATATTAGGCTTTCAAACAGAGTGCAGCTCAAGTAACATTTAAAATTCCCCTAATTATACAACACTGTCCTTAACACAAAGCTGGCCAAGTCTACAGGAGAAACTGTTGAATGAATGGAGAGACCCTGCCAGGGTGAGAGCAATGAATTCAGTTCCTGTATTCTCCGTGCTGCTTCTTTTTTCCTTGTGGCAATGCTCCAAGGGAAAAGGGAGACTTGATATTTTGCCTATCCCTTTCAGCTTCCTCATCCTCATCATATCTTTCATCCTCATCTTCATCTTCACTATGGTGAGGGCTGGAATGCTGAGAAGCAGAAGGTGATGGTGGCACTGATGAAGGCCTGGGGTACCTGAAACCTTCCGTCTGGCAGAGAGAGAGAAGCAAGTTGTCTATATTATCATAGCATTCCTCAGTTGGTTGTTCACAGCAATTTAAGGCCATCAACACTTCTGTGGAAACCAATGGTTGGATGGAAGCTAGGACCAGCTCTGCACTCTAACACTCAACTCCCTTGAACCCAGACCTCTTCAGTCCTTCTCTGCCATACTTGCTTGAATGGCAATGATCTTTACCCTGTGCCATAAACAATATGCTGCCCTTCCAGCACTGCTTGTTGCCCAGCATGACTGTCTACACTGAGCCTTAAAACTGCCAACACAAAATCCTTCTGTACTCTGTGGTCAGAATATGCTTATTGAAATTCAGTCCGAAGTTTTAAAAGAATTTTCTTGTTACAGTGTTGATATTGGCAAAACTAGAACCAAGCAAGGGGGTTTGGTCTAAGCCTTCCTTAAAAAAAAATGGAGTTGCTCTCTGGAGGTGTCTGGAGGTTTGGTTTCAAATAACATTGTTCTTACACTGGATCTGAACAGCCTCCCTTCTCAAAGTGCTGCTAATACACACTATGCCAGAACTGTTTGAAGGTGTGCCTTTAAGCTGACCCCTTGCACTTCTGTCACAGCCTTCTCTTCCCATACCATATTTAGACAAAGGCAATACTTCGCTTTTTGTTTTCCTGCTAGAACATCCTTTCTCATCTCCCCTTCTATGTTTGTGCAGAACTTCTCCATAGCACTTAATCAGAAGCTGCCACTCTTCTGACAGGAATTTCAAGGCCCAGTTCCTCATCTCGTCTGAAGTGGCATAGTTCCATCCAGATCACCCGAAAACACCTGAAGAACTGTTCCTGTATTGCACCTGATACCTCTACTCTTTGTATCTGATACCATTGCAACAGCTGACTGGAGCTTAGCTCTAAAAATTATTGAACTTTTAACTATGAGTCCCTACTTCCCTTCAGTTAAAATGAAACTTGCTAATGCTCTCTTTTTCTGTCACAAACACTTTGTTTCTCTAAAGTAGGTAAAATGTAGGTGAACTCAACTCCACAAGCAGACTTTACCTTTGGTGGAGCACTTGGTTCCATCTCAAATTTATCTGGGAATGTTCTGCTGAGGGCCAAGTGTCTGGCATGCATGTAATACTACAAAAGAAAAGAGAAACCTTTACAGGACAAGGAAGTCTTAGGTAGGATTTAAGCAGGAAAAAAAAAAAAAAGGAACATAACATGAGTATCTTCTAAAAGATGATACTGACCAAAGGCTAATCATATTTGGCAGAATCCAACTGATATTGCTGCTTGTCATGAACACACTGGCAATTTAATTAGAGCACTGCTCTTCCCAAGCATGTACTGACACCCCAGGAGATATCATCATCATCAAAGAATGGCCCAGGTTGGAAGGGGCCTTAAAGATCATCTAGTTTCAAGCCCCCTGCCATGGGCAGGGATGCCACCCACTAGACCAGGTTGCCCAGGGCCACATCCAACCTGGCGTTAAACACTGCCAGGGATGGAACATGCACAACCTCTCTGGGCAACCTGTTCCAGAGCCTCACCACCCTCTGGGTAAACAAACTCCTAGTTTCTAGCCTAAGTCTCCCCTCCTTCAGTTTATATCCATTCCCCCTTGTCCTATTGCAACCTGACCAGCTGAAAAGTCTCTCCCTCTCTATCTTGGGATCCCCCCTTTAGGTATCACAGAATGTCAGGGGTTGGAAGGGACCTCAAAAGATCATCTAGTCCAACACCCCAGAGCAGGATTCCCTAGACTAAGTCACAACAAAGTTCCCCTGACGAGGAATTGAACCCAGGCTGTGGCAGTGAGAGCACCAAACCCTAACCACTAGACAACCCTGCTTCTAAACAAAGCTGACAGAAACACTACTGTAAAGTAGTGAGCCATTCATGTTAGATTCACACTGAAGTAGTAGAGTCTGGAAGAGAAGCTGAATAAGTTTTCTGTAAGACTAAGATGTATTAAGATGGAAACCAGCACTTGCCTCAGTCAAAGTAGTTCTTACTGAGTGACAGGTATTCTTTATCCCTCAGGATAGAACTGACTCTTGTTTGCCCAGGAAAATTTACATCTTTATATGTGCATGTGCATACACACAAACTTTGGATTCATCCTTGCATAGGAAGCATGTGGAACAGTTACAGAGTAGTAACGTTAAATTGTAAGCCTCAGTAAACTGATTAAAAATTTGGCAGAAATATGAATCCACTATATTCACAAGTCTCCATTACTTGCATGGAAATAATAGCCTGTTTTGTCAGGGTTTTATGCTGTGTTGGGAACTACACAAACATAAAGTTTCTCACAAAGATAACAGAGCAGGGCAAGGTCCAAAATAGATAGAAAACTGATACATGTGTATCCACTTCTTTGCTTCTCTGGACTTTAGAATACTGCTCTGCTACTGTCTTCTTAGTAGGTAATACTGCAGCATTTTCTGTGTCAAATTAAAAAACATTCTTTTGCCTTTAAGGCACAGAGGTAGTTTAGGAACATTGAGAAGCCACAAAGCCAAGCAGCATGTTAGGAAGAACATGTAGGATGTGTGTCAGAGACACAAGGTTTTTACATGGCCTTTACACCAGGAGTATAAAGACCTCTCTGTGACTGGCTTCTGCTCTGGTCTATTCGGTTAGGTCGTGTCTCTCCCTACCACTGGAGAATGGAAGCATTACACTGAAGTGTAAAGGGAGGCTTTGCCTTTAGCACCTTTGAGAGGTGCTTTTCAGAACCGGGGTGTCTCCTTGCATTGTAGCATGACACTGAAGACAGCTAGTTGGACCTATGTGCATGGAATTTTTAACACTTCTATTGCATAGTTTCACCCACCCTGCCTAGGTATCTCCAGTCCAACAGATCCGAGAGCCTCTCAGTTCGGTTTCTTTGGATGATCCTCTGGCGACGGGACTGCTGGCAGAATCCATACAGGAACTGAGTCAGCTGGTTGCAGGATTCATCAGGTGAGAGGAACCTCCTGTCAACTATGTAGATGCCTGAAGGACACAAAAAAGGTGAAGATGAGTGTAAGGGAAAATAAGGTCCGACCCATTTCTGTCCCACCTTCTGTCACATAGTCTTACAACTATTACATGTCTTATATGTTCTTTTTAATGTTAGAAGGCAGCTATCACTGAAACATTTGTTACTACTCTGATGGAATGGAAAGCTGCAGAGAAATACGTTTTGTTTTGGTTTTTATTTTAACTTTCTTTACCTTTCAGCTGAAATTCAGCAAATGATTCAAAACTCAGAGTCTTTGTTGTTATTGAGTATGTAGGTCCAAAAGATGAAAGAGTTTCTGGATAAAGACATTTTTTCATTTCCCATATTTTTTAAAATACTGACTGCTTAAAAACCCCAATCAATCTAGTGCTTTCCTAGTTTGCAGTAGAATTTATAAGTGTGGATGCCCAGAATCAGCCTGCAGGAGAAAGGCTGTATTTTCTGCAGAAATAGCAGTGTTTCCATAGAGATAGCTTACTCACACACATTAGTCAGTATACAATTTTGGCAGAGGGAAAGCAGAAGGAAACTATACCTCTGTATACGTTTGTTGAGATCAATACTTCATTCTTACAACCTTACTTACACCAGAGTGTTGGGAAGAATCATAGAATTATCAGAGTTGGAAGGGACCTTAAAGATCACCAAGTTCCAACCCCACTGCCTGTCAGGGACACCTTCCACTAGATCAGGTTGCCCAGGGCCCCATCCAGCCTGGCCTTAAAAGCTTCCAGGGATGAGGCTTCCACAACCTCTCTGAGCAACCTGCTCTAGTGTCTCAACAACCTAACAGTAAAGAACTTCCTCCTAATGCCTAATCTAAATCTACCCTCCTCTAGTATGCATCTATTCCCCCAAGTCCTATCATTACCTGACATCCTAAAAAGTCCCTCACCAGCTTTCTTGTAGCCCCCTTCAGATACTGGAAGGCCACAAGAAGGTCTCCTCGGAGCCTTCTTTGCTCCGGACTGAACAACCCCAACTCTCTCAGCCTGTCCTCACAGGAGAGGTGCTCCAGTCCTCTGATCATTCTCATGGCCTTTCTCTGGACATGTTCCAGAAGAAAAGGGTAACAGACCTCCTCTTCCTTGACAGGAAAGACAGATGCACAACTACCTTAACTGAAGTGTGCAGTGTCCCCTAGGAACATTCAGTAAGTTATGTCAACACTCACATGTATATTTTGGCAGAGGAGAACAAGTGACCTATGCTCTGGGTCTCTGACCTTTCTGAAGGCTCTTAAAGACATGTTTACCCAGGCAGGCAGAGCTGTTTTGCAACTGGCTCTGCCCCTACCCTTAGATCAGGGCATAGTTTGTAATGTGGAGCTGTCATTGCCTGATTGTGCAGACAAGCCAAAGTATTTAGAAAGAGGCCCTAGTCTGGGCACATTTTCAATGCTGTTCTGACACAACACGGAGCTGGCTACCCTCCTCCTCACCATACACCAATCACAAACCATTTCTAAACCTTTAAGAACAGACTCTTCTTTGCAAAGAGGTTCCTTTCATTTTCACAACTTTATTTTTAGTGTACATGGTAATCTACTCTTTCTTTGTTGGGGGCAAGTTTCACTGGCCTTGATATCCCAGTGCATCCTTCATGGACTCTTCAAAGAGAAGCAGATTTTCATTGCTTCTTTTGAAGGGTTCTGAGAGTTACAGTGTAACTAGAGGCAGTAATGGGAAGTGCTGCCAGTCTAGCATAAGGAGTGCAGAGTTTGAACAGATAAAGCAGATAAAAGTTCTGCTTTTAAAGGTAAACAAAAGAGAGAGAACCTGGAGAGGGTTTTGATAAATATGAAGGCTTGGATGGCTTGTTCAACATAACAAGAGCTCTGAATATATTCCCCCAATAAACTCCACTGCAGTAGTGAAAGCATGAAATTGAGTAGCAACACCAGCATTGCTATGCTTTTGCTTTCCTAACTCGGAGGTGGTGTTTAATATGGTG
Source organism: Galbula dea (assembly GCA_013399015.1). Lineage (NCBI taxonomy): Eukaryota > Metazoa > Chordata > Aves > Piciformes > Galbulidae > Galbula > Galbula dea. The sequence goes on along the minus strand of VWZX01007039.1, from coordinate 789,643 downwards.
TTAAAAACTTTACCATAAGCAGTTGGGTCAGCAACATGTTCCTGCATGAAACAGCCAAATCCAGAAAGGTTTGTGGTTACACTGGGAATGCCCATCACAGTACATTCAGCTGTGAAAGAAACAGACGAAAAAGAACGTTTCAGGGCAATATACTTTGGATGGTTTCACCTTGAGAGAAAAAAGAAAGAGAAACAAGACAGAAGAACATAGCAATAGAGCTGCTCTGAAAACATCATGTGAAAGCTATTATGCTTTATTGTGGATTTGGAAAAAAAAATAAAGGGAAAGGAATCTTAAAGAGAAAATTTCACACTTCTTTTGTGAAAATAGCCTTTTTTTCCCATCAGCTAAACCGAAAGCTTTCTGGGAGTCCGGTGTTGAAAGAGAGAACCCCCACATACAGTCTGTTTGGATTTTAAATTGAAGCCTGATATACACCTGAGTTCTTTAGTTGTTCACAACAGTTTACAAAACTGAATCTCTTAAGTGCAGGAGCATACTAAAGTTTGTGTTTTGATACTCATTGTTTGTAAACTGGTCACTCTAGCAAGAAAAAACCCCAACAAACCTCATCAACAACTCAGAACTGCATTCAAAGTAAAAATGGGGCTAGTTGTAAAAAGTTAGAAAATGCATGCATCTTTCATAGTTATTTCTGTCATTGCTGTGAGTAAGGACAACTGTTTACTCAGGCTCAAAGAGTTCTTGCTGATGAACTTAAGCCTAACCTAAGACAGCTTGCAGAAAAGGGAAACAGTGTTTGAAATGCTGAAGGCCATCTGCATGGCTTTCATGAATATGTCAATATAACTGGTGTCTATAAAACAGAGCTATAAATCTGCCCTAGAAAAAAAACATCTGGGAGAATTTAAAGGATGTCAAAAGAGAAAATCACTTTTGTAGTAGTAAAGGAAAGTACACTTTTTAACTAGTGTAAATCACAGCATTGGTCAAATCTGCTGAGTACCAGTCTCATTTTTCTGTCCAGGTTTACTATAATGTTCACTTCAAAATCAACCCTGGCTGCCACACTTTTTCTTATATCTTAGCTGAGATTAGAACAAGAAGAGAAATTACTGGAAAGAAAGACTGTTGTCTTACTTGGGATTGAATAGGTCTTTTGCTTGGAGAGAAACAGCTCTGGAGAATGTCTAAATGTGCAAAATGTCTTTTCTGATTAATTGGCTTACAACAAATGCTCTTCAGAGAGGCACCCCAACTTTTCAGATGTATCAAGACTACAGTAGGTATTTTGGAGAACATAAAAACAACAGACACTTAGGCTTTGATCTTCATAGGTATTCAAATTCATAGTTTCCACTGATTTCATCAGGTGTGAGGTGCCTTTTGTGAATCTAGGCCAAACTTGTTAAGTCAGAAACTATATATGTTCTCTGTATTTTCATTTAATTTTGTGAGGTTCTCTACCACTGCATGTATTTGTGGTAAGCATCTTAGATATGGTGCTACAAAATTCTAGCAAACTTATCTTGAATTAAATCCACTGACCTCTGTCAGCTGGTAGCATCATATTTCTTGCCTCATTTTTTTCAATATGTGCATTGCTCTAAATCTTCTTTTAAAAACCTTGAATCAAGTTAAGAATTAAGTCTAAAAAAAGATTATTTTGTTGTTCTAAAGCCACAGAAAATCAAAAGATTACATGTTACTATGGGAAAGGGTCCAGCGCAGGGACAAATGTGAGTAGCTGTCAGTCAGTAGATGCCATTTTATACCACCTGGCCCCCAAATTTTGCCAGCAGTAAGACTTTTGCACTGCAGAGGAAACAGAGCCAAAAGAGGTTTTTTCAGCACTCTGGAAGAAACCGGCTGCAAAGCTATTCTGCATCAACAGAAGGGGTATTCATCTTTCAGTACAAGTATAAATATGGCCTACCTGGAGTGTAACCCCAGGGTTCATAGTATGATGGAAATACACCAAGGTGGCAGCCTCTGACAAACTCCTCATAGTCCAAGGGCAGCAAGGGGCTTGTTGAAGAAAGAAACTCTGGATGGAGGATCACCTGGATATTCAAAACTTACATTAGAGGCGAAAGAAAACCATCATCAATACATTTTAATTATCAATAAGCTTAAGCAATTTCTTGGCCCTGGTCTTTTCCTAAGTATCTGTATTCCCACACTAACATCTATCCTGCCTGCGTGCCGTCTTGCCCTGGAAATAGTACTGATGATGAGCCCTTTTTTCTTCAGCTTTATCCTTGTTGATCAAGGAAGACCATGTGCATTGAGAGTTAGACCAAATTATAATGCTACCTAAGGCTGTGCCATTACAGAATTTTTGTCCAAGACATTCAGCTTAAGTACAAACTTGACATACATTTAGCTAATGAAATCTGCTGAGGAGCAGGAAGAGGTGACTGTGGTGTTTCGTGATATCTGCTTTCTTACAACTTCAAGCAGTTAGCTCTGAGGAATTTTGCTCTGAGGAATTTTTCTTTACATTTATATACAATACATCCTTCCACCCTACTTTTGTTGCTTCTAGTATATTATTATTATATCATGCTCTCAGATGTCATTGGAGAAACACTTAGCAGAGAACATTAAGCCAGGAAGAAGCAACTAGTAAGTTGAGGAAAGTGTTTACTTCATAACTGGTGTGGCTTTAAAAGGCAAAATGCTGAGAAAAGGTGATAATGCACTGTCATTATCAATTTTAAAGACAGACTGGATCTGTCTTTAAAAGCAAGGTTTGGAAGAGGAAGATTTTGCAATTTTAGGTTCTACTTTGAACAGATAGATAATGAGACAGTCCTAGCTAAAAGAGAGAATGCCAGAGACTGCCAGGCAAAACTTTGGCAGACTTGTGAAGGTGGGAGCTGAAAATTTCTGTGGTCTAGCAAGATAGACATGGAAGTAAAGAAAGGAGTTATTTACATACATTTGGCTTCTATAGTTGATGCAAACGTGAGCAACAGCATCAACAGGAAGTATGCCTGCTCGGGATCAAAATCTGGTTGCTTTTTACAGCAACTGCTTATTGTCAGGGTGTTGCTACAAGAGATGAACCAACACGCCAGAAATGTCTGTGCTCAAACACCAGACCTCCAGTTTTAAGCAAATGAGTCTATTACACAGTCTGCCTCTGGGTCCAGATGACCTATGGTACTTTCTGGATTTCAGGACTAGTAGCTCCTCATCCAGCACAGGAGGCAGCAATGAAAACAGTTCCGTAACATCAGATTTTTAACTTGAAATTAAGTTGGTTAAAGAGCAACTGAGGTATCTGTGAAATGACTGGTTGTCATTCCTGGGAAGGGAGGAAGAAGGAAGAAATACTCTGTTAATGTAATAGTCCCTCTGACTGCAGTCACCATGCTCATGAGCCAGACTAAGACTGTCTAGAGAAATTCCATTTTACATCTCAAATGCAAATGCCAGAGGTACCTTTACTCTGTCTGTCCGGTTATTGAAGAGGCCAATGCGCCGGATGGTGTTGAGGATCGGATCGCTGCCGTCGTCGATCATGTTGTGGGTGGTCACTGGAGGCAGGCAGTGTCTCTAAGGAGAGAAAGGGCACACAAAACTCTTGGCGAAGAGTCCCATTACCATTTTCTAAGGTCAATGGGAGACAGTGAGAGATTTTGACACCAGTGCGAATAGCTTTTTGCCCTTTCATTTGAAGGCAAGAAGGTTATGATAATACAATGATGTCTTCTAAATAACTAAGGCCACAAATGAGACCATAAGATCTGTCACAGGACTTTTTTCATTTACATCCAAAGAAATGTATTTGTACTAAATTTTAGAAAGGCTTACTGTTTATTTTTAAACATTTTTAGTCTGTACATTGTGTCTCCTCGAGAGATTGATTTTACTTATTTAATAAAAATGGAAGACTCTGGGCTTCAGGAACAAAGCATAGTTCACCCTTAGATCAGAAGAAAGGAACTGGTGTCCTGCATGTGACTGGAGGAATGTCTATGTATTCCTCAAAAGAATTAGTTCAGGCCATACTCTCATGAAATCCAATCACCAAACATGTTACCGATGAGAAGTGTATTTGCTGAAAACTTCTTTTTCATGCATGTCACTATATGTAATACACAATCTTAGTACATAGTCATGCTTATCATTTATACTAGATGTTGGTGTAAATAATACATTTTCTGACCTGAGTTGAAAAGATGGCTCTTTTCATAATGGTTATATCATCTCGGTCAAGAATCTTGTTCAAATCTGGAATTTCTCCTCTGCAGAGGCAACACAGAGCCCATTTTACCAAATGACTTATCAGTTGTATAAAAAAAAAAATAAATGAAGAAACAGCAAACAAGGTTTGATCTGAAGTCTGCTGATGTCAACATGATTCTTTTCCTGTTTTCATCAGCCGTCTATATTCCCTGTGTTTTATTCTCCCATACCCTTGCTGACCTTCCAGTTAGCTTCCAAAAAAATCTAAACTTTTTTTTTTTCCATGCTTTTTTCAGGCACACCTTGTTTTTCCTGTCATCTCATTTGTGCCTTGGGTAATTCACTTCCACCTGTCTTTTGAAAGGATATGACTAAGCCACTAATACATGTTATTTTGTCTGAAGTGCTTTTTTAAGTCAAGGTATCTCATTTTTGATAGCAAGTAAAGCCCTTGTTTTACTTAGACATCCCCCGTGTCCCTTAAGACTCTTGTCACAACAGCATGCTAGTACTTTTAATATTTTTTCCTCTGTGATTAGTTTATTGAACAAGTAACTTACATATGGAACAGAGGGTCCCATATCCTTCCTTCTATGCCCTTCCTATGGAAGTCAAAAATTCTTACAGAAAGAATAGAAGCACAGGAACACCACAAGTTAGCCAGCTGACTATATGGCTGTGCAAGGCAGAGCAAAGTAACCTATACACTCACTTTAGCAGGGCATTGTAGAGTTTCTTTCCAAACTTTTCTTTCACAGACTGTGCAGTGTCCCTAGGAAAATAAATATATGTATAAAATGGGAGAATCCAGGAGAAAGAATAAAAGAGATTCCTGCTATTGGAAATTAAATTTTGCTTTCATGCATAGTGATGGAACCAAGAAAGCAGAATCAGAGAGAGGTCTTGTTCTTAAAAAGCTTTTGACACCATATGGACAGCATATGGGTGTCCAGCCAGCGCCCATACTGACAGACTTCAACACAACTGAGCATTTGACCTGCATCCAAAGACGAAGGCACTGTGAAAGTCAGAAGCAGACCTCTCTAGTGATTACTTCTAATATTTGGCCTGATCACTAGACCACACTTTCATTTCGGCTTTGAGAGCATATATATGACTCTATGTAGAAAAATATGATCATTAACATTGGACACTAATCAAGACTGAGAGGTCTCCAGTTTAACTTGATCTTGTAGAACAGTGTAAGATATCAGTGTAAAACGAAGAGGGGTTTTAAAGCAAGATTCTCCCTTCACTTTCTGCACTAATTCCTAATTTAAAGACTTTTGGAAACAAGTCTTACACTAAAGGTCATTTGCCATAAATTAGTTTGCAATGGAAAAATTAGGCCATGTTTTAATAACAAAGCAGTGCCAGAGAAATTTTCTGGTTTGCCTAATAAAGAACTCCAGTGAACAACTGTTCCAAATGTACAAAGTAATTTGTCTTATCCCAGTTCCTAGTAACTATAGTCCCTAGTTGAAATAACTTGAAAGTACAGCTGGAAGTGCTGTTGTCAAAACAGCAAATGTACTATCAATTTGAGCAAAGCACTTACTTCGTGGAACCTTTCCTGTCTTTCTAAGAATTATACTTTAGGCAAAGACAAGACCAGCTAAGTGAGATCCTAAACTTTATCAAACTAAAAATCCACGTACCTGCTTTTAGTTGCTTTCTCCCAACTCACACAGACATAACAGTGCATCAGTTAATTTTGGGTAAGTTGTAAAGAGGCTAAATGTAAAACCAAATTGATCCAAGTCCCAACAACCTAGTCTCCTCACAACTATATTTTCATAGACTCATGCCATGCACAATATCCAAAACTTAACCCAGGTAGGATAGGCCATTTTTTTCAGAAGCAGAGGAAACAGGGGATTTTATATCCTGGATCAGCCATCATCTACTCCTTCATAAATGCCAGCCTCCTCTTGTATTTAATTTCTTTAGCATTCTTAAAACTATCTAAATAATATTAAGTGATACTGATATCAGCTGGTTTTTACCCAGGAGCTCCAGATTATGACCACAGTAATGCTGCACATGATGATGCAGAGGGTTTTTTGCTTTTTACAGGCTACAGTGGGAAGAATAGCTGAAAGCAGTATTTTTTGCATGATTTCACATCTTTAGGCTTACTGTTACTATTGTTCCTGCATTACTGAGTATCAGAGAAATAAACATGTAGCAGAGATACAACAGGTAAAAAACCTTTGTCTATTTAATTACTTTAAACTTTCCTAATAGCCATATATTATTTAACACATACCTGTTGTCTTATATTCAAATATAACATACATTCTATCAAATACAAAGCAGAAGCTAAAAGCACTTGTTGCAAGCATGGCTGTTTCTTACTGTACTTACATTATTTTCCTACAGTTCTTGCATACAGAAATCTCATTAAAAGCTCTGGCTACCTTGCTCCACTTTAGCCATCTACACTTTAAGCTAGTTGTACAGATTCTCCACACATCTGTAGTGGGTGACAGTCCATTACATAGGATGATTCCCTTCACTCATCTTAGACACTTCCTGAAGAGATATGGGATGAAACATCATTTGGAGTGAACTGTCACTCCTCACTGGCTGTGGAGGCAGCTCAGATGCATTACTTTTAGGAAGCCAGAGTTGGACAATTAATTCCAACCTTCATATCTGTGGTACCTGTTTTCCAGAGTGGTAACCAGTTAGTGTTTCCTGTAAGTTCCAAGAAGCTGCTGTGTGATGACTCCAGAGATAATCTAGAGAGTAGATTGGTTTCTCATATCTGTCTTCTTTTCCAGATATGGCAAAAGCTAAATCATTTCAATGATCCTTGTTAAACTATTTTTGTCACTGTTTTCATGCAGGTTTAGTATCTGTTAATCAGGCTTCAACTTGATTATTGATATCCATAAACTGAGCCAGAGATCATCTGCTGGAGGCAGTTAACGAGATAACAAGAACAAAAGCATCCTTCTCTCACACACTGATAAATTAGGAGGCAGTCCTTATTTTGTGGGAGCTCAATGGTATGTCCAAAGGGAGTACAAGAGTCTGAGTACAGAAAACTGGTTTGTCTGGAACCTTTGACTTTGTTACTGAAAAACAAGTACTGTTTGCTATCTTGTTATAAAGAATTGCCAATGCAAGCTTACTAAAAATAACCAAGGACTAAAAAAAGTTAAATACTTGCCCTTATTTATCATTCCTATCTGTTTTATCCCCAGAAATACATTCTAGTTACCCACAATCCTCAAGTTTGTCAGAGCAAAAAGAAAGAGCACTGTTCTCCACCAGAAACTTCTGCATGTCTCCACATTTCACTGCAGATGGCCCTCACTGAGAATGGCAATTACCAGAGCTGCTTCCGGACTGCTTGTCCTTTCAGGGTTTCCACATTGAAATTGTTTGTCTTTGCTGGCATGATGAAGAACACAACAACTGTAACGTCAGTCTTATGAACCTAGATGGACACAAGATTAAGAGGGAAGGGAAAAAAAACCAACCTCATTACAGTTTACCACAGCCAACTTTTAACACTAAGAATTAGTCACAGGAAAAGACAATGCACTTTGATTGTCCAGGAAGGCTCTGACCTGAACCATAAAAGTGGTCAGGTTCTGATGAATTCAACAATTTGCTTAAAAAAGGTATTTTTAAACTGCATCAGTAAAAGATTATTTCTAATTCGCTTTCTAATATGTAAACCTTCAGGGAAAATTCTTGAATCATATTTTCACTATTTTTCTCTAAAAACAATGGATTAACTTCTTGAACTATGTAATCAATTATTTTGAAGCATCTGAGATTGTTATATACAATCAGGGAGAGAGCTTTAGGAAAACTCTGGACATACCATAATTATTTCCCTAAAAACCAGAGTATGGCATGGAAGTTCTTGCAAGTGACTTTCACAGCACAGTGAGTTTGAGCATAAGCTCTATCTTAACTGTATTTGAAGAACCTTACTTACTCTCAGCAAAAAGTTTAATCTTGATAAGGCTTCCAGAAACATATCAGCTCCTTTGTTGGAAAACTCATATCTCCCAGCAATGAAGAAAAATAAGGTCTTCTCAAGATTGAAATCGAGGTGGCTGAAACCAAGCAAACAGGCAAGTACTAAGTATTTTGCAAGATACAATCAGAAAAAAACCCAGACATCTTTCTACTCTAGAGGAATTTATTGTCCCTAGAATATAATGAAAATGAGGCTTTTCTGCTGTTCTTTGACTATCTTAATCTGATAAACTACATCTTGGGTAAACAATGGAAAAAATCAAGATCTTCTGCCTGGTCCGACAATCTGTTAAAGAGTTAGAGCTGGTGTCTAAATTACCTTCTGACTGAGAAATCCTAGACAGGTTATTTGAATAACCTTCTCTATGAAGTACCTGTTAGTCTTCCTGCTCTGGTTCTTGCTTTAAAGAGTGTTGGACAACCACTGCTAATTTTTGAAAAGCAAAAGCATACCCATAGAAATGGCCTCGAACGAACTCCTGGATCCTAGCCTTGTACAGGGAATGCAAATTCTGAAACTCATGCATTGCTGAAAATTTCTTAATATTCAAGCCATTTGGGGTGACAACATCTGGAAAAGCAGAGAAAAGGCAGAGGTAGACATCTTCAGAGTTGGGGAAATCTTTAAGGGAAGAATCAATGTGACTTTCTGCTGTCAGTATGTGAACAGGTTATGTTTTCTTCTTACTCATGGATAGGGAAGAGTACTAACACAATGACCTCACCAGCTTACTCCACAAAGTTACTGCACATGGTACTCCACTGTCTATAGCATTGAAGTGGCTTTGTACCATTGAGAACTATATTCAACATTAGCATAGATCCTGCTGAACAGTGAGGTCTCTCCCGGCCTTTTTGTCCTGCCAAGACTTAGGTAATGTCTACATTTAGCCATAGTTTTTGTGCAATATGCCCTTTACCTCTTTATTCTTGATATCACTGTTGCCTGCTTTACCACTACAGATTGAAAGCTCTCGAAAGCAGAAACTGTGCTGTACTATGCACTTGTTTACGGCATGACACAAAACAGGTCTGTTCTGTTAATACTTCTGAGGATTTACCAGAAAAGGGGGACTATAAGAAACACCTTTTTTAAAAAGGCCACCTTTCAGTAATCTGTTGGATTTCTCCTGCAAAATAGCCATAGAATTTACACTTCTATGGCTGCTTTCCTCAAAGATTTCAAACCATCTTACAATTAAAATTTGTTCACTTCCAGTATCTTCTAAGGTAGAATTACAGGCTATACACAGATATATACAGACATAACTTGTTTAAACCAACACTAAGATTGAGTCACTCTTCACTGTAAAGAAAAACAGCTACCTAAAGGCTTGCCCTAGGTCTACTTGAAGTAAGTGGAAGGAATGCCATTTTCTTTCCTTTGAACTGGCTTACAAAAGTCACATACAGAAATGAAAGGGGAAGCCAGTTCCTCTGCAGAGATATTTCATAATAACACAACTGATTTAAATAGACCTACACTGTTTTATGATACCAGAGATTCTTCAAATACAAAAGCAGCAAGAATTCAAAATTCAAAGCAGCAAGAAGTGCTATTTATTAGAGAATGCTCTGGTGCTTATTTCATGCTTGTTCTGGCAAGTGCCATCAGGTGCCTAGTAACCACAACCATTAACTGTAGTGATTTCAAAAGCTCTATGCAGCTACGTATCATTCAAAGGACCTTCAGTAAGGTATTATTCCCTACCATACATGGCACATGCAAGAAAAAAAACCCCATACATAAAAAAAAAAAAACAAACCAGAAAAACCCCAACACCAAAACAAAAACCAAACCAAACCAAAACAAAACCCCAGCATCTCCCTTGATCTCAGTGCAAATGGTTAACTCCCACCATACTTTAGAGTTACCAATGGAAGTGCAGTCATTTGCTTGCCATCGATACAGGACCTGAACTTTACTTCTGTTGTGTTCTTTCAGTCAAGGATGCCTGACATTTAGGGTTTCCCATCCCCCAAAACTAGAGGCTCTGCATGTCTAGCATCACCCATCTGACTTAATACAAAACCATGTCTTTCTTCTGGAGAAACTTATGGACACATCTGTAAAACATCTGTGGCTCCTTTGGTTGGTTACATATTAAGATGATCTTAAAATAAATACAATCAGTTCTCCATATGCTGTCCAGTATACTTGTCTGACATATTTCATGCAAATGTTACAGCCATTTTTAATGACTTCCTTGAAATTTACAGTCTACTTCAGCAGCATACATATTTCCCTGGCAGATAAGTGAGCTCCAATTAATCTTTATCTTGTAAAGTCTATAAATAAATATAAAGTCTTGTAAAGTTCTATGTGCGAGCAATCTGCAGACTTTCTCTCCCAAATTAAACTAGATTCAGACTCTCTTCAGTCTCCTAAAATCCCCAAATAAACTATGATTTTTCAAGAGTAACTGTTGTGAGGAGAAGCCTTGTGCCAATGTGAAATAGTTTCAAAACTCTGATTTTCAGAGGGAAAGTCCTGCCTGACCAGTCCAGTGCCCTTCTATAATGGAGTGACTACATCAGTAGACAAGGGAAGAGCTATGGATGTTGTCTATCTGGACTTCTGTAAAGCATTTGATAAGGTTCCCTACAACATCCTTCTCTCTAAATTGGGGAGATATGGATTTGATGGACTGTTCAGTGGATAAGGAATTAGTTGGATGGTCACATCCAGAGGGTAGTGATCAATGGCTTGATGTCCAGATGGAGACTGCTGACAAGTGGTGTCTCTCAGGGTTATTCTCTGTAGTGTAGGCAGACACACCTGTGCATGTGTCCTTGTTCTTCATGCTTGTATACCTGTCTCTATTATTTTCTTTCAGCCTCAGGAAATGTAGGTACTCAGAGGAAATATAAGAAAAATACCCCCAAAACACACAAAAACTTCAGGTCTTACCAGGATTTCTTTTAAGCATATGTTCTGCTTCTACAGCTGTTATCTGGGAGACTGTGGTGAACACATGGGCACAGTGTACAGATGCTCGTTCCATGCAGTACCGGTGGTAAATCTGTCTCTCTCCTGCTTCCTTGTCAATGTCAAACTGTTAAATAATAAAAACAACAAAGAAGATACCTGTGTGATGTATTCACCAGGCTCATTACCACAAAAAAGTTTGTCATGTTAAGTGGATTTCCCCAGGGAATAAGAATCATGTGATTATGCTGTTGGTTTGTCTTTCTTTCTTTTTTTTTTTGAACTATTTTATCATCTTCACAGAGTTTGAAAGAGCAAAAGAGGTCTCAGTTCCTGCATGTTCATGTGAAAAATAGCAGCACTGCAATGGAAGGAGACCTATATTAATGAACCCATGAAAGGGAAGAATCTGTTCTATTTGGCCTGCTGTCTGGCATCCTGCATCTTGCCTGGGTTTGTTGGAAAACTTGGGAGAGCAGGAAAGTTGCTGGCAATTGAAAGTACAGGGAAGAAAAAAGGAATGGGGATGAGTAGAGAACCTAGAGTAGAATGGTGAGAATCATAGGTAGGTAAAAGGGAAATGAATTGTGGTGGAAAGGTAGGATGTAAGGACTCAGTTACAATCCCAGGGGAACACAGAAAACAGAAAATAAGATTTTTTTGACACTGAGAGGTGTTCTTCCTCCAACACCATCACTTATTTGTTACTCCTTTTACTTCAAAATGAACTCCATAAATTTCTAGAAGGAGATGAAAGTTAAACTGTTAGATAAGGTCATCCAAAATACCAAAGTATTTCTAAATCACCTTTAAACACTGCAGTTACTCCTTTTATTTTACTGAGTTTATGTGATCCTGATGGAAGAAAATGCAAAATGCCTACTGAGCCTATGCTTAAAGGTTCCAGTGGTCACTAGTGATTTTCACTGCAAAACTACAACAATATAATATAAAAAGAAAAAAAAAATAATGGTAATGGAGTGTCAATGATTACAATTAAACTACAATCCTCTTAGCCTTACCTGATGTTTCACTTCTTGGAACAGAAGGGTTGATCTCCTAAGGTCAACAGTATGGGCACCAAAGAGACTGAGTTACATGGAGGGTAACAATGACTCTCAATGAGCTTTCTGTCATTATCAGTGCCTAATGCTAGGTGCACAGTCTGATTCTGATTGCAGTTGACTCTGTAACTTCATTGACCATAATAGATTTAACTGTTATTATAGGCTGGGCAGACAGCACTTTCTATAGTTAGGACTTACAGTCTGACCTCTGCCACAGCTAGGTGCTCTTCGTACTTTAGAACTTAGCCAGAAGTAAAGCTTCATGCTGCATATGTGCTTAAAGGTTGGTACTGAACACATTTTAAGAAATTTCAGCAAACGTGAACCATTTCAGGGAACAAGATATAAGCAAATAGCTGTACTTGTTCAAAGATATACTTAGGTATAGATAAATATAGATGTAGATATAGGTTATCTTACACCTGTTTCTTCAGAGCAGAAATCTTAATGACATGGCGAAAACAAGGTAGGAAGCTGCATATTGGGCAGTAACAGAACCAAAAATCATTATGATTGCTCAACCATTTTGTATTCCAAAGATACAAAATAGGTCAGTTTCCATAGCATGCTGGGCAAGCACACAAATGGGATGAGGTACCATGTCACAGTCAAATCTATGCAAGCTTTTTCAAATACATCTGATGTTGTATTCAAACTAATGTTAAAATTTGTACTAAACAAATACCTGGCCAAACATTAAAAGTTTTTGTTCTCTTGTCCCTTTCTCACCAAGAATGGGTTCTCTAGAAAGTGCAATGGAAAACTAAATCTGGGACATGTTCACTAAGTCTAGGTAAACACTCTCTCCAACACTATTGGGAGAAAGGTTCAGGAAGGGATTGTTCAAAGAATTATGGCTTGTTGCTAGCTTTTAGTTATTTGAATGCATGAAAGCATTTTACACATTTAACACATCCACATATGCTGTTTATTTCTTCATTATTATTCATTTTTTCACCTTCTGGAAATGGAAAATATTTCATTTTGCAAATGCTTGCCTGGCTTTTGGCATGCTTTTTCGAGGGTGCTCTGTTCCCTGTCTATTAGCAAGTATGAACTGATGCCACAGAGCTCTCACCTTTCATTTGCTCTGACTCTCCAGCAGTTTCCTCCATCAACCAGTACAGCAAGACCTTGACCTTTGACCTCAATTACAGTGTGGAATAAGAAACCTCATTGTGTACTTCTGAGCAGGCCAGATGAGTGACTTCAGAAAATAAGCCTCAGACAAGTTGAAGGGCAGGTTAAATGGAACTTAATTGATGAGACAGTGCAAGAGACAAGTTTAGTCCACACAGTACTGTACAAAGACAGCTGAGCTTGCTGCGACAGAATTAGCTCCACAATTAGAGGCAGCAAGGGGCATGGCAATTTATTGAGCCAACATGCCAAAAGGAAGCAGAACACCAGTGCAGCTAGTTTGCCTTTCACCCTCAAACCAATATTTCTTTTCAGCAGTCTGCACTGCTGTCTGAATGCTTGTACTCCCTAGCTCAGGCATCCCTGGACTATGTTCCATGGTGTTCATGTTCAGCTGGAGCAAAGCAAAACCTCTGTGAAGTGCGTCATGCTTGCTCTTGTTTGTTTGCTGTTATTGGCAAACGGGGACACCAGCAAAGCCACAAATGAAAGGTGCATCAAGAGCAAAACAAATCTAAGTCAGACTAACTGTTTGCAGAACCATTTAGGTTGGAAAAGACCATTAAGATCATTGAGTCTGACCATTTCCCTTTCTCTAGGATTTTTAAAGACAAAAATCCACTTCATTGTAAATATATTCCACTGCTTCTCCCAGGAAGGATCTCCTCCTACACTGCCTGTTATAAATCAAGCAGTTTATTAAGAATTTAGAAGAGTAAATGCAAAGAGTAAAGGTAAAAATGCCTCCCTTTATAAGCCCATTCTAATTTCAAAGCAAAACAGGAAGATGTTCCCCAGGCGTCATGCTTTGGAGTAAAACTTGCATTTGCTGCATGCAATTCTGAGGAAAAATTTCAGCTCATTTCTGTCCTTCCTATGGATCCATGTGATAAGCATAAGATTCCAGTCATGTTTTAAAATTTAGAATGTTAGGGGGCACAGCAGGAAATCACTGAACTTTCCAGCATGCCACTTTAAGACAGCTAAGACAATCTCTGAATGCAAAAAGAAGAGAATATCAAGCAGTTATGGGATACTGGCATAATGTTTCTTTTGGAAACAGTGAGCAGTTGCTGGAGAAATAAATCCAAATCAGACAATCCCACCTCAAAATGACATAGACAAAGTGCAAAGGATTTACAAAAAGAACAGGAAGGATGATTTAAGGGTGGAATAGGAGGCAAGACTATACTAGCTATGTAAATAATTTTCTGAAAGATAGATAAATCATTTGTCACAGTCTGCAAACAATCTTTAGATAGTGATACTAGTCTATGTTTTCATAAAGAAAAAGTATATGATGAAAGTCAATGGAAGTTAAACCAAGATAAATTCAAACTATAATTAAAATATGTAGTTGTGATAATGATTAAATTTTTTGACACCTTTGCATAAATAATATAGACTCCCCTCACCACTTGAAGCTTAACTCACGGGCGGATAAAGTTTTTATAAGTAGCTTGTATCTCAAATAAAAGGAATAGATTTGATGCATGAATTTTCTCCTCAGCTGAGGATTTTGGTCAGAGAATGAAAAGATCTGCTGTGGTCTTTGAAATCAGTGGCATACTCAAGTTTACAAGGTGATTCTGCAGAATGGAAAGATCTTCACTTCTAACATAATCTCACTGTCTGCCATTGTCTGAATTATATAGGAATTATTCTTTTAAAAATCCAGCTAACATCAAATTTAACTCCCACTGATTGTTATCTTGTGCAAATAGAACTTTTGTTCTGGTATACATCTGCCATGCCAAAAAAAAAAAAAATGAAATTTACACTTCCTGGCTTAAGTCAGATTTCCATTAGCTGCTCTAGGAACAAAGCGGATCAGCTTTGCATAACAGAGAGCCCAGTGACAGTCAAGAGGATACTGTCCTTAGCAGAATGAGAGCTTGTGCTCCTGTATTGTCAGCATAAAAGCTATTGACTATTCATTTTCATTGGGATTTTTAATACTTTTCCCTTTTAGTCTTTTTGAGATAGAATTCTCCACCACTTTGCAGACTAGATTCAGCTGCGCTTGTATGAGCCAAATGTAAAATGTTGCTAGGTCTAACTAAAAGTGTTATGCATTGGCAAGGCAACTACATATAAAGAAAAAGGTAATAAAGAATGAGACTTTTTTTTTTCTCTCCTCCTATCCTTAGAGACTTTTTCCATTATAATTCAAGGTCATTTTTTAGTAAGAAGCATCAGAAACTGAAGCCTACAAATTTTTCAGTAATGCCAGGCCAGCGGTGCACAAAACCTTTTCAAATGGTCACCACTCAGATGCAATTCTGGGTTAGATCATTTGCCAAAAGACTGTTCCCAAGACAACTGTCTGTTCACCTATGAACTAGCCTGGATCATCAGTGTCTCTCAGTCAATTTATGAAAGGTTTTAGTCTATTTCAAACCCTACAGGGCTGAAATGAGGCCAAAAAAACCTACCAAACAAACAAACACACCAAAAACCAAAACAACCATGAAAAAACCACACAATCAACCAAATAAACACCTAAACAAGCCAGTTCCCTTAAACAATGGGGAAAGATTAACAGTCTTGATTTTCATCTGAGAAGTCAGCTCCTCCTTCAGAGAAAAAGGCTACACAGGCTCAGAACCTTTTTCATAAAGCTTCCTACCTTCTGATTTAGCTATTTTGATTTGGTTTATCTTAGCAACAAACATAACCTTACTCTCACCAGTGTAAGTAGACACAGGGATAACAGATTAAGACTCTCTGTCAGCAATACCATACTGCTGCAATATTACTCCATATATCAGTGCATCGGGCTAAGGCACTGACTTGACTGAAGACAGAAGAGTTTCAGTGCTCTGCAGTGCACATGTGGTAGATCAAACTTCACTGCAAGTATTCTAGACTCTACCAAGCTTTAAGACCTGTCAGATGATACAAAGGCACTCATGCCTAGACGTGACATGGTCTCACAAATACCATTTCTTGTGCTCTGGAAGTGACAACCTATCACCTCGCTATGCATCAATCGTAAGTGATCACACAAGACAGAAAAGATAATCTATGGTGTAGCATAGTAAACAGAAAAGCATCAGGAGCTGATTAGCTGAAGGAAAAAAAAAAGAAAAAGAGAAGGAATGAGAAAAATGCCTCTTACCTGATCAAGATTGTTGTAAAAATCTATACTGGCTGCACACAGATATCTCCCAAGAAGAGTTGCATGGGTTGTAAAAATCGTGGCAACGGGAAGTTTCTGAGATCGAGACAGTATTAAACCCACTCCTGCCTGCCATTCATGGAAGTGGGCAATTATGTTGGGCTTGTCATCAAACTGACAGGAAAGCTGGAAATAGTCAGAAGGGACATATATGAAATGCACATTATCCTGCCAATCATCCCAGCCCCAGAAACTTCTTTTCTTTAAGCCTTCTTCTGCGTGCTTGCTTTCTTTCATATGACAAAGCGGTACAATGTTTTAAGTGGCCGTGTGTCCCAATTCCCATCAGCCCTAATCCTTAGCTCAAGAAACACATGTGCCTCACTAGTGCCTCAGAACAGCATTCTTCCTAGGGTGCTGGGAAGCTCTGGCAATCATGAGTATCTATGACAGATAGATGATTCTGTAGATAGCAAAGTTTCCCCTCTGCAATTAAGCTGTGGTAGAGTGACATGTAAAGTCACAGTGCTCTCAATTTTTTTTCTGTCTATATTCCCTGTACAGGGTAGTATCTAACCACTGAGATGTGGCTTGACTGGCTTCGAGGACAGTTTGTGGTGTGACAACGTGACTACTGTAAGAAAAAAAGGGAGCTCGAGATCCTGCTTGTAAGAGCATCTGGTAACAAATAAAGGAGTTGAGAAGAAACAGAGGGTGAAGTGACAATAAAAACACAGCAGATATCACCCAGTGCAGACTATCTCAACCCTCACCCCCCATTCTTCCAGGAAAATATAGATAAATGACCACTTAAGATTTAAGTTTTAAAGACAAATTCGATCTACATCAGATATCAACCTTCTTAAAAATCCTAGTTTTCAAACATCTTAAAGCTTTTTGGCTGTGCAGACAAGACTGAGGTTTGAAAATCTCTAGAGTTAAAAACTGTACCTCTTTTAAAAACCAGGCTGTTAATGATCCAAAAATCACAGCATCATTGGCTTCACGGTCATGACAAGGGATCCCTATGTTGCTGACATCCCAAAATTCACCTTTCCACTTGTCCAGATTCCAAGCTGCTGATCCTATGTCAAACAGTAAGACATATGGGCTGCCCTCTATCAACCATCTTCCAAAAAAGACCTACGGGAAAGAGGCAAGGATATAAGCAGAAAATGTTAAAGTGAATGCAAAGGCCAGTTAGCGTCACTATTTTAACCCATCAAATCTTAAGTATTTTACACCAGGACTATGTAATCAGACCCAGGGTTTGTGGGGTTCCTTGCAAAATATAAGGAGCAATACTGGACAAACGGCAGAGGTTAAAGGAAACTACGATCTTTAGCAACATTTTGGTTTTAAGACTTTCATTTTAGATTTTAGAGGCTCAGGGAAGACCTTATCTCTCTCTACAACTACCTGAAAGGAGGCTGTAGTGAGATGAAGGTCAGCCTCTTCTCCCGGGTTACCAGGGAGAGGACAAGGGGAAACAGCCTCAAGTTGCACCAGTGGAGGTTTAGATTGGATAGCAGGAAAAAGTTTCTTCCTAGAAGGAGTTGTTAGGCCTTGGCACAGACTGTCCGGGGCAGTGGTGGAGTCACCGTCCCTGTAGGTGTTTATAAAAAGCATATAGATGTGGTACTGAGGGACATGGTTTAGTGGCATAGGGGGTGATAGATTGATGGTTGGACTTGATGATCTTAGAGGTCTCTTCCAACCTTAATGATTCTGTGATTATGTTAGGTTTTTTTCCATGACAAAATCTTTGGAAGGCTACCTGATTGAACAATGAGATTTTATGTTCTTATTGAAGTGTCTCTGCCATTTTTGGTTTTATTTCAAATTTATTGCTTTCTTTCAGTCAACTTTGTCATCAGTCTTTTGTCTTATGTGCTATACTACTGGTGATAGATTTTGTAGGGCAGGTGCTTAGGACCTGTATCAACCAGGACACATCCTCATTCTGCCCAAGCAGCACAGTTGATACTCTTTGGTAGAGTGGAAGAATCTATTAGAAGGTGTAATAATACTTAAAACATATCAGATTAAAAATAAAGCTTTCCTGTTTTATTTTCATTGATATACTTAACCATCTCTAGGAGTATTCAGAACTTTACCGATAAAATCTACATGCCCAACCAGAAGAGTAGACTGAATTGTCACAACACAACACATCTGGGTTCACACTCGGGATTGTACCAGTCTACACAAGTTATTTCACATTTTGTCTCCCATCAAAATGCCTATAGCAACAGACATACTTTGGAACATGCTGCCCAGGGAGGTGGTGGAGTCACCTTCCCTGGAGGTATTCAAAAAACCTGTTGTTGTGGCTCTTGCTCCCACGGTTTAGTTATATGGTGGTGATAGGTTGACAGTTGGAGTCAATGATCTTAGAGGTCTTTTCCAACCTTGATGGTTCTACAGTTCTGTGAACCAGGAAGAACAAGGCAAGGTGGCGTGGTTTATATCCTGTGCAGAGGAATCTTTTATTCAACTGTTCAGTCTCTTCTCATTCACTAACTCCTGGGACCTTGGTGATTGAGCACAGCCCTGACACTAGAATGGTCAGATCTCAGACACAATGACATGAAAGCTCTTAGATGCGTTTGCACAGGGTGTAACAAAGGTGTAACAGGTGTGTGAAGCAGGGTCAGTTCCACATGTACTTATTTTAGGCTATCCAGCTTTGGTATTCAGGAAAATGAGGTTATAAAGCAGGGAGTTTGTGTGAACCCAGACTTTCTCTAAACATGGAGACATGTTGTGGCAAGGAACACACCTGACCTGAGAAGTTTGGAAGCATTCCTACATCCCCTGGTTTAAAGGGATCCATTGTGATGCATAAGCAAAATCCAGACATAAATGTTAATAGGATAAGCATGACTCCTAGCAAGTGGGGTGTCATTATTAGAGATCAAAGCTATACTTGACGTACCCAGGACAGATTTGCTGCTATATATGAGTACTCCAGCAGCACAATGCACATTAGGCTGGCAGAGCTGGCTGATTCAATTGAATGTATTGCTAGAACAGCATGAAGTATATACATAGCACTGCAATTAATACACTTCATGAGTCTTTAGCTATTTTCCAAACAAAGGAGTGTTGCAAAGCTTGCAGAGACAACTCTTTGGAAGCAATAGGCTTGGTCAATCACTGATGAAAATCTGATCAGAAACAAGAAACAACAGTTAGGTTAAACCTTTTAGTCTGAACCTCAGCCTGAAGAATCCAAGTGTCATATAACATTAGTGCCCCAATAGACACTTGCCCAAGCTGTGGCACCTCCAGCAATACTCTTCTACATAATATGCAATGGGGCATTAGGTCCTGGTAACAGAAGAACTGTTGCTACAAAGGAAGATAACACATTGCCAGTGCCACAGCAGGTGTCAGTCCAGGAACTTAAGAATTTCTACATTGTGTTATGCCCCTCAGCAAAAGAACCTTGTAAGAATGCTTCCTTGATGCTGCCTCAATGATTTTCACATCTGTTCAGCACACACTATAAGCAGACAATTTTTACTCCTGCAAATTAACATCTCTGAAGGACTCAATGACGAATCAGAGTGAAGGTCAGTTCTAGATCTCTGGTGAGAACTTTCAAGAAAGGAGGTCAGATTTAGCATGTGTTATCTTCCACCCATTTTCAGGTGATCAACTGTCTTTAAGACCGTAGCTGCTTGCCCATCAACACAGGAGATTCTATTCCTTTCAGCAGACCACCTTTATAGTATCACAGTATCTACTGAGCTGGAAGGGACCCACTAGGATCATCGAGTCCAGCTCCTTAACCTATGCAGTACACCCCAAAAATAACACCATGTGCCTGAGAGTGTTGTTGAAAGGCTTCTTGAACTCCATCAGGCTTGGTGCTGAGACTGCTTCCCTTGGGAGGCTGTTCCAGAACCCAACCACCCTCTGGGTGAAAAACCTCTTCCTAATCTCTAACCAGGACCTCCCCTTACTCAGCTTCATCCCGTTTCCCCTAGTCCTATTAGATTGAGATCATCACTCCCCACCCCTCTGCTACCCCTAGTGAGGATGTTGAAGACAGCTATGAGGTCTCCTCTTAATCTCCTCTTCTCAAGGCTAAACAAACCAAGTGACCTCAGCCACTCCTCATAAGGTTTCCCCTCCAGACCCTTCACCATCTTTGTAGCTCTCCTCTGGACACTCTCCAACAGCTTATAGAGAGAAGTTTATTCCTATTTTTCTGTTGGGTAAACGGAGTCACAAAAAGTCTAGGAAATTTGACACAGAAAACACTGATTTAAAGCGGTTTAGGAAACACAGGCTGATTTATTCCTTGTGCCGTGGTTCATCCTCTATTCCTAGGAAACAGACAGCTAGCTGTATGGATCTGAGGAAGCAGATTCTTTATCAGATGGGTGCTTTTCTTAAGTTCATCTGTGGTTTGTCCCTTTTTCCCTTTCATCTTGATATTATGCTACATAAAAACCACTGTGAGCTGGTGGAACACGCTTCTCTCTCTGGCATGAGTACACCAAATATAAGTGTTCAGTCAAAGTAAGGTCATATTATATCTACTAGAATCTCACTGTATTTAGAGACTAGATAAACAAGTCACAAATCCAATTAAGCAGACTTGCAGATAAATGACTGTTAAAACCTGTAATTGGATAAACTGGTTCTTCCTCAAAAATAACCTTTAATGAATTGACTCTGCTGTTCTAACAGTGGATTCTGAGCCTCTCCCATTGTGACATTGACCAGGATTGCTGTGTCAAGTGGAACGACAAGAGCATTAACCAAAACTGTAATCTCCTCAGGGTCAGCTTTGTTGCCCTGGGAAGCAGTAACACATCTGATTTACCTCACACCCTTGGCTTTTCATGGTGTCCATTGCTTTCTTAACTGCAGGGTTTGAAGGCTCACATGCTTCCACCTGAGTCTTCACATTCTGCTCAAAATAAGGACCAATGAGAAAATAGTTTTCACCCCATTCATCTGCTGTTGTTTTGGCTTTTGTTTGGATCACAGTGTAAATGCCTCCCACTGCAAAAGAAGATCAGAAAAAAACAAAAAGTAGAAAGGGGCACAGGCCACAAAGCTCTAGAATAAAGTTCCAACCCACCTGTGGATCAGATACTCCTCCAGTTAAATCACTTCACTTGTTCAGATTTTATGTGAAACCCAGACTCTCAGATAAATAGAAGTTCAGTCTCTTAGACAGATCAGAGCTTCACAGCTCAGCTGAGTAGCAAGCACTGGGCAAGGGAAATTGCGTATGCAAAAAGTGTTGGACATAACTTGATACCAAGAGGTATCTTGAGAAGAACAGAAGAAAGTCTAAAGTAGTGTACTGACTTTTGAAATCACACTTGTCCATAGCAAATTCAAGGAACACATTATATATCATTAAGAGATTGCTTATAACCTGCTCAGTTACTTTGAATTCCCTAGTGATACCTGTACCTGTAAACATCTCCTACTGAGTAACAGAGGATATGTAACAGTTTACATATTCACCTGGAGCCTAACAGAATTTTCAAATTACTTCCAACTATTTGGTAAAACTTCTTATTCTTCGCTAAAATGATGTTTTAAGGTCATACTATAAACAGAAAACCTTTCCAAACAACAGAGGTGCACCAAAATCCCATGATGTTGCAAGTTCCTGCCTGCAGCCTCTGAAGTTTTGTACTTTGAAACAGGTCTTAAACAAACAGTAAAAGACAAAATGAGAAACAGATGTAGAATCAGAACAGATCAGATCCAGTAAATTAGCAGTGGATACAGGACTAGTTTAGTGTTTTGATCTCCACCAAAATGCTCTCTTCAAACATTTTCAGTTTTAATAATTCTTAAATGCTCTTGAGAGAAAAAAAAAATTTTAGAATATGTTTTTAACTTTTCCACCAGTATAAAGGAAATCAAATTATGAAAGAAATCAACAACAAATCTTTTCCCCATTTATTTCCTTTCCATTCTTCTTCTCTTTGCTAGAGAAAAAAACTGGCATGGAAAGGGGAATTAGATAAATAGAGTCATAGAATAAATTGGGTTGGAAAGGACCTTTAAGATGAAATGCTTGGGAAAGAAGTATTTTGTTCACTTAAGAGAAGTTTGACCTTTTTTTTAGTTACCTCTGTAAAAAATGGAAGATGAAAACAAAATATTTTCTAAGAAAATTCTTCATAGAATTATTTTTAAAAGTTTGAATGTGTTCATTTACATTACCACTATGAATTTGTCTAAAGGAGTTTTCTGCATCACTCCAGCCATTTTCTTATTTCCTCACTTGAAGTCCTGGTGCATTATTTCTGTTGTATATTTAAAATCCCAACAGCAATTAGAGCCCTGCAGGATAGACATCAGAACTACCTAAATAAATAAAAAGTCTGAGTCTAAACCAGCCTCCTGGTGTCATATCATTCTTGAGGACAAGATGAGGCAGAAGTGGATCTCACTATGTAACTGGAGATCTTTGTGCACCATCTAATATGTAGATGTGCTCTTCCTGATGCAAGCTGTTATGCAGAAAGATGCATGGCCAATGTTTTTGTCACAGGATGAGGAAGGCTCCACAACATTATTATTGCCTGCTCCTTCCACACACATCTTTGCTGCAGAGATAGAGGATCAGAGTCCTCCTAGAGCTCTTCAGCTTCTTTGACACCGCCTGACCAGACCACTGTGAAACCACTAAAGCTTTTCTGAAGACCATGGCTGCCATGGAATCCAAGAGAGCAGCTGGAATCCCAGGTTCAGAATTCAAATGGACTTCACTGCCACAATTACTAGTTATGTCAAATATCCTTTCACCCCTTCCCTCAAAATGTGTCTCTGATCTATAGAAAGGTGATAAAATTGTGCTTGAACTTATTCTTTTCTAATGTTTGTTTGGAATGTGGTGGACTGAATGATTGTTTAGGTATCTGGGGACCATTTATAGAAAAAAGTTGTAAAATATGTCAGGTGAAAAAAAAAACCAGCATCTTCAGATAGTACATGTTTTTAATGTATTTTTGGGCTGTATTTGTGGTCAGGACTCATCAGAAGACAGTAGTTCTCTAAATTCTGGCATTCCAAACATAATTTGAATACTGAAACAGTGAAGTTTATAACAGATGTCCATACTAGAGAAGCTATTTCTGTGTACATCATCCCCAATGCAGATTTGCTTTGAGATTGATCTGATGTTGTTATATCAGCCCACTCTAGAAATGCACAGATCTTTGATGCTGTGCTTATGCCAAGTTTGTGCCAGAGCATCCCCGCTCCCTTAAGTGTGTTTGTTAAGGTGTCACAGATTACAGTATTCACCTTTTCCCAAGGAATTTTTATGATGGAAAGAAGTTTAACACATATGAGGTAAAATACTGGTCCTACTGATTTCAATGGATTCAGGATTTAACTTCCAAGAGTCCAGAGTTTCACTAGAGAAGCAGTACCTGTAGCACTGCTTCAAGGAGAGATGAACCAAGATTTGTTTTTAGCAGAGTCTTCATTCCCATAGGGATGGAAAACAACATTAAGGAATCATCTACCAGTGACTCTTAAGCTAATCTGTTCACAATGGAATGATGAAACAAACTGGCTGGTTGACCACCATTTTTAACCATTCTTCTACCTAAAAGCTGTCAGTGGTACAGCACTAATCTAAGTATTACTGTACGGATTTGAAAGACATCTTTATAGAGCACAGACTAGATCTAGAACAGTCTCAGTTCTTCTCATTAATGTGTCAGAAAAACTCACTAAACTATAGCTAGCTGTTATTCTAACTTATACAGTTAGACTTTTCCCCCCTACCTAGATTAAACACTTCAGTTTTCAGTGGGAAAACATTTAAAAGACATTAAAAAGGATGGAGCCATTTTCACTGCAGAAAATGTCCAGGACTGCTGCCATGCTTTTGGTTGTTTCCTGTGGATTATTTCCATCTCTGGGGCTTCAGACACGAGATTCTACATGGCTTGTAGCCACTTAGTTTGTGCCACTGTCCTTCAAGTATTTATTGGTCTTCATGTTACAGAGGAAAGAAAACCATTTTTTTCCAGCATGCACAGAGATATGACCAGACTTGGCTTTACCAGAGCATGGTGACCAGGACTGAAGAGAAAGCATGAAAAGTGCCAAGCTTCCCCACGATTACCACCAGATCATATGGCACTGTGGTGCAGTGGGGCCCTTGCCTGCCTGCTTTTCCACCCCCCCTTCCATCACAGAAACACAGTAGATCTACTTCACAGGATGGTTCTTGCCCATCAGTGTAGAGCCAAATAAAGTGAAGAAAATTGTGCAAACCAAATTATACTTTTCTCATTTCTTTGGCAGAGGACTTTCAATGCAAGATGATTTCAATGTTGTGCTTGCTTTAGGTGGCAAGTTCCTTTTCACATGAGCTAGGGGAAGGAGGAGGTAAAGCAACACCGGCAGATGAGCACTTTTTCTTTCTCACTGTGTCCTTTAGCTACTTCAGCTTTTCTTGTTCCAGACAAAGAAAAGGAGAAATAAAAGTAACTGAGATGCCAGTGCTTTCTAACACGTCAGAGGTTGCAAATAGCACAGGCAGCACCCAAGACAAAGAATATAAAAAGGAAGCATGGAGAAGTAGAAAGCTCTACTTTATTAGAGCAGGTGTTAAATGATCTAGATTTAAAACAATAAAAAAAGGAGAGACACCTTCATTATGACAGGTGTTGAGAATGAAGTGATGATACTCTGGGAATAATGGATATTTGTAGATCTCTGAATTCATACAAATGACTTGTCCTTCCCTACAGCTGCATTTCATGGGAAATCCCAGTAAATACTTGCCCCTCGTGGGCAGCCTCCCACAAGAAGACCTTCTCACACTATGTAACCAGGTGTGCTCCAATTTGCAGGACCCTCAGACTCTGAAGGTCAAGAGATTTAGGAAACAGCTTAGCACCTGAAAAGGGCACTGTTTGCAGGTGTGGTATTAAACAGGCAGCCAAATGTGAGCATTAGTAGATTGCTCCTTACAGGGAAGAAGACATTCAGCTTTATTGTCACTGCCACAGAGAAATGGAGAAGACACTAAGAAGCTGCACTGATCACCGAGGAAGCGCACCCATAGCCAAGCACCTAGTGATACCTACAAAGTCAGCACAATGACTTCAAATCTCTCCTATAGGCAGCAGCAGTTTTACACCACTTCAGCAGTGCAAACCAACCTCATGCTGCCCTACTCTGACACACCTTTGCATTGCCAGAAAGCCAGGAAGAAACCTTCCCTTTCAATGCTGGAAATTAGCTTGTCAGGCAATAAACCCAGCTGGTGCTTATCTCTACCTCTATATTAGGAGCACACACAACAACATCAAAACTAAAACACTAAACCACATAGCAGGACTAAATCTATGTGGGTCAGTTTACTTGGCCAAATAAACAGTTCTTCCTTTTGCTAAAAGTGGCAGGAAATACACAGTGTAAGCTATTGTTTCCTAAGCCTATGTATCTTCTGGGATGGCTCTCCCTGTGCTGTTGGCTACTCTCAAATAAGGAACGCAGTGGCATAACATTTTCTAGGAACTGTTTATAGCAGTTGGGTCACCAGGGACCAGTATCTCACCACGTGACTTAGACATTCAATTTCCTGGGAGATATAGAAAAATAAATCCTTTCAGTATCAAGAATTTACCAGAAAAATATGCTGAAATAGGCTTATTCAAGAGTTTTTACACAGATGTTTGCAGTCAAGGCTGGTTAATGGAAACTTTGCACAGAGGTCCTGTTCTAATAAAGAAATTGTTTGCCATGACTGGTTTGGTCAGCCCCATTTAAATATCTATGTTTGGAAAGTGGTGTAATTAACACCACCTTATTGTTAAACTAACTGAATACATAGTCATTCTTGTAAATATTAATTCTCTTATAAAATCTGAGAATAATCAATTTTCGCTGTGTCAGTTGATGTGGCCTCACTAAAGTCAACAAGAGCCAAACGATTCACTGTATTTTGTGCATAGATAAATCTAATTATGTTTTCATTTTCCTTAAGCATATTGTGTGATATCTATAACCAGTGGGCCCAGATGTCTCAGAAAATACCTGTTCTATGGAGTTCAGGGGTGGTCGTGGGAACAACTGAATTCCCACGTTCTCTGCTGCCATCTGCTTGCTAGTGCCTTACTTACCAGGCACACTGCAAAAGTAAATGCTGCATACTCCAAGTTCTGACAGGAGTAAATTAACTGAAAAATCTTGACTGAAGCTACTGCAAAATAAGCCCACAAGGTTTCGAAATGCAAATGCTATTCTGTCCTACCCCTGGGGGTTGATACTCCTCAGCACCCTCATAAAAAGAGCAATGAAAACTTGCACTGCAGTGCAGATTAAATATAAAAAGCTACCACAGAACAGTAATTCCAATACCCTAGCACTGTCTGCTCCTCTCACACCTTTCCCCTTTAGAGTTAAAATCTTAACAGATTACAGATCTCCTGACTAATCTCTCTATTCATCTGCCAAGAAAAAAGTGACACCAGGTCAATCATTTGCTCATAACAACTCACTTTTCTGGCAAAAATGGGGCTTTTTCCCCTTGGTGAACCACAACTAGATGGAAGGGGATGATTTGATGACTGAATTAGAAACGGAGGCAAAGACAGATCTTTGCACAACAAGCAGCACACAAGCTGCTTACAGTGAACAAATTTTCAATCTGTACATATACACAAAGCATGAAGTCCCTGTCTGGCACCGCCTGTGTTTGCAAAGACCAGTCCAAAAGGGTTTCAACTGGCATAAAGACTGCTGGTCATTGACATCTGGTTTTTGTGCTGTGGCCTCAAAGCACCTATGTTTATTTTTTCCCATTTCAAAGTTGGCCTCTTCTCCACACTGCTCTAAAAGGCTAAGGGAGACTGCTAAAGTATTCTGAATCTGATGTCCATTTTACAGCTCCTTTTCATGCACTACAGTCCCAAGTGAAGGTGCATGGAAGGGAAGATGTAAATATGTGCAAAGCAACATCTCTACAGCCATATATCTGCACACCCAGGAGTAACGCTTCGGATGTCTGCTTAAACAACATGTCCCTGGTGGTGATCCACACACATAAAGACTCACAGATGTCCTGACTATATGTTCTTCCCCCATAAGCACAAGCAGATTCAGCCCACACATGGCATGCACAATTACAGACAGATTACAACAGCTCTGCAGCCACCTTTTCACCTATCTCCCCTTAATGCCTTTCTTGTCCAAGCCCTTCATGCCTCCCCTGCAAACAGCAAAATACCAATTCCTAAGAGAGTTGTACAAACCTTTGTTGGCAACTTCCCAAGAAACTTCAAAGAGCAACAAGTCCTCCACGGGCAGGTCTTCATCCTCCCACTGAGGAAGCCCATTAAGAGAAGTCATGGACAGTGATCTAGCCAGTGGCATTTTCTTCAGCCCTCAAACGCTCACCAGACAGGCCACAACAATTACCAAATGTCCAGCTGATGTGGCAGGTCTCTACAGTTCTGCTTAGAGCAGTCTGCCAGCGTGCTGGGCTCCAAGGAGAAAATTATTCAGATAGCTGGGAGCTAATGGGTTTAAACAGTCTGCCCACCAGCATTAAATTGGCTCAGTGAAATCCTCAGAGCTTGAGAAACAGCTGCCTGAAGAGGTAAGAATTTGACCTGAGCAAGGTCTTGACTGTTTTGGGGCCGGGGCTTGCTCTTTTTCTTTATTCTTAGAGGGAGGTAAAAAACGATTTTGAGCTCCTCAGCCACAGCATTCAGTACCTACCCCTTCAAGAACAACTGAAACTCAGTGGCTGCAAATTCAGCACTGTCCTGAGCAAACTCCAGTAGGGAGGACACTGAGTTCACCACCTGATATTAATCCAGCCCCTAAGCCCTCCCCTCGAGATACACCCTCCCATTAACACCCATGGACCTTCTTTATCTGCTAGCCAATTACTAACTGGGTTAGTAGACTCATTCTGCATGATGTCTGTTAGATTACTTGCCAGGTTAAATGCTGTTACCTCTTCCTGTTCAGTTCATCAGCCTGTAAGTTTGTCTCATAGCTTTCCTCCACAATTAACTCCAGCTATGTTCTCAGAGGTCTGCACAAAGCTGTTGGCTTCATTCTGCTCCTGAGCACCCCTGCAGCCCTGACAGCTTTCACGGGCAGAGCTACAAAGGCTCTATCCCTACTTTGATACACACTTTGGCCCTCCTTGCAGTCCCTGGTTCCTAACTCACAACCTGATGTCTTCAAAGCCCCATGGGGCAAGTGCCTCTATAGAATATGCTTATGTGCTTACACATCCAGTTGAGAAGCCAGTGCTTCTGGGACAGCTGTGTGAGTAGAATCCGATTCTGAGCTTAGGGCACAACTTGCCTAAAATCTGCAGTTCAGCAGTAAGCAAATCTCCAGGTGAGATCCAGGGCACGTGTGACACTGTAGAGAATAACATTGCAGCAGCAGGCATGGACAATGTAGTAGCACAGAGGGAAAGGCTTTGAGTTCACTTCAAACAAGCTCAAGGAAACTGGTTTAGCAGACAGGCAGCCCAGCTGCATAAAAGTCTCTTAGATATAATATAACTGAGCTTACCTTCATGGCTAGGTATCCCCCAAAAGACTTGCTCTTTCAGTTAACACACTTCCTATGCCCTCTGCTTTTAGGGCACTGGGGCCAATCCCTGAGCTGACAGGTACAACTCATCCAAATAGCCCAAGGATGTAGAAAACTTTTTTTGCCAAGTTAGGAACTAGAGCTGTCTCAGCAAAAAGGCTGACAAGAGGGGACAGGACAGCATGGCTGGCAACAGGGAGAGATGGGAAAGGTGAGGACAACTGCTGCCTTGCCTTTCCAGCCAATGGAGCTGGCAGGAGGGCTCAGCTACACTGTGCCACTTTGCCCACAGGCTTGGTTGTATGTTGAGTGAGAGAGGTTCCCCTTCTAGGTTATCTAGAAGGCTTTTCAACCTGCCTAGGGAAGGATTCAGGGGAATATTGGCCAGGAGTCATTTTGTCTGAGTGGTTTGAGTTGCTCTATTGGCCAGACTATGAAAAAAAGCCTGGATGAGAATCATTCTTTTTGGAGCTGTGGCTTTTACTACCTAGAGTATGTAGGAATCCAGATCATCCCATAGGTTAAAAATTGCATTACTTAAAAGGCAAAAGAGGGTCACTTCATTTCTGAACCATCAAGTCTGCCTGAGTCATATTTGCCCACTTTTCCCTGGAAACTGTGAGGGTAAGACTGAAAGCTGCCAGACTCACAACGACCATCTCAGGTGATGACTGGAGAAGGTATGAACAAAGCAGCCCACAAGCCTATCCTAGTTATAGAAACACAGAATCATTTTGGTTGGAAGAGATCTTTC
This sequence comes from Galbula dea, assembly GCA_013399015.1. Lineage (NCBI taxonomy): Eukaryota > Metazoa > Chordata > Aves > Piciformes > Galbulidae > Galbula > Galbula dea. The sequence goes on along the minus strand of VWZX01007039.1, from coordinate 759,902 downwards.
AGATCATCAAGTCCAGCTGTTAACTTGACATTGCCAAGTCTACCACTAAACCATGTACCTCAGCACCACATCTATGCATCTTTTAAACACCCCCAGGGATGGTGACTCCACCACTTCCCTGGACAGCTTGCTCCATTGCCTCACAACCACTTCAGTGAAGAAATTTTTCCTGCTATTCAACCTAAACCTCCCCTGGTGCAACTTGAAGCCATTCCCTATTTATTGTCTTATTGCTTAGTGAAGGAAAAGGATATGAAGTGCCTAGGAAAGGTTAGATCCAACAAGCAGCTCAAAAACTTTCATTCCTAAAAATGCTCTCGACTGCTAGAGAGCCAAGGGCCTGCTGGGATTAACTGTGGGATCTCTGTTGATGCACTTGGCATTATCTATGTTTCCTGTCATAAAGGAGGTAATGTTGTAGCTGTGCAGCTATAGCAAAATGACCTCTCCAGGAGAAAAAGGTATGTTCTGACATTAAGAATGAGTAAAATCAACATACACAGTGGAGGAGCAGTCACTAAGAGGCAAAGCAACAGAAGGGCAGCCAGTAGCTATCCTCCATGTGAAGTGCAATGAGGTGCAAGTGATGAAAGTGACACTGCTAAGGCTAGAGCAATGTGTCACTTTTGTCACAGAAGCAGGAAAAAGTTATGACTATGATTGTACAATCTGTTCCTTTTTAGTAAAACAGAGGGCAACTGCTGAAACAGGAAGATGGAAACCTACCCAAAATAGGAGCTTTTAAAATATTACACTGAGTAAAATACTTCCCAGAAATCTGGAAACCAGTGAAACTGAGTTTGAGTCTGTCCTGCCTGGGTTCTCATGTTGCCCTTATCACCAAAGAATACAAATGCCCTATGGCAATTGCACTATTCACTGTGACACCATTTGTTATCCCACTAAATTGTTTTTCAGCCCACAGAGGTGAAGTCATTTTGCTTGCAGGGATACTGGACAACAAGAAGGCTGAGTCTCTGAGGTCTTTGAAGAGACCCAACACAAAGTATGTATTGTCTTTCCCAAATTTCCTCCAGTTCTCTGAAGGCAGCAACGCAGGAGCAATGCTGTGCATTCTGCCCTACACACACAGAATCACAGAACATTAGGAGTTGAAAGGCACCTCCAAAGATCATCTAGTCCAACTTCCCTGCCACCTAAAACTCTTTTCAAAACTGTCATTACCCAGGATGTTGTCTTCTCTGCAAGCTTTGATCCAACTGCTTCTATTTGAGTAGAACAAAGTTTTCTGCCAGAAGTAACTCAGCACACGTCACTCCAGGAAGTGAGTCATGGATGTTGTCTCCACATCACAGTGAAGAACCACTTCAGACAATCTTTTTAGTTGGAAAATCAACTTCAGCCTCCCTGGCTGCAAGTGAGAAAGTGTGTGTTAAGGGAAAAAAACCCCACTTTTCAATGTGTGGGAGTTTCTAACTGTCCAGGTGTGCCTTGTTCTAAATAGAACTGTGGTTTCAAGGTTTGCCTGCATTAACTGTAGGGGAAAAAAATAAGACATAGATGTTAAAAATGCTCATACACATTGAGTCAGGTGTTACAGGAAGAAGCTACAGTGGTTTGTAGCAATTACTGATGTACACACCTTGTACTTTAGAAATAGAGCAGTAGGTGGCATTGGTGGTGTTGAGTTCTCCAGTATTTGTATTGTTTTCTTTGACAGAAAAGCTGGTTTTTTTCCTCTCAGCAAATCCTGCTTCATGACGAGCCTTAGTTTTAGGAAGCCCATGGAAACAGAATCACAACACAATCAGCAAAATGGGCAGTCTTCATCTGGAAGAAAAGCCTTTGCCTTAGGCTGAGAGACACAGGGAAGAGAGGAAAAGAAGAGCACTTAGCACCCAGCAGCGTGGGCTGCCAAGGCTAAAACGACCCTTATGAAGAAACTTGACCTCAAAGATGGAGGCTGAGCTTTATTTTGTACCCCACGAGTAATATCCACTCTTCTAAAGGAACACATTACAGACATTTTTTTGCTAAGGATGCTGTTGACTTGAAAAAAGCAGTATGAAAACACTGTATTTCTCTCTCTTTAGTCTCCAACCTTGGCAGAAGACTTGAGCATCAAACTCGGCCTCAGACCCCTGCTTTCTTGGGTAAATGGTTGTTGAGAAATTCCTGGCTGAGGATACTCCCAGATTGGTAGAGAATTCTCAGTCCTGAATCCCAAACATATTAAGGGTAACTGCATATGGTTTCAAGTCCCTTAAAGCCACAGACTGATAAGCATCAGTTTATATCAGTACTACAAACTATTTTGTATATATCTGTTGAAATACTAAGCAAAAAAACCCCCCAAACAATCAGGTCTTCATGGCATTTAGGCTGCCAGGAAAGGAATAATTATTTGTAGAGAGAAAACCGAGTGTTGAAAACTGTAATTAGTAATAAGAGGATAATAGGACAATGAGGCTTCCATCTTTAGGCCAGATCATAAGGGCCTTAGCTGTTGGGGAATCAGACCCTGCCAGCTAGACTGTTCCTTTTTGTTGCCATTTATCTTTTTACTGTGTGGGCTTTCCTGAGCTGCTAGCCTTGCTGAGCAATGTCATGAGCTTGAGCCTGCCTGAACAGTCAGCAGAGGGTTCCCCAGCATTGTTAGCAGTATACCAGAAAGCTGCTTCAGGACAAAGCTTTTTGCAAAGAGAATAGCTCAGTTTCTAGCACGTTCATCATTCAGGGTCATTGCAGAGCTCAGGGAAGATCAAGGAGTTGTTCAGAAATGCTCCAGGGACAGCTGTAATTACCTGCCTGAACTCAGGAAGTTCAGATCATTCCAGCTGTGAAGGGACAGCCATCACCTCTGCTTTGGGCAAAGTGAAAAATGCTCCAAACCTCACAGGAGTGGAGAATTGTTCTTTCCAGTTAGAAGATGGCTGTACAGTGATGCTGTCACATGGGAGAAGAGGCTGTGAAACTTTAAGTTTTGGGGAGTGATGCGACACAATGGGCTTTTCTCAGTAGCATCTGCTGTTATGTTTTGTCCCAAATAAGCATGGAGTGTATGGACTTCAGAACACACCAAACAAATACATTCTGATCAGGTGGTCTGAAGCTGACATTCCCAGCTCCACAGAGCATTGTGGCCTCTGCTGGTTCATCCAGGAGAGTGAAAATGAGAGTTAGCCATCCCACAGATATCAGTTTGCCAGGGGCAAGTTTAATATTAATCCTTTTGGACTTGGCTTTGGAAAAGGATGCTAGGATAGCTTGGCCACAAAGCTAGATACTGCAACTTGGATGAGCATCAGAACGCTCCTGTCCTGCTTACAGTTTAAAATAAACGCTGTAATGTTGAAGTATTCCTCTGAGGGAAAAGACTGTTAGACACATAAAGGGTATGCTACAAATTATGTATGCTATTTTCCCACATGAGTAAAGATTTGGGAATGTTCCTTTTTTTAAGTCACCTCACCCCAGGTACCCGAAGTGATCTCTTCACAAAGGATGGACACACATCACATGTCCCTTTCTGTATCTCCAGCCAGGCCCTAGGCATTAGATATTGAAAAAAACCCCAACAACTAGTTCTTTTGGGAAATAAATCAAAGAAGCATAGAATTGTCAGAGTTGGAAGGGACCTTAAAGATCATCTAGTAATGTAGTAGACATTTCTGGGGTGCCACCTCCCTGGTACTGCAGAAGCCCATAGTCCATACAGATAACAAAACTTATATACTCCCATCAGCTTCACAATTTATAATGAGTTTAAAGCTTTTTCTTGTTGTCCAGCAGACCCTTACTGTAACAAAGTCTTTTATCTATCTTTCTTGATTTAGCAGAGAGTAAAAGACTGAGTTCTCAAGTTACATGTTTATTGTTAGCATTCTTTTTCAATGTCTGAATCCTTTACAAGCTGCATATTAATTATATACTAAACTACAATTTCTGTGAGACTCAGGCTGATTTCAGAGAATGAAAAGAAAAGAAAAAAAATATACACAATGTACAAAATGTACACATACACAGATACACAGCTTCTCGAAGAAAGCTGGTGGGGGGTGAGGAAGCCGTGGCTGGAGAGGAGAAAGGCTGGAATGGGGCGGGGGGGGACGGTTTTAGACACTGCTCCCAAAGTCCTTACTGTTTCATACACACAGACCAATACGTGAATGATGACTGAACCAAAACTTACACTCACACTTTTACACACTCACACTCTCACACACTCACACTTTCACACTTACACTTTCACACATACATTTTTATGCTTTTACACTTACACGGGACTGCCTCCTCTGCTCTCTGCTGCCATCCCGTGGGGGTTTTTCGGTACTGCAGGCTCCTCTGCTCTCTGCTGCCATCCCGTGGGGGTTTTTCGGTACTGCAGGCTCCTCTGCTCTCTGCTGCCATCCTGTGGTGATTTTTCGGTACTGCAGGCTTCTCTGCTCTCTGCTGCCATCCTGTGGTGATTTTTCGGTACTGCAGGCTCCTCTGCTCTCTGCTGCCATCCTGTGGGGGTTTTGGGGTATTGCAGGCGCGTGCTGCTTGTGGTGGTTGTTCGGTACTGCGGGCTCCTCTGCTCTCTGCTGCCATCCTGTGGCGGTTTTTCGGTACTGCAGGACGGTGTCTTGCAGGCGCAGCATCGAGGCAGACACCGGGTGGGCGGCGGAGTGAGTTGCTCTGCGCATGCATTTCCGGGGGGCAAAGCCTCGCGGCGCCGGGGGTTAGCTGTTTGGCAAACGCGCAGCGCGTCTTTTCTCGGTACTGAGGGATGGACTGCCGTATGCGCGTCGCTGTGCAGGGCTGAACGCTGCCGCCCCAGCTAGTGGCAGAGCCATGCCTACAGGGTGCTGCAGCCCGCCGGTGCCGGGAGCTGCCGTTTGTGGGTTTTGTCCCTCCAGAAATACCTGCCCGGTGTTGGGAACCAGGCTCTTGGTATCCATCCCATCTCCCCCAAATAAAAACTATCTCCACTTGGGCCTGAATTATTATCTGACCATACAGTTGCATTGTCTTTAAAATCATTGCTGAACTGTTCTACTGATGCCTCTTTAATTTTTTTTGATGCCCTAAACTCCCTTGCTGGCTCTAGAGGGTTGGTTTTCTTCATACCTTGCTGTTTCTTCTTTAATCCCTTTCTCCTGAAGAGAATAAAAACCCAGGACATGTAGTGGAGTTGAAGCAGCCAGAGCAGGTGTGGTACTGGGATATGTAACTTCCTTCTTTGAGGAAGAGGAGATTTTGGGTAGAAAAGAAAAATGCATTATGACTTTCTGTAAGAAACAGAACAGCAGCAGCAATGACAGTTCATGAAGTAACAGTAAGACTGGAGCAACTAGTTCAGGCTGAGAAGGTAATTAATGTCACCTTTCTCACATTCAAACCGATTTTTTTTCGTGTTTCTTTAGAGCGAGGTTTGAAATTCTTTGCACTTAGAGGAATTAAGAGGAACAAATGAAAGAGCAGACACCTTCTGCATGTGGAAAACAAAATCAGTTTGGAGAGCTTGTAACCATTTTCAGAGTTACTCAGAGTCTGCTTAATATGTTGAAGAAACCAGTGAGCAAGGAAATGGTTTATAAAACTTAACCTTGAAATGTGAAATGGGTGTAAGCTAGAGGAGGGGAGGTTTTTTAGATGAGACATTAGGAGGAAGTTCTTCACTGTTAGGGTGCTTAGACAGTGGAACAGGTTGCCCAGAGAGGTTGTGGAAGCCTCATCCCTGGAAGCTTTTAAGACAAGGCTGGATGGGGCCCTGGGCAACCTGATCTAGTGGCTGGTGTCCCTGGCAGGCAGGGGGTTGGAACTAGATGATCTTTGAGCTCCCTTCCAGCTCTGACCATTCTACGATTCTATGTTGCTTCACCACTGAACCTTACAGGCATACAGAGATAGGAAATTCATAGACTTTAAGGTCAATGGAATAAGAATGTTGTACTGCTAGTATCTTTTCCCAATATTTAGCAAGTTTTTACCACAAATATTTTAAACCCATGAAACAGTTGGCAAAATTACTTAATACTAAGAGAACATCAACCCTAGAATAAGATACCAGATCCCTGTAAAGAAAAGTCACCTTAATGATAAAAAAGAAAGACATTTTTGCAACAAAAGCTGTGACAGTTCGAATCTTGCAAAATACTGCTCCTTCAGAATCATGTAAAGCAATGAGGCCACTCCATATTTAAAGCCATTTTGTTTTTATCTATTGGGGTAGTCACTTTACATCATACCAAAAAGACTGCATAACGAATACAAGAATCAGATTTTTGTTATGGCACAAAAGGCAGTTTTCCATTAACCTGCTTGCAGAGTTGTTAAATACATAACTGAAGACAAAGAAACTAAGGCTACCACAAAATATTTGCATGATGATGTTAGTCTTTATTCAGCTTCTTAACTGACTCCTCCAGTCTGAGGGTAGAGAGGAATCTTTCCAGTCGTTTCAGTGATTTATTCTGGCTGAACAGATTCTTCCCCTACGTTGGACACATTTATTTCCTCATTTATGCTGTTATTCCAAGCTTTAATGTTGTACCTTACCATGTATGGAATTTAAGAGCAAAATAAACCCCTACTCTTAACATAACCTCTTCTAGAATGTAAAAATATTCAAGATGTTTAACATATCAAGAGTGTTAAGCATTCCCTTTGGGCAAAAAGCCCCTATTTTAGGTGTGTTTTCAGTACAACCCCGACTGTCCGCGTTTCGGAGGAAGGGATCGCCGGTCGATTGGGCGCCACCTAGTGTTCATCTTCTGCAACTACAGCTTAGCCACAGCCGCTCACACCCAGCAGAGCTAAAGCATCCACGACCCTTTTGAACAACTGCAAATTTGAGGTGCTGCTTACTTTTTTAATCTTTACTTCTTCCCCTACCCCTCCACTGTGGCAAATTTACATCTTTGAAATAATGAGTGGTTTTAATTATCAAAATCAGTATAAAAATAGCAGCATGCTCCTAGACATGAAAAGCAGATTTCATCATGCATGATGAATTTCAATGCAGATTTCTGCCTTCCTTTTATATTATCAAAATCTGTTTAAAGTTAACATCAAGGCAAGGGGTATAAGGACAGACACTGCATAGTATGATTTAATACTAATCTGAACTGGGTCTTTGTATATAATCAAAATCCATAATTACAGGGTAAACAATTTTATTTCAAAATACAAGTTTAACTGGAATTGTAGGGATGGAAGCAGAAGAGGGAGAAACACAGTCTTTTACAGCCCATGTCACTGTGCCTCACATCCAGAAGTAAAAGCTCTAATTGGTGAAGAGACAAAATATTTCTGGCATTTCATGAACCTTTGTGATAATCCAGCATTATCCATTTCTAAAGAAATATAAATACTTTAAAACAAACATTGAAAATAAATCCTTTTGATGTAGCAAACTACACTCTTTACCAAGAATTTTCAGTCTTCTTAAAAGAAAGGGACTTCACCCAAAAAAATAATTGAAATATCAATGTAGAACAATCCTTGGAGGAAAGAAGTTGGAATGTAAACCTCTGTTCCAAATTAGATCTGAAAAGAAAAAGAAAACCCCACAGTGTGTATTTAATTCACATCATTTTTCATTCAGCAACTCTGTCTTTCAGCTCTTTTTACTGTTCAACAGGAGACTTCCTGAACTCAGCACAGTGCTGTCTCTGTCCCAGCTCATACCCAGTCTTCCCATGTGAACAACCCCTCCCCTCCTGTCCCCACCACCACTGTTACCATACTGTGGATATGTAGCTGAGCAATCCTGCCAACCTAATTACACCTAAGTAGCACAGGCACCAATTAGCCCACAGTTCTGAAGAATGCAAACAAACCTGAGTTTAAGAGTAACTTCCCCAAGCAGTGACTACCCACATGAATTTGGTGGCAAAGGGAACAGTTTTCTAAGCAGCCTTCTGACATAAGCAACAGAAGAAAGGCTCCACCTAATCTTTCCAGTTAACTATGACTTTGGAAGCCTCACTTCATTCTAGGCAGACCAGGCAAGATGATCCTCAGAGAGGTTATTCACATTTTATCTCTTGGTGGCTTTTTCCTTCTTTTTCATTAATTCAATATTCCTACCACTACTGATCACCTGGCTCTTACAAGAGCATGCAGCAGCAGGAAGTGTTTCTGGCTTCAGTAAGCTAAATCTTCACTAAGCCCAACCAATGTCAAGTCCCAAATGCAACTTTCAGAAAGTCTGAGGAAAAATTCATCTCTTTTTAAAATGTTTGGTCTACTGCATCCTATGTTGAGAACCTCAACAAAATAATGTAAGCATGTAAAGAGACTTACTCATATTATCAACTCAGACAGAACTAAAAAGATGAAGAATTAAAACATCATAATATACTTAGGGGCAGTCTATCCAATTAAGTGAACTCACTGGCTCAATAAGTTACTATTTATCCTCTCAGGCGGTTGATCCTGCACACCTTCATCTCACAACTGCACTATAAAGCGTGTGTCACCTTAAAAACATCTCACAGCAGACTGCTTCTGCAGTTTGCTATATAATTTGAATTATAATGATTTTACTCCTCCAGTTTAAGAGTGTGCATGATCAGTTACTAGGGATTAGGGATAAGCAGTAACACAACTAATTGGGACAACTGTAAATTCAGGCTTGCTGTTAATGTTAGTAACTACTAAGACACAGCTTTTAATGTAAAGAAAAATGGAGACAGGCTGTTTTATTAAGAACACAAGTCTCTCAATTATTTCTGTAGTTATTATTAGATAGTGGCCTTGTTAAAACTACAGAGGAATCAGAAAGGTGAAACTCTTGCTATTTGCCAAAACACCTCCACCACCTGTGATCTGCTCCAGCAATTTGTGTCCAAGGTGTGGTTTGCCTCAGCAGTTTATGGCTCTCCCTACCTCAGCTGAGCTGGCCACAGCCACCCCGGATGGCACAGGAGCTGACCCACCAGTCCTTGTGCCTGCTTTCTTTCTGGCCTGCTGTGCAGGGGACACACAGACATCCTACTAGTCTGCTAAACCTTCCTGTGTCATCTCCTTTGCTCTCCAACATGAGCTGCTGGTAAGGAGCTCACACTTCAGAGAGCAGTACTAAGAGCTGCATTCAGTTCCCTTAAGAGGAGCATACCCAGCTACATCCATGCATGTAGTTGTTGCCTCAGGTAACTCCAGCTCCTTGTGCACACCCAGATCTAGATCTGTGGACACACACAATCATCTGAATGGCCACTGCTATGGTACCCTAGATCTCTGGGGTCAAACAACACTGATTCTCTTTTAGGCACCTTTAGGGTCCTGAGAAGATGCTCTCTGTGTCTGTTTAAATAGTATGACACTAAGTGTGCTATTTACTGAAGAGGTCAACCAGATGATGACTGGAGGACAGAAGAGAGGACAGAAAGCTGGCATGCGTATGTCCACAGCACTTTCTGAAGCAGCCCCTGAGAAGATGAGCTATTCTGAACATCAGTACACCAGAAAACAGCTTATTGCCAAAGATGACAGTTTCAAGCATGTGATGCAAAATATATGTTTACTACTTACATCATCAATATCTTCATCATCATCTCCAATATCATCAAACTGGATTTCATCATCATCCCCAGGTCCGAATGTGTCTGTTTCATTGATTTTAGCTGAAAAGGAATTGAGAGAAGCTCAGGAGTGCATTCACACCAAGACAAGATAGATTGAATCTTCTTGTCCAATAAGAACTCCCAGTTTGAAGTGAGAAGAGTCTTACCATGTTCTGGAAGCTCCCCATATGCTTTCAGACTTCTGGCTTCATCTGCATTGTACTTTAGAATAACATCAGCCTTGTTATCCTGAAAAAGAATTTATTAGAATTTATCAGTCCTCTCTGAAGAAAGAAACCTCCCTCTTCATCTTGGCAGGCAAGTCACACCTATAGAATTTACAGAAGAATATCTTGCTCCTCATGTCTGGTCTGTCTTTTGCTCATGACCATAAGTGGTGAATGAGCTCTGCCTGTCCTTAGCTTGGACCCTGCAGCCCTAGCTCTGTTTCTCCTCCCCATCCCACCAGTGAGGGGGAGCGATGACTGAAGAGCTGTGTGGTTTTGACCAGCTGGGGAGGCTAAACCATGACACTCTATTTCCAGAAACTGAAGTAGAACTCATCACTGATTGATTGGCCTCAGAAGGTAAAAGCCTAAACATCAAGGCTACAGAATTCTGATTATCACAAGATAAAATGTTTGGTGCTTGGCTCAATCTCTCTTCTATCACAGGATCCAAGCACCAAACAGCTACAGCTGGAAAAGAGAGGTTAGGTGTGATACCAAGAAGCACCTTTACTCACAAAGGCAGTGTGCAATACAGAACAAGTTGAACCAGGATTTGTCATCTACTCATGAAAATCTTTCTCTGGCACAAGGGAACTAAAACTCATGACTTAGCAAAACTAAATACAAAGTCACAGAAAGTTAGACAGGAATTTCCCCACAACACTTGCTGCAGTTTAACATTAAATAAAGCTGTTGGTAAGATGTTCTTCACTGGCAAATTACACTGAATTTTTACCTGGTAGTCTCTTAAGCCAACCAATATAATATCAGATGTATTTATCCAAACCTGAAAGAGAACACAGATGTTTTATTGCAAGTTTTCAACTTCTGTTGTGTAACACAAGAGTCAAACAGCATGTTTAGGTTTACTGAGAGACATGAAACATTTCACTACAGTCACCATTCCCACTTTCTACCCAGTAAATTGTTTCCACAGCAAAGCCAAGGTCCTAAATACAGGCAGATTTTACATGTTACAGAGCTATTACTAAGCTAAATCAAACTTCTCTGAGGAGCTTCTAGCCAATAAGGTGGTTATGAAAGTCATGACCTCTGGGAAAACAGAATTAATGCATGGAGCCACCACTTTGTGAACTGAGCTCCACAAGGGCAAAAACGAAAGACAAATCTGATGAAGAGGGAGATGCACAAGCACAGCGAAGAGCACAAGAGAATGGAGTTGTTTCTAGTAACTATGCTTATGAGTCAAACCAAATACAGAAGCCTGCAAAACAGGACATGCTAATTTAAATGCACAAGCTAGTTCTGTCCCACATCAGATTGTTTTGGAGACGACATCTATTTCAGCTGAGATTTCTGTTCTTTTAGACATGAGAAATAGCTCAGTGATGCTTTCTGTAACAAGAAATTAATTCTGCAGCACCTGGCATGTATCTATGCACATTCTCCACTACTTTGAACAGTTTCTTGAAGTGTATTGCAGGGAGCTAGCAGGGCTCATGCTGATACCAGGAGATGTGCATTCACTGGTCTCCAGAAACAGACAGGTGGAAGAATCCAGGAAGACCACAGTGAACATCTGTCTTTGTTGGGAACAGACCATCTGAGAGGACCTCCTCTGTGCCAAACACCAGCAGAGGGACAGAAAGCTGTGAACACCTGACATGGGCAAAAGGGGACACCATCCAAAGATGGCCAAGTTAAGACTGCAAACACATGAGCCTGGATTCCCTGAAGGTACACACACCAACTTTACACAAAAGTATTTTGGGAACTGATGAAGTGGACAAGGAAATGATGGTGTCTGAGGTGCCTGTGGGAAGCTATCAAGAAACCTTCCCAAACTGCCCATTACTGAACTACTGGCAGATAAGTCACTCAGTGAGGCTATGATAATTATTCTGTTCCTCTTAAGTTAAGTGGAATATCAAACCCTGCTTCTTATTGATTTGGAGAAATAGCATAAAAAAACAGGTGGCTTTGGTCAACCTTCTTACACCTTTACTTTTCTATGCTGGCTGTCAGTCTTCATCTTCTCCTGCAAAGCTAAGTACTGATCTAGCCTCAGCTATAACAAGATCTTCCAAACAGTCATGAAGTTTTCCATCTGCAATTAGGGAGCATTTTTTTTTTTAGTATTTCATATATATAAAAAAGTTTCTAGAATATGAAAAAAGTACTATTTCATAAGCAGCAAAACAAATCTCCCCTGAAATATAGCCAGCCAGAGGTATCAACTAGGAGCTTCACTCAAAAGCCAAAGACTGCCTGTTTTTGTGCCAGCAATACAAACAGAAGAACAAACTAGTTTATTATCAGAAAAAGAAGTTTAAGATGCTAAATACAGTAGAAAGAGCAACTTTTGTAAGGAGCTACATAGGTACATTTTTACAATTACATCCCATGCACAATGCCACTGTTCCCTACAGCAGTGGTTCAGAATTACCTTTTTTCTTAGTTTCCCTCTAATATGACATAACCTCTTCACACCATCAAAACATAAAGCCTCCAGTCTTCCATTGCCTAACATCTTGATCACCTGGGCATATTCTGAAAGAGATGGTAACATAAAGCAAAACTTCTCAACAAACACAACTTCACCAAACAACCAGGAGCTTTTGCCACTGTAACCAAAATTCCCTGTAGTATTTTATCAAACCTGAATGGCTGAGGAGATCTGTGATCAGCCACACAGGCTGCTGAGTGTACCACAGTTTTCCTATCATTGTTGATGTTAACATTTTCAAACACTGCTCATTCTTGTTTGTATCCATGCTTTTGTGCTCTCTGAAATGCTTAATACAGATAACTTTTAGAGCTACCAAGTCACACTCTGACTTTGAAAGCTTACAACACTCACCCTCAATCTCTCACCCTGCATTTAGTCTCCTTCCCTCACCAAGTTCCAGAAATCACTACTGAAGTAGTTCACACATGCTGCTACAGTTTGCAGTATAATGATGTCCTAGCACTTCACTAAAAAGAATACAGCTTGTAAGAATTGTAACATGATTATTATAAAGCCTGGAAGAATCAGAACATTATCATGCTTGTAAGTATTAGAATATTATCTGACTGCCCAAGTTAGGTAGTCCAACAAACCACATGAGACTATTACTGAGAACAATGTTTCATTAAGCATATTTTGCTTGGGAGTTGAAAAGGATTTTAAGTTTTATAGATGCATTAAAATCAACTCCTTTTTTTTTGCCAACAGCTATCAGAGAAGATGAGAAAGAACATAAAAAAATGAGTTCAGTGGTTGCTTTTTAACAGTGACTAAAGTCATACCTTTCCTGTGCCTCTAACAAACCACCTGATCAGCTGCTCACTAGGCAAGCACTCGCAACCACAAGCGTGACAGACAAGGCAGGGTAAGCCAAAAGGGAGGTGAGCTCACTGTCACCAGAAGGCAGGGGAGAGGGGAATCCTAGTCATCACTCTCCAGCTGAACCCTCCTGTGGCTTACTTTACCTGACAACACCCATGTAAGGACCTTACCTATTGCTCTTGTTTTAATAGTTAAATGTCCCAACCCAGGAACCAATTGGCTCCCGTGCTCCCTGCGGCCTTAGCTGGTCTCGGGGGCAACCAAACCAGCAGGGGCCAGGGGAAGAACAGTGAGCTCCTCTGTTCTGCCAGGTCAGGGACTTTGGAGAGCCCAGTGAAGGATCCAAGAAATGTTACAGTCAGTATAAAACAGAAAGCAGGACTGTGCATCCAAGAAACAAGCTACTCCTAGCAACACTGAACTACATCAGCTAAGCCAGCTGTTTGCAGACCCTTCCACAGAGCTACCTGAGGGATTTCTAGGGAATGTTTACATGCATACTGTACTATACATGACATCACAAGAAGGTCAAGGAGAGGCACGCTTCACTCTTGAGTGGTGAAGCTATTTAAAATTTCCCTTTTCCTAGTGTCTTCCTCCTACACTCAATCTGTCATTTAGAATTCAAACAAAATCCCAGTAATGACACCTCACTTTATACCATAACTCTGTATTTCTCAGACATCCAGATGTTTTGTGTATCAGCTCCCAATGTACTTACAGTCAGATACTTACAGTATCTGACTGAAAACAACTGTGTTGCCATAGTACAGTACAAAACTCACCTTGCCCATCTTCCTTGAACACCAGTTCTCTTTTTTCTGATTCATTCTCATTCTTACCTCGTCGCCTATTTTTACCTCCTTTACCTAAATTAAAAAGAGGGAGGGGGGAAAGCATGTGTTACTATCTACCAATAGAGTGAATGAAATAATCAGACTTAGGGAGATTTCTGTGCTTGCTCTCTGTATGACTGTTTTGAGTAGCTTATACAGATTTAGTGTTTTTTGCTTGACTTGAACATTTTTGGCTCTAAAATTTTAACTGAGTAGTAATATAGCAACTAGAAGATTAGTCTCTATGATGTCCTGGTTGCTCAGGAGCGACAGTAGCCTTCAACAAGGATTTGCACAAGACCACCATTTTCAGCTTTTATAACTTCTGCTACCAAATACCTCATAAACGGTGGGATAACCTGATGCATGGAACCACCAAAGAGCAGAAGAATAACCTGAGGGGCTACTGCAGCGCTGAAATCTCACACTCCAAGTGATGTCCTTTTTAAAAGTCACACACGTGGCAAGAGGATTAGATGCTCTTCATGAAGATGCAGAAGAGCAGCTCATACTTCCTCCACCGATAAAAAGCTGCTGTTCCTTCCCCCTTCCTCTCACTTTTTCTTCCTTTCCTTTAAGCAGCGAGGTGGGGGAGAAAAGGGAGAAGCAGCAGTCCCCAGCGAGTGCACGGAGGAGGGCAAGCACAGCCGACCGCTTTCTCGCGGCCGCCCCTGACAGCCAAGCCTCGCCAGGGCCTCCTCCTCCTCCTCCTGGCCAGCCAGGCCCCAGAGGCCTCCGACACGCCGCTGGGCCGCGTACGAGTGGGGCCAGCCCGGGACCCACGCCCGAGAAGGGCCGGGAGAAGGGAAAAGGAACCGGCCCGGCGCTCAGGAGAGAGTGGGAGGAGGGCTCCTCCGCCCTCTCCCCGCCCCGCCGGCGGGCCCGGGGAGTCGGCGGCTCCCACGTGAGAAATGCGGCGAGCAGGGGGAGCCTCCCGGGGCCTCCTCAGCGCCGCCGCCGCGCCCGGGCCCTGCCTCGTCGCTCAGGCGAAGGGACGAGCCGCCGCGGGAGGCCCGTCGGCGGGGAGGGCGCCTTACCTTTATTCTTGGGCATGGCGCCGGGCGCTCCGCCGCGGAGAGGCTGCGGGCAGGGGGCGGCGGTTGGGGTTTCACGCGGCTCTCACGAGGCGGAGGCGGACGGCGGCTGCTGGCAGGATCGGCGGCGGGACCGACTCCGACTCCGGCTCCGGGGCTGCGGCTGACTCGCGCGTTCCGGCCGCTGGCGCCTAGCCGAACCACAGCGCCCCCTGGCGCCCGGGCGGACTCTCCGGCTGCCCGGCGGCACCGCCACGGCGCACGCGCTCTCGGCGGCGCTAGCGATTGGTCTAGGGGCAACACCTCCCTCAGGCGGTGCCGTGATCGGCAGGCGCCGTTGCGATTGGCCAGGAGCCTGGCGCCGGGCGAGCTAGGGCTGAAGCGAGCGGTGCCGCAGGCGCACGTTGAAACGTCGCTACCGACGATTGGGCACCCAAAGAAGGGGCCCGGCGGGCGCACTGCCGCTCCTCACGGCTACCTCCCCGCCTGCAGCCGTCACCCCCAGCATGGGCAGCTCATGGGCACTGCGAGGATTTTTTGCGGTGGATTTTAAGGAAAACGGAGAGGTTCCGCAGCCCTGGCCGGCCGAGCGGGCAGCGAGCACCAACCAAGCGTGCGGGACAGAAACGTTACAAACGCAAGCGATTTGAGCTGTTGCAAACAGGAGGGTTGGCGTGTGGTGTGCATGGGCCATACCTGAAGTAAGGCAAAGGAGTATCCTCAGGATCTGATGTTACATCGACTTGCCTTCCTTCTTTTCCTCATAGGCAGGAAAAAGCCTTGTGTGCGGCTTGCTTTCTGTTGTGCATTGTGCTGTCTGTTACCAAACCTCTCTTCGTGTCCTCTTTACACCTTTCTTTTCATCGCTGAGCAAGACCTCTGGTTCCATTCCTCACAGCATTGTAAATATGCTGTAATAGACTATGTTAACTGACAAACACTTGCTTATTAAAAACACTTTCTGGTTGGAAACGTGCACTTGGTAGGCTGGAAATGTAGTTCAGTTAGTGGTGAACAAACAACAACTTTCCTAAGTGGGCAGAATAAATTATTCAACAAACCCCTCATTTTTTTAAAGATGTTTGAAAGTTTATTCATAGTAGAAATTTCAATTTCTTTTAAAGACTACAAAACCTGCCATCAGACAGGAATACAAGCAATGGTATCTTTCCAGAACTGTTCCTAGTTACATCTGAAACAGTTTTAAATACACATTAATAGCAATGATTGGAACATTTCCTAGATCAGACTCTGAATAAAATGATCATTTAAAGTCTTCAGTACAACTTATTGATTTATTTTTACTAGCATTTCAGTTCTATGACAGCAGTGCCGAGCATCTAACAGATGCTATTGTAATGGTCTAGAAGAAGGTACAATACCCCTGATTTCCTGGCACAGTACCTTAGACTCACTTACATGCCACGCTGAGAAAACTAGTATAAAGGATGATTGTATAGAATTGTAGAAAAATATTTTATCTGTGATTTTTGTCATTTTTTAAAAACAGTTTGAAGTAGACTTCCTCCCCACCCCCCACCTAGGTTGCAAAATAATTACATCCCTCATAAGTACACCTTCCCTTTGATTAAGTCAAGAGTAGCAAGATAAAGCTAACCATTTACATCATTTCATAAGAGAAAATTCATCTCTGAACCACTGCTGCTTAGTAAGGACCAGCATACTTTGAATCCTTTCCTTCCAGTAACAGAAAAGCACAGCTGGAGTTGGTACACCACATTTACAAAAGCAAAACACACACACACACACAATCCCAGACACATAAACCTATACTCTTATGCCCATGTCTCTTTAGAAAAAAGGTTTAAATAGTCTCTTGAAAAACTCCTCATTAGTTGAAGTCAAGATTAGAGTGATTATGAATAAAGAACTTTGCCCTTCCTGGGTGTAGACGGCATTTAGTACTGCAGCTACACTCTTCCCTCTGTTCTCTCATGCTCTCAAGCACATGCAGTGGTAATTTAACACAACAAAAATGAACCACGGCCTGAATAGAAAATCCACCTGCATCTGCAGTTCTCCTTTTTTTTCCTCCTCTATGACTATATCCTGGAGTCACCTGCAATGCTTTGCAGACTGACAAGCAGTCAGCAATGAATTTAGACTGTGTCACATAGACTCCCATTCTAATAGAAAGGTGCTGGGACTCATGAAGCATTATGTGGATTCCTCTATAGCTTCTACCAACTGCAGCTAGAAAAACATAAATGTGAAAGGTGTCAACACAGATCCCAACCAGAAGGCAAGGTACACAAAACTAAGTCTAGCCTGTAATATACACAGACAGGCCCTTGGTAGCACTTGATACCTTTGTTTAGAAAGTAACTGAAAAACTGAGTGGCTCTAGACTTCAACACATTTGAGTTTGCATGTGCTAAACCTCCCTGGTTTATCAGCATTCAGAATGTTCATCCTAGGTTGCTATATACATGACAGTAGCAACATCTGGAAAGTCTAGACTAAATTAACAGCTTACTTGAGAATGCAGATACAGAAAAGGTAGGAGTTAACTTTGCTTCTCTACTTGGCTAATGACCAGGGAGCTTGAGGACCACATAATATGGCTAAAATAAAACTACTGAAAGTACTTTCCTATTATTTTACCATGGATATTGCCAACAGTGAAGCAGCTTAATGCTTCCTCCCTTTTGGTCTCTTCTTTACCAGGTACCTACATGTACACACTGAGAACACAGGAGAAACTCCTTCCCTCCTGAAATGCTATCACTGCCATCCCCTTATCGTAACAGTATCAACTTTAAATCCTGTTTGTGAGTAGATAACAGCAACCTTTGGACTTACACACTGAAAAGCCACCCTAGAAAGTATGGTTTCTAGGTTTTCCCAAGCCTGACTTCCAATTGCTCACAGAGCTGAAAATGCATTTTCTGAAAGGCAAGATTTTACTGAATTCCTCTGGGACTGCAGCCACTGCAAAGAAAAATTAAAGTGGCCTTTTTCTGCCTCTAGTTAAAGATGTCTCTTGAAAGAAGGGTAGATGCATCTGTACAGCTACAGGGAGCTTGAATGCACCAAGGAAGGAAATAATGCTAATTGCTTGGAAGAGCTAAGTGTTCAAATGTCTGAGATCTATGGTAATTTAAGAATCCTTATTCATAAACCCAATTCCTTAACCATTAGATGCTGGGTTAAATATTTAACAGATTTTAAATAGTATTAAGAGTGGGATCCTCTTCAAGTTCCCCCAGGGAACTCAGAAAAACTTGTGGCATAAGGAAGACTCTCACATTCATGGAGAGCAAATGTGTGGTGTCATAAAAATGATTCTCCCTTTCAGCAAACCTCTGATGATTTCAGGGAAGCTAGCAAATTAATCACCATCCAAGAAATTCAATACCACTACATCAAGACAGTCCCTTCTTATGCAAAACACAAAATTGCACTCTTCAGTCTTTAAATGGAATTTTTCACACAGAGCTGCTCACCCAGATCTGTATTTATTAAAGCTGGAATTCCCAAGAGCCATTTTCAGATCTGGAATGAGCTGCTGTAGCATATCATTTTGGTGGAGTGGGACACTCACTGAATTCAAACAGATTCCAGTGGACCTTCTCACCTGGATATGTTGATCTCTCAAGACTAGCCAGCAAGATGCAACTTTAATTACTTCTGATGCCGAGAGGGCCAACGGTAATAAAGGTTTATATTAGTATTTAAAAGAGTCTTCCACCCTCATTACAAAGCTGCTTCCGTCTGGGAGAAGTGAAAAAACTCACTCTGAACAGCTTTGCCTTTCACCTGACAGAGGACAACACTATTTTCATGGTAAATTTCAATGACCCTTTCCAAGCCCTGACAGATCTAGATGACTCTCCTCTTGTTTTGCTTTGGTTGTCAACTAAAATTATTACTGAACAACTGACAGAACTTTAGATCCATCAGTTCTGCAACCACAAGGAATGCAGTTTAAACCCCCTCTATGCAGGCTCCTGCTTATTAGAGGACAATATGCTTTGCTTTATCTTTAATGTTGCCTTTCTTCTGTAATGCCAACATGTACTGAACAAATCCTTTGCAGCTTAAACAGAAGTCACAGAACAGAAATAAAATATTAACAATGGATTATAATAATAAACAATACAGAAATGTCCTCCATCAGAAAGTATTTAGCAACAATTCCTGAGTCCAGAGATTAGAGGGGAGAGAATAAAAGGGAGAGGGAACAAAAGACAGAGTGAAATAAGGAGCACGTGATCTTTTCTCTGGGTTCTGTTACCTGTTGTATATATAGGGTGGTGAGAGATCCATGGTTTCAGTTGTGAACACTATAAACAGTATCCTGATTTTCATACCATGACATGCAGTGTCAGAAACATGGAAATGTAGAAAAGACAAAGGCAAGGAGAAATACATATTCATAGTATTACATTCAATAGCTGTTTAACAGTCAGGCTTCTTTCAGAGATGTCCAACAATATTGATTAACCCAGGTGAACTGTTTAATCCGACTTAGTTGTCAGAATGATTAATAATATCTAAGTAAAACAAGGCATGTATACATTAAAGAAAACAGCACAGAAATGTACTGCTCATGAGCTGTGTACAAAAACCATACAAAACATTGGATGGCACAAAGTATAGAGTGCTAATACAGATTGTTTAAGCTAAGTGCTTAACATAAACTGTCCATCTCTACCTGTAAGAAAGAATATTTTAGGGGACAACAAAAATATTCCTTATAAAAATAATGCTATGTGGTGCAGAGTGCTTTTTTATTCAGTGTATTTTTGACAGAGGTGGCATTCAGAATTCTTCTGCTTTATTCAAACAGGAAAGTGATCACTTGAATTGTGTCTCCACCTGTCACTCCTCCACTTGAAGCTCCAGTAAGATCAGTAACTTGCCATCAACAGTTTCAAGCGAGAATAGATGAGAGCAGGAGCAGCAGCAGGAGCAGCAGCATTCTAGGTACCAGCTGGGACAGAGTGTGCTTGCAAGTATCTGTCAGATATGTGCTACCTGTCCCCATGGTTTGTGCTATCATCTTATGCCATGGTACCAAGGATCAGGTTGAGGTCACTTCACAGGGCTGTTGAGGTAATTTTTTTGATACCTCTCCTCTGAGCAAGAGTCGAACGGCCAACAGGCTCCAGGACTGGGGACTGGTTACGGTTCAAAGCAGAGTAAGTTGCTGCCATTGCACCCTGGGGGGCAGAAAGGAAGAAACCCAAGCAGAGTAGGTTGTGACTGGCATGCACACACACAGTCCTAAACAACTTCCAGTCTACTTTTTCGTCTACAAACCAGAAACAAACCACTGCATTCCTCAGATACCAGCAGTCTTAGAGATGAGTGGGTTTTTAGGGTAACAAATACTTTTCAGATCAATCTAAAGCAATTTGACTTCCTTTAGAAAGCCAAAGCCAGAAGGTACAAGGTAGATTGCTACATTAGGTTTTCTCTCTGTGCTTTGTGAGATGGTTGGGGAATGAAATCCTATGGGTGGGCTGCCTCTGCTTATCACTTACATAACCAGTTCAGTTCTCAACAGAATATTTTAAAATTGCCCACATTAGTCAGTTATTAACATTTAAGAAAAAGAGTTCTAGAACGTTGTGAGCCATGGGATAAGAACTTCCCCCTCCTTCCCTTGTTTTGGGATGCTAGAAATTTCCAGCAGCTGACTCAGAGTGTTAATTATATTCTTCATCCCTTTCATGCTGCATGACAGAGCTTCCTGGATGTAGGACTAAAGGCAGAGTGGAATACTGAGAGGTGATTTCTTTCTGCTTGTTCCAAGGGAAGAAGTTTATCAGAGTCAAAAATCAGACTGGTTCAGACAGAATGTAGAACAGTGCAACACCACATTAATTCACGTTGCCTTTTGACCTCTGTTTAGCTTATACTGTATCATGAAGTCCACTGTTCTATTTCAGTCACTGACAATTAACCTCCTCTGAAACTGTAAAATTAGTTAAACTGTTTTGCAGCTCCACTACAGTCACCTGACAACATTTTTGACTCAGAAGAATGCTTTCTTCTTTGCTGGTTTCTTAAGGCAGTTAAGCCTTCCACTGCAAGCAAGCCCAATAAATTTGGAACCTTGAAAAATGAAAGCATTTTTCAAATGTATTAGATTTAGTCTTCATGAGTGGGTTCTTACAAAACCCCATTAAGTATTACAGGTTCCCTTTATGGCTTAGTGCAACTCTCAGTCATAACAACTTTTAAATAGTATGTAGAGGAAACACATGCTACAATAACTTAAACAAATAATCCTTTTGTTTACACTAATTTTGGCTAAACAGCAACTTGAACAAATTTCCACTTACTTTCACTAAATGAGGAGCATCCTGCCTGTTCAGCTGGTATTGAGGCAACTGGTCACAGTGAACTATCCAGGGGTGACTAAGAACTTGGGCTGCAGTCAACCTTTGATGGGGGTCAACATGAAGCATTTTTGAAACAAGGTCCTGTTAACAGTATACAAAGAGTCAATGCAAGTATCAGTAAAACTTCAATTTTAAAGCAGATTCTACTTCAAAATGGAAGATTTTAGCAGTACAAAGATATGTTTATAACATCTCTTTGAAGCTGAAAAACTGCCTAGCAATGTTAACGTTGTATCTTTTAATTAATGTGACTTAATGGATATTTGGCAACACAACAGGATGGTGTCCAATTAAGTGAGGCAAAATACACAGACATAAAAATAAGCACATTGGCCTAGAGGGCCCACTATACCAGTATTTTAACAATGATAAATGAGTACTGAAAGATGAAAAATGAAGAAAACAGAGATGACCCTTCCCTTTGCATCACTTAGGGAATCCTGCTGTGGCAGGGGGGTTGGACTAGATGATCTTTCCAGGTCCCTTCCAACTCCTAATATTTTGTGATTCTGTGACTCTTTCCACAACTGTGCAAGTTGAAGGCTGAATTTGAGTACTTCTCATGGCCACATATGTACTCCTAGTGATTTTTACCTCATCCTCTCTGCACTAATTTTGCTGCTTACACTTTTGTTTCACCCCCCAACCTCAAACACCTATCACAGTCATCAGGGGGGTTGGGTTCGATATTGTTTTTGTATATGCTTCATTTTATTGTCATTATTTTAACTGAAGCTGGTTTAGCTTCCTATTCCAATCCAAAAGTCTCTTTCCCTTATTCCCTTTCTCTCCTCCTTGGGAAGGGAGAAGGTGTAGTAGAGAGCATCTGTCATTTGTCTAATAGCCACCACAGCCCTAACCCTTGACAAGATCACAAACAGGAAACAAACTTCTAGGCACATAAAGGATCAGATCAGTATTTTAAAATAACAATGGCTGGAACTTACCCACTCATATCTAACATACACATTATAAACAACATACTACATTGCAATCCATTTCTCACCCCCCAAAGGACAAAGCCAATGCACTTGCCTTAGCTGTATCTGAAACAGTGTTCCAGTAACCACCGCTGAGTGAGAACTTGCCACTACCTATCCGGGCCAGAATCTCCTCTGGGGTGTCATCAGGGCCATTGGCAAAAGGAGTGTAGCTATTTAACCAAACAATTGCCATGTTAGTAACTTCCAGAACCTGCACCTCTCTAGTTATTTTTAAGTCTGATTTTAATATTCAGCAAGTTCAACATAATTCTAGGCAACAGAGAGTCCAACAGCTGTTAAAATTATTCTTAACATGTGAAAATGTACAGCACTGACTAGAGACCTGTTCTTACTGTAGGTATTCCTTCTGTACTGGGTCTGAAACCCAGATCTTTCCCTACAGCAGTCTAAGCAGGGGTGGTTTCTGATTTACAAAAAGTATTCCTTAAGGCTTCATATGTTAGTGAAGTTGTTACAAAATTCAATGTACAGACTTTGTCAGATGAGTCTGGCAAAGAACAATGCTGGTTGGATACTAGAGGAAGGAAGGTGCAGCAATTTTTATTGCTTCACTTTAAGCATTCTTGCCACTCCCAGAATATCCACAGCCAAAAAAGAAATCTATTTAAAAACAAATGTTTGTTATCTATTTATTTTGAAACCTGTATTATTTATTTGCCAAAATGATGATGTGAACTCTGCACCTAAGTGGCAATCTGAATAAGAGAGCATAAAAAGATAATCAATTTGGCAGGTACAGTAGCCATAGTTCAATCCTTAGGACTTGTGGAACTGAAGTTGAATTTATTGTTCATAATCTTTTACATAATTAATTTCTGTTCCATAAATGAATGCATTTCTGTGTTTTAACTGCATCACTTCAAACAGTCCAGTGTCTGAATTTTGCACAAAATCATGCTTCCAGGCATTGCAACTATATTTGCAACATACATTTCCTTCAGCATACGTGCTGCTTAATCAATTTTCCCAAGAACAATCAATTCTTACTCCTAAATCACCCCAAAGCAGAAATTAAAGATCTAAAATAGATGAGACAATGGGAAGCCAAGCATTTTTCACATCAGACCCTGCCAATTTGGATTCTACTACAGGAAAAGCATATCCTACCCCCACTGAAGCCACAGTGAGAAAACTAAGCACCTCCACAGAAACATCTTCAACACTAGGCCTACATTTACTAGTCTTTTTGTTCCTATTGGTTTGCTGTTCTACACCAAAGCAAACTAAAATTACTCTTACCCAGTAAGCATGGTATAAAGTAGAACACCAAGGCTCCATATATCACATGCAGCATCATAACCTTGCCTCTTTAAAACCTGAGGGAGACAAATTGTTCTGAAAAGCAGGCTTAGAAATGCTTTATGTCATAAAAGTAATGAGACTGCACATTTGCAGTGTCTATAAAGAGAGTTCACTTGTTCCAGAAGAATCAAAAGCATTTAACTAGCAAAAAAAATCCATTAAAATCAATGAAGGCATATAAGCTATCCTGGTACTTACCTCTGGTGCAACAAAGTTGGCTGTGTAGCAGGGAGTCATCAGAAGACCATTTTCTGCTCGCAGCTGCTTTGCAAAGCCAAAATCACAAATTCTAATTGATTCTGGATTACCAGATTCATCAACATAAAGAATATTGCTAGGCTTCAGGTCTCTGTGAACCACCTAAAAAACAAACCAAACCAAATATCAGCTAAACATACAAAAGGCTTTATATTCTAGTTATAGATTTCCTACTTACTTTCAAACGTCCCATCAGCAGGCAGCCTCCGGAGCTCCCATTTCTAACATTAGCTGCAGGATTCTGATGCTTAGTCCTGCCTACAGACTGCTATGGAACTAGCAACTAGAACTTTCTAACTTGGAACCTAACAAAGCCCTCTCCAGACACCCCACTCCCCTCTAGTTTATTTGTACAGACAATTCCAGGTGTCTTTTCTAATGAGTAACTATGTCTGTGACCTATTTTAACATGCATACCATCCAGCTACTAAAAATGACTTACCTACCACCCAGAAAAAGGTCTCAAGAGATGAGTTTCTACTTCTGGAAGTATATCTGACATTTATAAACATTTAGTCTGAGATAAAAACTTACCCCTTGTGCATGGAGATATTCAACTGTTTTTGTTATTGTGAAGAGAACAGCACTAGCTTCTCTTTCTGAGAAAAATTTTTGCCTCAGAATTTTATCCAGCAGTTCTCCTCCTTTCATGAGTTCTGTTACTACATAGACATATTTTCCATCATCATACACCTGCAAAAAGTACATAAAGATGTCAACTTCAAAATATTTCTTCTCTGCTATCTTCCTCTGAAATGCCCAGAGATAGTGCAGCTGTGTCCACAAGCTGTTATCAATTATTTCTCCTCTGTTTCTCACCCCACACACTATCCAAACACTGCTCATTTTAAGAAATTAACACAAAATCTTCAACAAAAAGGTAGGGCAGTAATGAAAGAACACAAAACACTAACATGTAAATGTCTAAAGGCAAAACAGAGTGAATAGTGTAGTTTTCTCCACATAGTTTTACTGAAACAAATTAAAACTTGACATGGGAGAAATTAAGAAATTGTAATAAATGAAAACTAGCTTAATTACAGCAAAACCAGAGCTGCTAATTATAATTATTAATTAGAATTATTGATTAGAAGCAATTACTGCCCCAAATTACAGAGATGAACAGAGCTCATTCCACGTGAACAGTCAGAACAAAAGGAAAAACACCCTAAATGTGAGTTCACCTCAAAGAGCCTCTGCAAACTCAACTCACACAAAGCTGCTATGGGAATAGCCTAACTTACACATTGCTCTGCACAGAAAGCCTATACTAAACCACATTTTATGTGTAGAAAAATATACATATACACTGCACATGTCTTATACAATCTGTATATTTTAGCCCTTACTTCTCATTAGGGAAAATGACTTTAATTTTTCCCTGGCTTTTGTCTTCTACAGAAACACCACTTGAGAAGGATGCTATCACCAGGGGGCACTACAGACTGAACTGTACCAAAACAGCTTGTAATCTGTAGTTAAGCATTTCACTTCAGTTGCACTTTCCTGAAGTTTTAACTTAACCCAGAAAGTGGTTTCTGGATTAGTATGAACTTTTACAGGCTCTATTCCCTAATATTATGTGAATCTATTTTTCATGCTGATGTCAAAATCGTTCTCTTTAGTTAGAACGTGTGTTCTCCCGAGAAAGGGCCAAACTTCATGATACTGATAAAGACAGATTACAGCAGGAAAAGAACTTTAAGCAGAGTTCTCCAAGCACTTATCTCCACTGTTTTTATGAACCACTGTTTTAATGACTTCAAAATGTCTGAGAATATCCCTTCAGCTGAGCTCAGCTTCCTGAAAATGGTTAGTTGTTTTGCTTGAGGTTTGGTTTTGGGGACTAGAAAACTTTCCTGCAGACTAAGAAAGTCTTTAAGCATATGCCTTTTTAATTTTTAATCCTCTTTAATCCATAGAGAAGAGAAAGACAATTTTATTTTTCTGTTAGATCATCAGAATCTACTGTTCACTCTGAAAAAATTCTATCTCCCAACTTACATTATTTCTTGCTTTTTATAGTCAAAGTGTTTCCATGGTCAGAACTGGTAATACAAGAAAAAAAAACAGCTAGGTAATCTTCCTTACAAAAACTGACCATGGATATGAAACAATTTTGTCCACTACTGAGTAATAGTCATTACTGTCCAGGAAAATTACTTTGGGTATTTTTCTAACAGTGAGTCCTCAGCTACATAATAATATACTTTAAAATTGCTTTTGATTAATGTAAACAAAGTAGATGAAAAGTTAACTAAGCAAGCAAAAAAGCTGTTTGTTTCTTTAAAAATACAGCCAACATTAACTGAATTATTCCTCTGCTAGGATGTACAAAGGATGAAGGAGTTGACTGCTTAGGATTATGTTGTACCCAAATACGAGCATCTTTAAAGATGCTAGTGAGACATCTCAGAAAAAGATGGATACCGTTGAATAAACTGCATCAGGGCATTGTTTTTAAACACTGAGAAACGTGAACATAAAGCTAAAACATGTGCTTTGCCATCTCTCAAATTAGAAAGTGCTATGCAATTCTAAGACACTAAAGGATGCCTTTAACACACTACTTACATCTTTTAGGGTAATAATATTTGGATGCTGTCCATAGCGCAGCAGGATTTCAATCTCCTCTGTTGGATCTCTTTTACTCTTGTCAATAATCTAGAAGAGCAAGCAGATACACAGGCATAATTCTTTTTGTGAATATTATATAGTATCATATTGTAAGACTTGGGCCTGCTTACTAGCATAAACAAATAAGCAGTATTTATTTTTGTTGGTGGAGGGCAGGAATTATAACCAACCCCAGATTTGTTAAATTGGAACAGTGAGGTGAAGCAAAAACCACTGAAAAATAAGGACAAACTTCTCAGCGGAAAATGATCTGATCCCTCAGTCTGTGGTCAGTAACACAAGGCTGTTTAGTAGGAAAAGACTCTGGTCTCTCCTTATTTAATAAAATATGAAGTCCCTAATTTGACTTGAGGTAATGGATTGGCAATGCTAATGAACTCGATTGCCACAAAGCTCATTTCAAGGCAGTGTCTAATGCAGCACAAGACAAAGCAGGAGAGGAAGGAATCAAAAAGAAGAAAAAGGAAAAAATTCAGTTAATTCAGGTAAGTATTCCATTATGAAAGCTCCTTTCAATCTCAGGAGGCTTGCTATCAGGCTCTGAAGTTCTCCCTGCAAACAAGCAAAATCCTATCTTTGCCATACTTAAAAAGCATTCTTCTCCTTTTTTTCCCCTCTCCTTCTGAGCTGCAGAATTTCCTCTACTGTCTTCTCTGGCCTACCCCTTTCTTGCTCTTGACAGAATTAGCCCTTACTGCTACCAGCTCTTCTCTAATGCCCCTGACACTGATCATCTTGTTCTTTTTTCATGATTCCTTGAGGAAAAAAAAGCCACAACAGAAAAGCAAGGCAATCTTCACCATCAAAGTTCCAGCCTAGAGAATTAACAGCTATGCCAGTACTTTTCTTCCAGTTTCAAGAAATCACTTCAAATTGCAAGCACAGAAGTCAAATCTGGTCCTGCCCAGAACAAGACTAAAGAAAATGTAACTACCAAATTGAAACTGGTTTCCAGTGGACAATCTGTGTCCAGCTCTAGAGCAAAATGCACTTATCTTCACATTTTACATATTTCAATAGTAAACTGTTCAACAATTCTAAATGAGAACTGCCTCATAATACAGGATGTAAATCTTTTTTTGACTTCTTTCAACGTCTGCTAATCCATACTTTTGCTTTCATAGGAACCATTCAGCCCCAGAGTGTTGTACAGAAAACAAAACCCCTTATCATTCCACTTCTGAGAAATCTACTGATTTCAACTGAGCATTTAATGCCTTCAAAGAAGTGTTAGAAGTCCAGGTAGAATAATTTCAAAACAACATTGGAAACCTTATTAAAACCAGCAAGTAAAGACAAAGTTGACATTTTTCCTTACTAGGCTTAAGGACTGTTTTGAACTCCCAGCTGCCTAACAATTTATGAATCTACTTGAGAAGCAAAATACCCCATGTGTAACTATGCTTAAATAAAGGCAATCAGTCACATTTACAATAAAAGATGAAAAGTTCATGTAAGCTTTTCACAGTACATTTCCTTCTAGCAGCACTCATGTAAATCCCATCAGCTCTACCATAATTATATAGGTGTTTCAAAGCTTTTCACTACCCAAACCAGCAACTAGATAACAAAACCCACAGTGAGTTTATATAAATATCTGCCAGCAAATATTCTGCTTGGTTGATTAGTATAATTCATATTTGCATCTAAAATCTCTTTATATTAAAAAACCCCTTCTCTATGAGAAATTAACAATGCCCAATATCTATGAGGCTAAAACCTGAGAACAGGGTTTTACAACAAAGCAGTTACCTTTACAGCATATTCCATGTTTGAAGCTTTATGAATACACCTCTTGCAGATAGAGTAAGATCCAACTCCAATATCTTCCTTTACTTCATATCCATCAGTAAACTGAATGCTGTTCCTGTGCAACTGCTACCAAAATAACATTATCAATTGATGAATATTCTAAATATGAACTGACTTTTATATTAAAAGTAAGTTTTTGAATGCCTGCTGGCTTGCTTTGAATTTTAAACTGAAGGCTGCACTAGGTCAAAGTGGTGTAAGCAGCCACTGCTTTCAGTTTGATACTAGTATGAGATAAATTATACATTAGACACACTGCAAATAATGCACACTGAGAAACTGAGAACATCATTTTTCTGGTTACTGGGTTATTAAATTAAAGCTAGAATCTCCAAAACAAAGATGAAGAGAAGACTACATGATAAAATAACTGTAAAAAAGCATCACTGTTTCTGTGATAGAAACAGATGACTGCCAGCTGGAAAATTCAGAGCTACTGAATAGAACCAGGTTAGCTGGAAATTGCTTGGAATGGCAGTCCAAAAATCCTTTCACAGAAATCAAAAGCTGAAAGAAGGATAAGTGTTCACTCTTGCAAGGGAAGGAAATGGTGTTCTAGTATAAGGAGTTTGTGCAAAGGATGCAAACCATTTGCAGGAAACCATCTGGGTATCCTGCAGCACAGAAAAGAGGAAATAGAACTGAGGAAGTGGTTGAAGGGCACAGAGGAATGGCAGCAGAGAAACAGATCTTTACAAGAGAAGGAAACTGTAGACAAAGAAAATGAACTTCATCCACAAAACTATGTGGGAAAGAAGGGGCACAGAAAAGCTTGCAGAAACTTTTTGCAAGACTTCAGGACTAGAAGTCATTCTGACAAACAGAACAAATCAGAAAGCTTCTTTAGAATAAAACAGGATCTGAAACCCCTGGAAATGGTTTATTACACAGGAAACAATCTGAGACATACTGAGAGGATTAAAGAAATACTATATAATTTTATATATAATACTAGTGATGTTCTCAATCAACTGGGGCTTAAACATTTTCTCAAACGTTTGCAAAATAACCTTGAAGTGAAAAATACAAATAAACCAAATCATAAAATGTAATTTTTTATTCCTACATACATAACACCGAGTTATTAACACAATTTAGATCACCAGCTGGTTTTCAGGACTGTCTTCATCAGTAATTATTATCAACAAAAGCAAGAACAAGGAGGTAGGAATACAATTTTTGCAGAGGTCTTCTAGGGTTTCTTTTTTCCCTCCACATGCATCTGCTTTTTTCCCCACTGGCTGTAAACTCTCTAGTGCTGAAGCATGCTTTTAGAATGACCTCAGCCTCATAAAGGGGCAAGGTGTGGCTCTCTCCCATTCTAGTATGTGGGGTGGTGCTTAGGGACATGGTTTAGTGGCGTGGTGGTGGGAAGGTTGACGGTTGGACTTCATGATAGAGGTCTGTTCCAAGCTTAATGATTCTGTGATCCACCTTGTCTCACACAATTGCACCTAACCAAAGGCCTGATGTCCAAAAATAAGCAGTACTGGCAGTAACAGAATATATAAGAAGAGGAAAAAGGATCAATATGCCTGTTCTTCCCTTCCACCTTGTAATTATGGCTTCATGTTAAAGAGTTAATAGAGTACATATGGTAGAATGTTTTCCTTTAAGGGTTGAAGCCTCTTGACATTCATGGCTGCTCAGTAATTAAACAGGTCCTGCACCTTCAGAGGTTCTGTCTGGCCAAAACAAATCTGATCTTCACTTTGCCAAGCCAATACTGGTACTTCATTCTGTGAGGAAGGAAACAATCCCTCCCCCCCAAGAGAAAGCAACACTGACTTTGCTTTCAAGAGCAGACACACTCACCTGGACAATTGAGTGCACTCCAACTGTCTGCATGGCTTGGCTGTCATCATCTGAGGCAATAGCTACAAAACTAAAGCCTCGGAAGAGCTGATGTGCATTAGCACTAGGTGGGATACCAGGGGAATCTGAAAAACACAGCAGCTACTTACAAGCAGAGGTTTGGAAATGCAGAGATAAGATGATGTCTACTCTGAAGAACAAACTACAGCTTTGTTCTATAGAAGTACACAGAGACTAGATTCTGTAGAAAGTGTTTCTAAGGACCAAAACACAAATAATTACTGATTGGTTTTGCACATAAACAGTGACCACAAAGATCACAAAACTATCAGATATTTCTTATCTTACACAAAAATCAGCACTTTGCAGTAAATATTTACATATAACAGCACATCCCTATTATATTTATGAAGTAGTACTCAAATTTTGGTAACACTCTCAACTTGTGAAGACAAAAGTTACCAGCAGACTTGGAATGGATCAGTGTAAAACTGTGCAGAGACATATTGCACTGAAACCTCAACTCTGCTACCCAAAGGCTGAAATGACTAAGGTTCTACATAAACATAGCATAGAGTCACCCCCATGAAGCAAATGAAGCCACAGAATATAGCTTTTAAAGAGACAGAGAGAATCTCTTCTAGTTAAAACAATGTCAATACTTCAGTAAAACTGAACTTATGCATATGTTTTGTTGCTAAGGATTCCTTTCTTTTTAGGATAGGACAACTCAGTTGTTCTTCATGATACATTTACACCAAAGACTACAAAAACCTTTATGAACTATGGAATACTTGTCCTTGAGCATTCATTTAGCCCAGCAACACCTGGAAGAACAAGACACTGTACATAAGCTGAACAGGAACAATGTTTCTAATTTCTGACTGACTTTTGAATATATCAATTGTTTTATTCTTCTCTTTTTACCTTTTGGAGTTTTTGCTGTAAACTCAGGGTCAAAATAAAATGTATCCTCAGGTCTGCCAGTTGCAGGTTTAAAAGGGGGGTGAATTTCTCTCCTGTACAATTTCTGAGGAGAAGGCAGAGATAGGCCAGGGTGAATGAAGAAGTTACACAACACGACCAAACACTTAAGTAAGCAACTTACTCAGTTTTGAATCAGATACTCACATTCCAATCTATTTTGGCAAAAAATGCATGCCTTTTAATTTCTTCAACTCCATCTGGGCCTGCTCCTTTTATGAAGAAGAAAAATGTCCATGAATTCTTTTCTTCTTGATCAAAAGAAGAACTAGTAAAATATTATTTCTTAACTTTAGATGTATGTATAGTAGAAACTATAGTATTTTTTCATGATAAGAAGAGCAAACAGGTAAACTATGTTCTTACCTCAGAGTCTATTCTACACAAGAAAATGTCAATGGCTCAATATTATGATCAAATCTCAAGTATTCTGCTAAACCTTTTACCTAATCTGTTTGCTGGGTTTCTTTTGAAGAGCATGCGTAGAAGACTCTGTGCTTCAGGACTCAGGAACTGGGGCATTCCAAGTTTGGCCCTACAGAACAAAAGTAATTAATAGCATACAAACAGATTTAGGAAAGAATTAACTCTGCATTCATCCTGTCCTTTGTCATTCAACAAATCCATATAAAATAAAAGAGCATCAGTTCAGACATCTTGTCTTCAGACATCAGAAACAGAGCAAAAGTGCTGTCAGTCATGGATACCTGCCTTTTTTTTTTGTCTGGTTTGAGTAGTATAATACTTTCAGTAGTGACTCAGGAACTTAAGTAGAGGAAGAGGTGGTAAAGAAATGTAGAAGAGAATACTGATAGGATAACAGTTTAAAAACTTGTAAAATTTAGTAATCTGCTTTGACCTTCTTCTAAGTCTAATTATTAACAAATGATACTAAAGAAGCAAATCCACACTGCCAGTAAGATAAAAGACACATTAGAAGTGACTAAGAAAACTACCACAGTATGACACACACCAAGAAGATCCAAGCAAAACAATAGGAAACCTAACTAAGAAGACAGAAATTGAATTAAAGTAGAAATTCATCCTGCAAGATTAGCAGGTTAAAAACCCCCAACTCCTCTTTCTTTCTGCTATGCCCCAATCCATTTCAAATACCACTTCCCAACTTGCCATCTTGAAGGTTCAGATTTCAGTTTTTGAAGTTCAGTCATTTGATTTTCTTTTGTAATCCTCATACTTTTCTTGTCTCCATTTAATGTTGAACCTCCATCCTTTCACTGTTACTAGGTCCTACTTTTTCTTACGATCACCCAATGTAACCCTGACTGCCATGCACCACTACCAGCTGAATTCTTACTCATGCACTGCATATGCAGTGAGTTCACTGCATGTTCACTCAATGCCATTTATGCTCACAGCAAAGTACCAGAGAGCTACCACTGTAAGGAGGAAGCAAGGAACAGATCTGCAGAAGTACAATGGTATCAATTAGGATGGTACTGAAGGACAAAAAATAGACAACTGAGTATGATAGGACTACTCAAAAGGATGGAAATCTCTGTCCTGTTCTAATCCAACCCAACTCCAACAGCAGGATGCAGTCCTGGAGGTTCAGCATGAGCGGTCAACTGCTTAGAGAAATCTAAAACCAGGCCAAAAACATGACTGCAATTAGTCTTACAGAGAAGTGACTCAAGGAACAGAAACAGAATAGGCAGAAAAATGCTAAAGGACTGCTACATCCTGCAGTCCACAGTGCAAACCACAGAGATTAAGACTGTCACTTGCTCCCTTACCATCATGAAGGAGCAACTGTCACAACATCCTTTGACTGGCCACATCAGACAGCAGCAAAGGCAATCACCAGGTCCTCAGAGTTCCTAGGTTACACAACTACATGAGTGACAGCAATTTTTTTCTGAATTTCCTGATGGATGAAGACAAAATGTTCTCTGAAGGCATACCTCTTCAGTAAAAAATTAACTTTATTGCTGCAAAGTATCATTTCTTCAAACTACAGACTGTCTCAGTTTTAGGTGAAACACACAAGTGAAAACAACAACTTGTCTTTGTAATGTTGTAAGAAAAAGAACCCAGAAAAACACATGTTCTAAGAGGAATTAGAAATTTTCTGTGGATTTTCAGGAACAGAAGGTAAGAAAAGCAATTCGTCTTAAATGATGAACTATGAAAATATGAATTCATATGCACACCTGTCCATTTTTAAAAGCTTTATGAAAAAATTAAGGTGAAATGTAGCACCTTGACTAGTATACAGAAAATAAATCCAAAAGCACACTTCCTTTCTTGTGGGGCCAGACAAAAAATGTGAACTTATCAGAAAAGACTTTAAAATACCTTCTGGTTTTCAGCTATTCATATTGCCAACAGCAAACCAGAACTGTATGCATGTAATAAGCATAAGTGCAGAGAACATTAAGAGCAGACAAAAATTTGTTACATCATATCACATTTTTTGTGCAGCTCTCTGAAACTAATAATTACAAAGACTAGAAGGTGAGAAAAGAAAATCAGTTGGAAAGGAAATTACAGATACATGCTCAGATGAAATCTGAAAGTAATTATGAACATAATTAACTGGGGAGATGGAAGAAGGATATTCTACATGGCAGCTGAATACAGAAGATTTTTTATAGCAATAGTGGAAAAACCACTGAGGAACAAAGTGGAGTCACATGCAAGTAGAGGAAGAGAGAGAAAGATGTGACTTGAGACATGGATAGCAAAAACAAATGCATGGCTCCTGAAATAAGTGAGAGTGCAGCAGAACTATCTCAGAGTAGCTCTTTGGAAATAGGAAGTGGTCAGAAGAAGTTTAGGCTTGCTGTGAATAGATAGAACCTGTTAGTTAAAGACATTCAACAACCACAACATGAAGATTGGAACTGGCATGGTATTGAGGCAGGAAAAGAAACCAGCACCACGAAATATATTTGGAAATATGAGGAAGAAAAACAAGGGGAAAGGATAACATAACATGGGTGCATTATGAAAGCAAAAGCAAGGAAAAGAAAGTTTATTTTCTAGCAATTTTCATCTTCTAATTACTTAGCAAAAATATGAAAGAATTTCACATATTTATTTTTGAAAGCAGGCTGTTGGTGCCAAAGAAATGCTGACTTCAATACATGGGTAGACAAGCAGTAGCAGGTCTAAGAACAGTGATAAACAATGAAGTAGAAAACAAAATAGTCTTATGAGTTTCCATGGGGAAAAAGGAAAAAAACAGTATTAGTAAAAAAATGGATGGAAACAGAGCCATGAAACTATGATATGAGGAAACAGAGTTGTTTGTGTAGCATTAGGCTACAGCCCCAAAAGCTGGACAATTGTGTCAAAGATCATATTAGTTCAGAGGTTATGTAGGGGATCAGCAAGAAAAAGAACAAAAAAAAGCAGGCCTTCATCAGCAAAACCAAGAATGCTAACTGCAGGAAGGAAAGCAACTTGCACAACAGAAGTAATGCAAAATCTATATTGGAAATAGCAAAGGGGAAAATTGGAGCTTGGGCAAGTCATAGGAAAGTACAGAAGGGAGGATGCACTTCAGCAAATAGGGTAAGTATCAGGGAAGCAAGTTGTTTGCAGCACCAGTAATATGAAGAAGGGTGAGAAGGTGCTAACAGAGAAGGATAAGGAGAGAAAATACTTCCTCCAAAAAAATAAAACCACACCTGAAACAAAAAACAACAAGCAAAAAAAATACACAGGTTATCAAAAAGTATAAGAAAGCTAAAAAATATTATGGAAATAAGATGGGAAAGATCAGATGGTTGGAGAAGTTATTATTACAGATTAGAAAGCTGCTATGAAATTGTTGGTACCTACTCAGGGGGAGGAAGAGAAAGGCAGATTAGAGAAGTGGCAAAGGGAATTACTAGTATGGAATAGGGAGTGAGGATTTACCAGTACCTTTGGAAATGAGGGAAGAGTAGAAATTAGCTATTGCAGCCCGGAGGGCATCCCTGCAGAATACCTGATGAGATATATAAATAAGAGTGTACTCACTTGAGAATCATAGTCATGGTTTCTTTTCTGTCTTTCCCTTGGAAAGGTAGAGTACCAGTGAGCATTTCAAACTGTATAGAGTAAAACTTTCATCAATTACATTACCTGGACAACAAAAATCTAAGCTTTGACAAAACTACTTAGCATCTTAACCTTTCAAACTTCATGCATCTTAACAATCAAGTCTGTGCCAAGCAACTTCTCATTGTACAATTTCAACTCCTGGGAACATTCAGCAGCCTCTGCCATTTTTAAAGCTGCAAACTCTTATCCTGCATTGATCCCTTGATTTACATGCTTTGAGCTGAGTAACCTAGACTATCACCTTCTGTGTGTCATTTCTGCCTAAAAAGTTTAGTCTTGGAAGACTTCATCTGCACAATTTAGTCTGAAGAGAGCAGGGAGTAGGGAAAAAGCTTCACCTCTCAAAAGTTAGTGACAACTT
Source organism: Galbula dea (assembly GCA_013399015.1). Lineage (NCBI taxonomy): Eukaryota > Metazoa > Chordata > Aves > Piciformes > Galbulidae > Galbula > Galbula dea. Next base: position 724,374 of record VWZX01007039.1, on the reverse strand, counting down.
CTCCTCATGCAGAGAGATTTAAAAAGGTCAAAATTTTTAACACTGGCATGTACATAGCCTTCATTTGAAAGGGGAGAAAGGTTAGTTGATTGACAAAGACATGCATGATGAAAAGTGGTTACTGTATGCATACAGTGGAAATAAAGCCTGAAGGAAGACAGAAGAGAGCTACACAGTACAGGCATGCACATTCTACAGTGCCTGGTAGGAGGCAACAGACACTGTTAATACTGATTTGTTCTGAAAGTGACTGAGTAAAAATAGAGAAATATTAAGGCACTTCCACTGGCTGCAGTATACAGCAGGGATATCACTTCTAAGTGAGGGAGTGAAAACAGTCTGGCAGCAGTCAAGGCAACCAACACTGAGGCAGAAATCCTGATTCTTGGCTTAAGAATGGTGTAACAACTTAGTTTCATTAAATTTCATGGCATACACTTCAAGCCACCAAAATAAAAATAATTCTAAAAGAACCCTCAGAGCAGCTTATGCCAACTTCAAGTCATCCTGAACACAAGGCATCCTCTCTTCCCCTCTTCTCTGGTATGACTCATTCAGCCTTCTAATCATTAAAGATGTACATGGATAATTTGAGTGAATCATGTGTGGCTGTAGTATTCTTAGATCTACAAGAACTAACAGGATTCTTTAAACCCCCTTTTATTAAACTAAAATTTAAATAATTTAGAATGATATTCACAAGTTGCATGTGCAAAAAACTTCTTCCAAAGGTAAGGGAGTAGTGCTGCATGTTTCACTTACACCTCCTTAAACTGAAACATTTCTTTAGCAGGCTCCTCTTTGTCACAAGCATGCACACTTGTATTAACAACCTGGCACAAGTGGTTTTGTCCCCTCCAAAATATATTCTATTCCAACATCAATAGGCCAACAGGACTTTAAGATGGCATTGGCCTTCCCTAGTTATCACTTGTGTTTTCAGGAGGAGAGTACCTCAAGTCCATAACACTTCTGAAAACTTTAAATACATGTTTGGAGATGTCTGGCATCCCTTCAAACAGGCACTGTTTTAAAGGACAAATTGGAATATACTTCTCAAGGATGGTTTAAATCCACTTAAATGTCTAGCAGCAGGAGAAAAAGAGGCCAAACAATTTGTTATCTTTCCAGTCTTCCCTTCTACACTATAACTTCTGGTCACTCTGGCTACTGTGTACTTCTACCACACCAACAACCACTTGAATTGTCAGTCAACACACCAGAATGATTTAAGAGTGGATACACACAGATTGCCTATGAGAATCAGCATGTAAACAAGAAAAGCAGGCAAATATGCCTTAGAGAAAACTGCACTGTATTCCATATACTAATTTAGAGAATCTGCTTTTTAAGGCCATATTTTTGTAGCCCAAATAGAAGCTAAGGTGTTACAACGCAGTGCACTTAGACTGTGAAAGTTACATGGTGTAACATATGCGCTTCACAAGCACAAAAGCTGTGCTTTGCAATTCCTTTATAACAAAGTAAAGCTGAAGTTTGTCTTATCAACAACAAATAGTCTGTAACTACACTGTAATTATCTTTGAATTGACTGTGTTCTTCCTGACAAAATGTGCAGTTGTGAGGGGGGTGGGACATGCAGGTCTGGCTGGAGAGAGTTTAGTTCTCAGGTGCTACTTTTACATAGTCAGTTTTCAGATCACAACAGCATTCTAGATGATTAAAAGGTGATAGTATGACTTATTTTCAGACGAGTCCTTCTCATACTACAAAGCACACACATTAGTTGTACTGTTACAGTCTTATATAGCAGAAGCAGTAAGAAACCATTTCCCTTAAAACCACAATTATTTAATCTTTGAGACAAATGCAAAGAATATAAATATTAAAAGCCATTTGGTGTTCCTAAAATAGCAAAGCATCTGTTTTTCTTCTGCAAAGACATGTTTGATATATACACTATTTCCCCCAACCCTGCAACTTTCACAAGTTAACCCCTAGCAGAAACACCATAAGCAACTGAGCACCTAAATCCCATATCAGCTCAGTGTCATTTAGATGATTTTGATGTGTGAGAGGAACTGCTGTCATTATTTCACTAAGTTGCAATTATACTGGAATGAGAAAGCTATCACTTCTTTTCACCTTGAAGATAAATCCAAATTCAAAATTTGGATCTACATTTCTTCTCTGCCTTTGAAGGGAGAGTATTTTTCCTGTTCCTTTTAGTATTCCTAATTGTCTCTGTAACGTCAAACTATAATACATACATAATATTTCAATTCAGCAATAACAAAGATGCAGCATATTGTGGTGTTGATTTGAGACCTAGTCCATGTTCTTCATCCAAACTCTGTGGCATTGTTATTGATCTCATGTAATTTAAAGACTTGTTTTGGTAATTAGAATTCACTTAAGGCTCACCTTAAGAGTTTAATTTTTGATTATTTTTTTCCAGCACACCTCCCAAAGCAGAGTTTTGCTAGCATTAGTTACAGTTACCAGAAACCTACCATTAACACCCCAAAAGACCACCAGTCTGCACTCTGGGTATGGCCTCGTCTGTTAACCACTTCTGGTGCCATATATTCCACAGTTCCACAGAAAGAGTAGGCTTTTTTCTCATGATCAATTGACTCCTTACTTAAGCCAAAGTCTGGAAGAAAAACACAGTTAATCTTTTATTTTGTTTTTTAAAGGATTAAATAAAATCACTCATGGTTAATACTTTCACCATAATGTGAAAAGCAATGCACATATTATTTGTATATATATATATACCCAAAAACACATCTGGGAATTACAGCACTCTCCTCCCCTCCCCACATATGGACAGGTCCATAACATCAACTCTACTTGCAAAGCAGTGTCCTGGTTTGGGTTAGAACAGAACTGATTCTGTTTGATGATTTTACTTTTCAGCTAAAGCTCCTCTGAGAAACTGCACTTTCTGAAACTAGCAGAATGTTTTTGCAGACACTGCCAGCTTCTAGCAGTGATAGACCTAATGTTTTGATTTACTACCAGGGACCGGTATGCAAAGCAAGGTCACTGCTGAATCTTGTGTCTCACATTAGGGGGTGCAGGGTAAAGGCTGCACCTTCAGGGAGGAGCAGACAGGACAGGTGACCCCAAACTGACCAACCAAGTATTCCATCCACATATTGATATATGTACACTATTTGTTCCACAGAAAAATTACCCAGCAACTACACTTATTTTACCACACTGCTTTACCAAACAAAAGGAAATGCAAAGATTTTATTATTAATAGAAAAGATCCAGGTTTTCCTTTATTCACCTGTCAATTTGATATGTCCTTCCTCATCAAGCAGGATGCTAAAAAAGAACAACAACAAAGAATAAAATAAGGTAATTGAAATATCTTTACTTGTTGTTTCAGAGAATGTACTGACAGCATTTAGGAATTAACAGAATCCATACAGAAAAGCAGAACTGAACATGCAGAAAATGAATGATTAGAAAGTCAGACTTTGAAATGACATTTTCTTTTTCCTTCAATTCTTTCTTTTTAAAGATTATGAAACATAATCAGCCTATCTTGAACTTCTAGTTTTGGCCATCTGCAGCATGTATCATTATCACAAAAACAGAGCTATAGTTCTTTCTCTCAAGCAAAACATGTTAATACAATGCATGTTTGCACATTATACAAAGTGGGTAGTCATTTCTAATTACTGTTTCAAAGGGTGTTGACCACTTCAAAGAACACCAAGTCATAAATATTCTCATGTTGTACCACAGGGCAGGACCCACAGGTCCTGTACTTAGAGCAAGCCTTGTGCTTCTGCCTGTTTATTTTGATCACAAAACAGGCCACGCTTCTCTGAGATGCCAGCTCTCCTTAACCACTGGATAAAAATCACAATTCAAACCATGCAAAGCATTCAAGAACTGGACTCTGTTAACACCACCTACACAGCAGACTTAGCTCCTCCACCTTCTCCTGTGGGGAGCTGTATTTCATCCCAGGGATGAGACAGGACCCCAGCATGAAGTCCAGGCTTACTTCCCCTTCACTCTTCCTCCTTGCAATTTCCATGGTGGGAAACAGAGCCACAGTATAGATCCAGCCTGTGAGAGTTACTACTATCTCACCCTTAACTTGCAAGTAATTTCAACCTTTAATAGGTTTCTCTCATCAGATACACCCAAGGTTTAAACTCAAGGCTTTTCAAGAGGTAAGGATACTATTTATTTATTTATTTTAATGCTGTGTCTAAGGCAGTAGCTATTTAGTCTTCTGACAATTACTATTGTGTTCTTTTCCTCTTGGAAGTGAATGTTAGCAAAATAACTAAAGTTCTCTAGCTTTGCATTTAAAGATCTGTTTCCACTTGGTAAGCTTATTTTTCCTCACTTCAGAATTACTTAACAGAACACTCCCAAAGTTTAAACATAATTCATTCCCTGTTTGTTTGTTTGTAAGTACAACCCCAGGCCAAAAGTCTACAAATTCTGATTTGAGTAAGAATCTTTCCTGTCACTGAGGGATAAGCATTTTTAAATGTGTGCCTTTTTTCCAGGAGGTACACAAAAGCAGCAGCTATCCTAATGGAACTGCCACAGAACAGTCACATTCTGCAACATTTGACTCTTATTTTGGCTCTCTTTTGGTAATGCTTTACATGAGACAGTTGTCTCACACAGACTGCTCAGGTTCTCTTTAAAGAGAGAAGTGGGATCACCAAAGACTTCAGGACCTACATAGTCTTACAGAGTTAAAGCAGATCTCCTGGCAATCAGAGTACGTTAGCTATCTGATTAAGCACAACAGAGATGTGCACATATTACAGAGTCACTCCTCCTTTGGGCAGAAGGTAACACTACAGCATACATTTATATCTGAAAGGTTAAAATGTTCCAGATTTTTAGGCATTTTCTTCTTCACATCTTCTAAACCACAAAAAAACCCCCCTAATTATGGGAGAAAAGACAAACACAAGACAGAATTCAGTTGAATGAAGCATGGGCGGCCAGTACATTGAGACAGAACAACATATCAGAATTGGAGCTTCAAGGTTATTTTAAGTTTTCAGTGTAATTATGTGATGGTCATTACACTAAACAGAGCCTGTGACTTACTATTTTAATATTTTAACTTTAAGATTTAAACTCAATTCCAGTCTCACTGCAGTACATTTTAAAAGCCAGCAATGGAAAGAAGTATCTGCTGTTAAGCTTTCAAATGCAAAGATACGACATTCAGCTGTGGCTTTGTATTGTGCATTTGTTCTAAGTCCATTTCTAGTCCAGGAATTCTACAATGATGACAAACCCAAAAGGCCAAGAGGACCTCTTCTCCAGTGTACACCCTAAACCATCTGGAAAATGAAAAGTAGGAATATTTCAGTCTACTTCAAGTAACATGGACTACAGTGCCTTGCATACCACGCTGAACTTAGATGCTCATGTTCTTGCGGAAATGAAATCCAACCTTTTTAACTAAAATAGTCCACAAGCTTCCCTCACCACCCTCCTTGCACAGTTTATATAGTAAACTATGAAAGTTCAGCAGCTAGAAAGAGAAGAGCATAGGGAGAAGTGCTAAAACATCAAACTACTGACTGCATGTGCCAGAGAGGAGTCTTACTTTTCTGGTTTTAGGTCCCGGTATATTATCCCCAGACTATGGAGATGGTCTAAAGCAAGTGCCAATTCTGCCAAGTAAAATTTAACATCATCTTCTGTGAACATCACCTGGAAAAGCAAAACAATGTATTTTACATGGAGCTTACACTGGCATCAATTAGAATGGTAACAGTGGTTTACAGAATGGTTCTTCATAATGCTTGAATTCATTTCTATACAAAACCCTAGAAATTCACGTTTCTTGGTGAGAAAAAAAACCCTAGGATTTTATAATCAATACTAGCTCACAGTACATACTTGAAAAAAATGCTGAAGCATTCTTTCTGCAAAACTGAAGTTATTTACTTCTTATTCAAGACACATTGGAGTGGGACTGAAAAATTTTGGGAAGTGTTTAAAGAATGTGACTACCTCTTCATTGGATGTGAACATTTCGCTTCCAGACAGACTCAAGTCCAAACACCTGAATTTTGGCTACAAGAAAGTCTCGGTTTTGAGGATATGGTCTCTTAGTACTACAAGAAATCAGTCCCAGTGATGATAAAAACCCCACTATGCAGCCTGAGATGTAGCTGCAGGAAAGGCAGATCGAGGAGTAACCTAAGGAAATAGCCTCTGTAAGAGCACAGGTAAGATCTCAGGTAGCAATTCTATGTTTTCTGTTAGGAAGATAAACTAATCTCTGCTTACATTCAATGAAATGAACATGCTATCCCAATTATATCAACAATTTGTAGAAAATACAACAAACTTTTATGACAATTTAGTAGTTGAAAGAGAGAAAGTGATATCACAAAAAGTTGCTGCTAATGTTACTTCTAACAAAGAGCCAATATTTAGCACACACTCATTCAAGGCCAATCTCTGTAAGAAACATTTAAAAGCTCAGATAGAGATCCCATGAAGATGGCAATACAACCACACTATGTTCTTTAAAAACACTGCATGGAATTAATCTCTCCTAACCTTAAACATGTGCAGTGTAGACATCTAGGTCTGCATGAATTGCTTCTCCTTTTGCAGTCAATGGAGGAAAAGCAGTAACTTTTAGGCTGCAGTTCATCTGATCTACTTTAAAATCACATGAATTGATATAAGGATGACATTAAATTCACCCAGCATGCCCATTTCATTCCATCAGTTATGAGCAACTAGCTTAGATTCTGAGTTAACAATATTAAATCTAGTAAAATTTGAGTGGCTCAAGATGAAAGTGTCATCAGGAGAAAAGTAATCAAGGAATCAAGAACAACTATGGATTTTAAGAAAAAAAAGTATCCATTTTAGAGTAGTGATAACTATCTACTCTTCTGTGACAAAAAAATGACAAGAAGCAACCTGAAACAGATGGTCTCACTGAATTAAATATAGTAATTTATGTGGTCAGCACAGAAATGATGACATACCGATACAAAATGCACTGAATTCTTCTCTTCTCTTAATAACCATGTATCTTTGTAGTGTTGACCCAACTGACCCAGACACTCTGTAGCAAGGCAGCTATAATTACAAGTTCTGGCTATCAGAGATACACTGGATATATTTATATCTCTATCCCACCATGTATTTGTTGAAAGTTTTTGCATGAGCGATGGCAAAAGAAATGATATCTGAAATGTTAGTATTTATTTTAGGAGTTATAATTAAATTAGTTTGAGGTATTCAAACTTCTCAAGTCAATATTTCATGTATCTACAGAGAGATATAACCAGCATGACAAAGGCAAAGTGCCCCAGTTTGGAACATCACTAAAATAAGTGGAATACAAGTCTTGGGTTTTTAATATTAAAAAATAATATAACTTAGTGTTCATATGCAAACAACTTCTTAAAATTCATCTACCTGATATTGAAACCATAATAAGGCCATAAAAGACTCATCTTTAAACATGGTAACAGTAGGAGAAGAAAATGTTGCCAAAAAAGCAACATTTGTTGCTAAAATGTTGCTAAAAAGCAGCTCAGAAAGACTGCTTGTCTAAGCCTTTACTCAGAAAAATGTGAATTACCAACACCATTTTCATGAAGTGATGACTTTGGGCAAAAAAACTCAAACCAACACAGAAAATCTAGCTGGTTAAAAGAAAGATATTCCAAATTTCCTTCAATGAAAGCTGAATCTAGCAAGTCAACTCTCCTAATACAGGCAAATCTGTAGACAAATTTTAGCAGTAGACAATTTTCAAATCAAAAAAGTTTACCTCTTTGGATAAACGTGTAAACAAGTCTCCTCCCCTGAGAAAATCCAAAATAAGATATAGCTTCCCTTCTGTTTGAAAAGCTGAAAAAAATCAATTAAAAAAATTTAATCATCATCTGGTTTTACCCATGATCACAAGAATAATAGATCAAATAATTCACCCTCATTTTCACTATCAAAATGAAGTCATTGTTTTTTAATTCATTAAGAAACTGTTCCCCTGTCATAGACTACATAACTCCCAGACCATGGGAAAGCAAGTGACTGATGGACTTTCTGAAAAAATAAAACTACACTTAGGTTAGTTAGCATTTCATTCTAGATGTTGGAGTAAAAAGCCTAGACTTAAAAGGACAGATTAAGTAACTATGGTACATATTCTAAAACCTCTGGAAACTGAGCTTCACAGGGAGATCTAATCTAGGTTGCCAGAGTGAGAGGTGAAACAGTGAAAGCTACGCTATTTCAGTCACATGAGAGCAAACGAGAGAGAGAGCTGAAGTTTGGGCTACAGGAAAAACAGGATTCTGAAAGAGAAATAGAAACTGAAAAAAATGAACAAAAGAAACTGTTCTCTACCTTTTTTTTTCCTAACTACTTTCTACATGAGATGTTGAGAGCACTGATTTTTTCCCCCTCTTCACAAGAGTATGTTTATGGCTGCCCATACTATTAAAATGAAAAGGCATATTTCCACTGATTCTGATGCAACTGGAAGTGATGTCATTGCCCAGGTCTTCTCAAGAGTGAAGAAAGCAAGAATGAGAAATAATTTTAAAAGTGAATGACAAATAAAAGATGTTTTGGTAAAGAATGTCTAGACAAATAGGTAATTATTTTTTAATAACACAAAGGGCTACAGACTCTCAGTCCTATAAAGACTTGACACTGTGCATGAAGTCGAACTTGGACAGGTCTGCCCTTTGCAAGAAAGTTACTCTATACAATTAGGATTTAGGCAGCACACTAATTTTCTCTGATTCTCTGAAACACAAAGCAAACATGAGGTACTACCTTGACAAGCCCCCATTTATACCACAAGAAAAGGACTTTTTCTGCAACTCACCATAATGGAGCTTGACAATAAAAGGATGGTTAACTTCTACTAAGATATCCCGTTCCATTTTCGTCCGAACCCGGTCTCGAACTACAGCAAACATCAGGGAGAGGAAAGAAATTCACATTATGAATCAGCATTTCTCCTGCATTTCCTGATGTACTTCACACTGTAGACCATAGAATTACAACTGTCTGCAGGTCACTATACATGGAGGAGACCTGAGAGAGAATTGATTTTACAGCACAGAGTTTTCTGACAAATCTCTTCATGCATTTCAATCTGCTTCAGTTTCTGCTAGTGGCAAAAGCTGACACTGGGTAAATAAAAGTTCATCTGAATTACAAAACTGAAATTCAGAATAATTTTTTTATTCTGATCCTGAGATTCAGCTGAGAAGAAAATTCAAGAGACTTAAGTGCTTACAACTGTGCAACAGTGACGAGGATAACTTGCCTTCTTTCTGAAAAGCTTAGAGAAAGTCCAGATTTACAAAATCTCAAGGGAAAAAAGAAGTGTGAGGAACTGGAGCTCTTCTGAGATATTCAGATATCAGTAGTAGCCATCCCTTGACTTAAAATCTGCTTTAAGTTAACTACAGTTTCCATATGTGTGCTGCTGGAAGTACTGACTTTTCTCAATACATTTGATGCCAGACTCTTGAGCAATGATTTGGCCCTGATTCTCTTTTTCTCTCTCTCCCCCTCATAAAGAGGCATACTCCTTATCAGAATGCATTAATAAACTAGTCTGTGCATTAAAGTTGTATGTGTGTATTCTTGGATTTGCTCTACACATTAAAAGGTTGGGCTGAGTAGTTACAGTGTGTTCTGGCTAATATATTCCTATGAAAATATTCTCCCTAAACTTGATCTGTGAATCATGCACACCACATTCAATTAGGAAGCAGTCTTAAAGGGCATTTTCATCTTTGATTTTACAACACAAAAATAACTATGAAATAGATTTGAAAGAACTAAAGAACCTTTGACAAATCAACTAATACTGTGAATTACTTAAAATGATATTAGATCTCAAAAAATGTTGCAATTATGGAAAAAAATAATTTCAGTTAATTTCATATTAAGATTTCAACAGTAACCTACATTTGCTTGCAACTTTGATCTTCCTAAAACAGGAATCACAACTAAAATACACTCAAAAACATCTGCAAATTCAGATACAGAGTATTGAGAAGTGTGGCATCCTCCTGCTGGTGTCACCTTTCTGCTCAAGCCTTTTGTATCCTTGAATTCTTAATGCCTCAGAAAGTTTCCTTTTCCCACTAGAAGCCAAGCTTCCAATTTAAGGATTTATCAGTATCTGCCATCTGTAGGCAAAACTAGATCCACAGCTTGGACTGTAATTTTTACACATAACATTAACCCACAATCAAAAGGTGACAGAGAGAAGCAGCTCTCCAAATGTCTCTAAAAAGCAACTGCTGAATGACCTTTGACTCCAGTCCTAAGCATTTAACAGGCTGGAGGATGAAAAGCTATTGAGGATATGGAGTACCTTAAATTAGTGGAAATCCATTTCAGAAACATAGGAAGTAAATAATGACACTAACACATGCCACAAAACACTTAGGAAATTGTTCAAAAACACTTATACCCTCTGTAACACTTTTGAATGAAAGTGATATAGAATGAGAAGAGATTCAGCACCAGTGCTTCAGCAGAAAAATGTCAGGTTCAACACTTCAGCAGCAGTTCACAATTCAAGGTGAGGTTTTGTTCCCTTCCTTATTCTATGAATATTCTGAGCCAAAAGCATCTGTTAAAATTGCAAATCAATACACCACCACCACAGGGGAAGTATTACAAGTTGTTGGAACCCTCTCAAAATTATCACTGCTATTTCAATGTAGAAGAACTACAAACAGACAGAAATATTAAACAATGGCATAGAGCAACAAATACACATTCTGTTTAAGGGTTAGTGTGAAAGATCACTTGCCTTTGAATCTACAGTTTAAAACACACATTATTTCTTTATTTTTCTTATAGAGTTCTCCATGCTAGAATGGAGATTGTTCAGGTTTCAACTTGCATATTCCACATCCAGAACAAGAGCCAGAAATTTTAGAAAAAGGTACTGGATAAATCTGTTTTAAAGAAAGACTTAAAATTCCTGTGCCTAGAACTTTCAGAATAAAGTAAATACAAAGCACTTGTAAATGGCATGACCTAAATAGAAACTGAGCAAAAGGCACTAACTGTATCCTTGGTGATAAACAGCAACTGGAAAAAAAGGAAGGATATTAAGTTTCAAATAACAGCTCAAGAGCAAGTCAGGTGGCAGCTGTAACACAAACCATCACCTAACAAACTTAGCATGGAAAGAAACCTACTTTCCTCCACAACTGATCAATACAGTACTGCTGTTTACTTAAGCCTTCTGAGTTCACAATGCAAGGCAGTGTATGCTATTATTTGGTGACAGAAGAAAGTTCTAAGACACAATCTGCAGAACAGCATGTGTGTAAAGATCCAGTTTTGGTAAGTCCAGGATTTCTCCTTGGGGGTTTTTTCCCCCCTCTCTTTCTAAACAGTGCTTACCTTTCAAAGTGGCCTTTTTCAATACTTTCATTGCATAAAGCTGTCTAGCATCTGATCCTGAGATTTTTTTGACAAGGAAGACCTGCATTTAAAGAAAAGAAAAGAATGGCAACTCAGACCAATATGCTCTGCTATGAAACTCTAGTAGTCAGTATTATTTGGGAGTGAAACTCTCCAAATTATGATAAGCTTTTTTGACAGTTTTGGATTCTGTAAAGCCAGACAAAAATCTCCTTATTTCCTACTATTTCTTCATTGCATAATCTAAAAGATTAATTCAAGACCAAGTCTGCCTAATTAATTTTGGTTTAACTTAATTGATTTCAGTGAGTAAAAGAAAGGATGAATATGGATTCTCAGACTCACATTTGAAACACCCAATTCAGCTTTTTACAATCTAAATCATTTTCCCATTAAAATTCATAAGATGGCATTGCAAAAGCACTAGTAAAATAACTGTCAGATACAAAGATAAATATATGTATAAAAGTTGAACCAGAAAACTGTATGGATCAATGCATAACAAAGTAATTTACAAACTCCAACCCTACACAGTTATAACCTTGTGTCACAAACCTGTATTTTTTTATGACATGCTTTGGATGAGTTTTGTACATACCAATAAAGGACAACAAGTCTCAGTTAAAGTTTCACTTCTTTCTTTAGTACAGAAGAATTTCTTGAGTGGGATTGTTTTTAAAGTCCTCAATACAGAAGGAATTCCAGTAAAGACAAAGTTGAAATAAAGACAGACAAAAAGAGAAAAAACCCAAAACACCTGCCACAGGTTTTCTGGTTATTAATGAGAATGTATAGAGGCATCTTGTGGGCTGGTTGTGTATCCAATTCTCACTTCTGTTAACATCCTTTTGCACCAAGCAGAACAACACCAAGAGACCTTGAAAAGCAGGCAGAAGTAGTCTTTGCAAACTGAATGGGAAGTAGTGACATCTTCCCAAACTATTAGAAACAGAAGGATTTGGGGGTTTGTAATTTAAATTCTCTTTTTTATAGTTTCTAAATAAGCTTATTTAGAACAAGCTTGGATTTCCAAGCTTAACTGGAACTCCTCCTCCAACAGTGTGACTAACAGTAACTTCCAACCATCAAGGGAGAATGGGACCAAGCATTCTCATTTTCCCCGTGTTCAAGATGGATTTGGTATTATATGCTGGAGAACTGCAATTCAGAATTGCAATTAGGGCTGTAAATAGATGTAGAGGTTCTGTTGTATATCCCATTATGACTCAGGGATCTGTCTGACACATGAATGTTTCACTTCCAAGCTGGATATGGACAACTAAAAGTATGAGTCACATACACCTAGTTAGATCTCAGTGTGGCTAGTACTCACCAAGTGGTAGTAACTTCAGTGTCTTTAACAGATCTTCACATAAATGCCAAGGTACATTGTACTTTAACCTAATTCTGCCAGATAATGCCTAGCATGAACACAACTAGGGTATATCATGTTTACTTCAGCAGCCATTATTGCCTAAAATTTGCTACAAAAATAAATCCTGCCAACACCTTCTGTACTGGTGATGATCTACCATTAGCAAGTTAGCAACTGGGAATACTTACGTATAAAGCTTATAAAGCTTCAACCCTCACCCTCTCAAACACAGGAGACAGTTATAGGAAAGTGACTTTCCACTTTAACAGTGAATATCAAATTATTTCATACCAATATAAGCCAATTTTTCTAAAGAACTTTGAGATCTATATATCAAAGAAAGTAGATCAAGAAATCACCGCTTTAAAAAGGTCTGCCACAATTACAGTCACTAGTTAGCACTCATTTAGAAAGCAGTTTTCCCTTGCAAGATTGTGGCTGTTCCAAACATTTCACTCTTAATACTGTTCAGTGCTATATTCCTGAATAATTTGCTATATAATTTGCTCCACAAGAGTTCAGTTACCAACCTTTCCAAAGGATCCTTGTCCTAGTACTTTCAGAAGTTCAAACTGGGAAGGGTCTGCTTTCTCATGTCCTTCCTTTACATGGTGAGTTATTGCAATTTCTTTGATACTTCCTTCTTCCTGACAGAGGAAAAGAGTGGAATTCATGTTAGTGGTAGATCTTCCTAAAATGTTTAAAAATACACAGTAGATTGAAAAATACTGGGGCCATAGAATCCAACCAACTCCATGCTCCCAAGTGTAGACACCAAACACTGAGAAATCCTATTTGCATACCTCAGACACAAACCCCTAAATTATTATCTGCTACAAAAGGCAGGATTAGCTCAGTAATGTTGTGGCTTCAATTTTTAGGGATGCAACAGAAACCAGACAATAACAGACTTGTTTTATCAAGTGAGTGATTCCCAAAGCTTTTGTGCTTAGGCTCATACTGTTTGGTTCATAATTCCTGTTCCAGGTTCACAACCCATTAATGGAAACCAAACTTCCTAAGAATTTACTCCACTTAAAGCACACCTAGTGTGGACTAGTTCTCTTAGGAAAATCCTCCTTTTTAACACCTGAATAAGGATCACTATGTTGCAGTGATGCTAATGCTCACTTTTAGCTCCACTCCCACTTCACCAGCAATAAACTCTCCACCTTCCACTGTGAAAAATTCTGGTTTGTGAAAGAATCTTGCTGCCTCTCTTCTCAAAGAGAAGATGGAGTCTTCTCTTTGGATGATGGATGGGGCTCTGGGCAACCTGATCTAGGGGGGGTTGAAACTAGAAGGTCCCTTCCAACTCTGACAAATCTATGACTGTACTTGTCAAAGGAATTATTTGCTGGTGGGAATTTGCATTTTCATCTTTTAAATTAGTATATGATCAGTTGGATTGCTACCTACTTAAGCCACTCCAAGGAATCCCAGGGGAGGCATAGCACGGAAGAACAGATTGCCAAGTACACATTACTTCAAATACTTTGATCTATAACTGCTTATCTGGTTTATCTATTAGCTTCCTGGCAATCTTGGGAAAGTAAAAAATTCTGTGAAACAGAACTTCCTCAAATCTTTCTGTTATCTACTCAGATTCAGGAACACAAAGCAACCAGCTGACACACTGCTTTAAAAGCATCACAAGAAGCTAAACCCAAGAAACTAACTTGTTCATTATACCCAAACAAAAAATATTTCTGAATGCAATGCAATTATTATGCAACCAATTTTCCAGTGGTTATTCTGGGCACTGTCTAAAAACAAAACAAAACAAACCACCACTTCACATTCCTGATACTAAGAGATTATCCCCAGTCTTTATGGCTTCTCAGGGTTCAGACACTCTTCAGTCTTTATAAGGCAGATCTAGTACAACTCTCTCTGAAATGAAACAGAACTCAGATAATATCCTACTTTAATAGCCTGCCCACAATATATGTTTGGGAGCAAGATTTACAATGAAGAGTTACCCACAAACCTGCAGTTTCAGTTTCTGACATAATTGCTGAACTTTTGTTATTTTAACCTAAGCAGTAATTTGCAAATACAGTTAAAACTACAAAAGCTAAGCCTTTTATAGAAATGAAGATTATATGCAGAAGCAATCAGGCCTCACTGCACCCACTATCCACCTGCATTAAAATACAAGCCTTTAATACTGTAAAAAGAGCTCTCTCTTTCTCAGCCAACTGCACTAATTACATTAGTTGCTAGATGCCACCTTACAGTAACTTGGAAGAGAAGCCTGACATTGAGTCTAGTACTGACTTTGTCTTAAGGTCTACTTCTGATCATTCCCTGATATTTGGAGAAAACATCTGTCCCATGTGATAAATTTGAATTAAAGGAGCTGATATAAGGTGCTGAAAGACTCTTGTCCTCCACTTCCTTCCTCTATTCCCTGACAACTTTCCCAGCACTACAGACTCACCAGTTATCTGGCTGTTGCAATGCTGGGGTAGCCTTTCCAGTTTTAACTACATCCTATTGCCTATATTTTACTTCTGTTATTTATAAGCTTAGAAAGCTCCCTTTCCTCAAGCCTTATACTGCAGCAATGTTAAGTGAAAGCCCCAGGAAATACATTTCTTTTTCTAGCCACGCAGTGCTCTCTTAAGGCCTTCTTCAACTAGAAAGTAGAACTGTCACAGAAAGCCACATTAAAAAAATAAATATTACAAATACTGTGCTAGTCAACGTCAAATGGTTGCTACTGGCTTCCTTTATCACAAAGCTAAATATAGAATACAAGGAAACAAACAGAAGGTAACATTACTCTGAGTTTCCTTAACATTTCCTTAACAGTATAATAGTGTTAAATCAACACAGGCCTAGAAGGGAAGTGAGTGACAAACAAGTTTGAGAATGGATTTAAAACACTACTATTTCAGAGTAACTTCCTGTCCTGATACCCTTTGCAAGTCACAACTATTCTGGTCATTAAGTATCTCAGTGTAAGTAAACTCTTAGTAATATTCTCTGCAATATATGTCTACACACAGGAATCCTCTGAAGAGACTGTATTCCACAGACAAATTACACCCAAAAGAGAAAAGCTAACAAAAAAAAAATCTGCAGCACCAAGGGTGGCTCAGATTTCTCTTTAGACATTAGTTGCAAGTTAGAATAGGAAACCTGCTGCTTAGGAAAAACAAAAAAAGGAAATAGTGAAAAATACTGAAAACCTATGTAACCATTATTAGGTTATAAAACTCATAGTGCAATCACATTGCTGGAAAAATTCTATATTTTAAATACTTAAACATTAAATATTCACTTTTGTTCTAACAGTTGAATTCATGTGGTTTTCTTTCCTGTTCATTTTTTAATTCAAAACTAAATTAACTCTGCCATGATATAAACCACTTTTATTTGTTTATGAGATCTTATTACAGGAACAACTATTAGATAATGTATTAAAAGGAAACAGGACTTCAAACTCCAAAGGAAGTAGAAGCAGAAGAGCCTTAGTAGGTATTTCTCAGTAATAATGAACAAGCCCAGAAAAGCTAGAGAGAAATGTGAGTTCATCTGTACACAGAATCTTCTGTAACTCACACTTCAGATTTCTGAATTTTTAGTAGGAGATCTGAAGACAGTTTTGTACATAAAGAATTGGCCCACACAGAGCAGGATGGCATAGCACACTGCTTCCTTTACACAGATGAGTTCTTCTGTTACCTTTTTCTGAGCAGCATGTCCTAGGGACAACTGAAAAGCTGGTAAAGGGCTAGCAAACTGGGCTCTGAGCTACTGTTCTGGTTTGGGTTAGAACAGAACTAATTCTGTTCAGTTATTTTACTTTTTAGTTAAAACTCCTCTGAGAAACTACACATTCTGAAACTAGCAGCATGTTTTCATAGACACTGCCAGCTTCTAGCACTGACAAGGCCTAATGTTTAGATTTACTGCCAGGGATTGGTATGCAAAGCAAGGTCACTGCTAAATCTTGTGTCTCATGTTGGGGGGGTGCAGGGTAAAGGCTGCACCTTTGGAGAGGATCAGACTGGACAGGTGACCCCAAACTGACCAACTAAGTATTCCATCCCACATATATCATATTTGATATATAAACTGGGGGTCAGTTCCCCCTTGTGAGATTATTCTCCCTTCTTGGTTCCTCCTTCTCCTGCGCTTGGGTGCTGCTGAGGCCTACTGCCGCAGTGTCAGTGGTGCTGCAGTTACCATCAAGGGGGGGTTGGCTTCAGTATTGGGCTTTACACGTATTTGTATATATTGGTTTATATTTCATTTATCATTATTATTATTATTGAAGTGGTTTTAGTTTTATTTTCCAATCCACAAGTCTCTCTGTCTCTCTTTATCCCCTTTCCCTTCCCGTTGGGAGGGGGTAACAGGGAGCATCTGTCACTGGGTTGGTGGTTGGCCCAGCCTCACCCCTTGACGAGCTGCTAGGGGAGCCACCAGTATCACCCACAATATCACTCCTACTGTTATCACACAAGCCTTATTTCCACTTCTTTTATTACTCCTAATCATTCCAATCTTTTTCCAGATTGATCTGATTTTCCAGTCACAAATACAGCAGTAGGAGTACACAGCCCTTTTACTTCTAACTTTCAATTCCTGAAAATAACGTAACCTCAGCACAAAAGGAAAAGCAAGTGTTTTGTGAAAGAACTCGAGTCTAACCTTAAATCATCTGTAGACACCTTGAAAGGGTTGCCAGACATGCACTTACAACCAAGTACTGTGAGTGCCACGAGATACTCTTATGACACAACAGCTCTTACTCATAGCAGGAAAAGGAAGGCTATCCAGAAGAAGGAATATTAGCACATCCAAACACTACAGGGGTCCTGCAGCACCTGAAAGCCTGTTTCAGGTTCCTGAATAAAAACATAAGCAAAGTGTGAACATGCACAATGTCAAGAGCTTGACAATGCAATTCCAAGACACTGGGAGAGAAACAGGAAATTCAGCAAGAAAGTTGCCTTACTCTCAAAGATGTGCAAGAACCACATGCAAATTCACTTAAACAGAACATCAAAGAATAAGCTGGTCCATTATGTATGGAATGCTTACTTAGGAAAGGTATCCCTGGAAGACAGATTCCTTCTTTTCTGGGTACTCAAAATCACGTGAAGAGGAGTAGAAATATTTTGAACACTTAACTCTTTATGATAGCATATTTTAGATAATGGTTAGCAAAAGAGCAACGAGTTCATCAGCTTCACACTGAGTGACAAAAGATCTGACTATATACTTCCAGTATATTGAAGAGTGCAAGTTAAAATCATGATATGTATAGATTACACTAAAGGGCAAAAGCAGCTATCTAAAAAAAATACCAAGTTTTACAGTAATCATAGTAATGGAATGGTATTTTTCAATTGTTCCCGCATGTAGATGACATTTAATGGGTGTATAGTCATAAAGGGACATAAAATTGGACAGGTAACAAAAAAAATACAAGGAAACATTTACAGCTTAAGACATCCAGGGCATCCAGGTCAAAGAGAATGTGACCCTGAAAGCAAACTGGACCCACCCTGAACAGAAACACTGACTGCATCATCTCTGCTGTCAACTTCAGTGACATTAAACTGAAATTAGATGAACCACAAAAAGTTAACCAAACACAAGCTATCCAAGGCTAAGACCTCTAAGAATGATATGGATGCACAACAAGATTGAGGTTTTGAGTAGGGTCAGGATTATAACAGTGTGAGTTTTTCAGAAATGTATCTGTGGTCAACTAGGCACAGAATAAAAAGAACTGGCAGTTTAGTTTTTATATCAAGAGCAAAGATAGCATGTACTGCACATACATATGAGTGCCTACAGATAAAGGCTTTTTGAAAGGACATTTCATTTATTTTTAACATGCTAAAATACTTCAAAAAGGATTAGCATTACTTTTTTGATGTCTCTGATGCCTGTTATTGTGGAAAATGGGTGTTCTCATGTGATGACAAAAAAAGGAGTAACAGTAGTTAAAGGCTAAACAAAATAAACAACTCCCTCCCCATACCTGACTTTCACCAGGAAGCTTCTAACAAATTCAGAAACAAATTCTCTTTATAAAAAAATTCACATATGGATTTAGAAAGCCCCAGAAGTTCTTACTGAGTGAAATATGTGACGAATAGCTGTACTCTATCTTGAGTCCTTTGCGTCAGGAAGAAGATATTAAAGATAACACCCAAAATCAGTATTCAGAAGGGACAGAAGTGACTGCAAAACAAGGTTGCATGTTCACTTTCCCACAAGCTGACTACTACCTAGATGTGGGCAAAAATCTGCTCAGAAGCACACTAAATTTCATCTGGCAGATGACTAAGCACCAATCAAAGAACTGTCCCTCTGCACACTTGCTGACTCTCTGAAATACATCAAGAAATACACCACCAAACCTGTAAAATAGGAATAAAAGGTTTCACAGTGTGAGAAAGTAAAAGGCCACATACCAAGCCCTTCTGCATCTAACAGAGATGGGAGTTATGAAATACCTGACATAAAAAAGGAGCAAGGATAAAACATTAACCCTTATGCTCATTTTAAATAAAACCTCTGAACTTCATGACACAATTGCTGGTGAAGAAAAAAATACCATAGTATGTTTGCTTTTGGAACTGAGAAGCAACTTGCCCTTTAGGCAAGTATAGCTTTTAAATCAACTGTATTTTTCAAATAAGAGGCACAGATAAGCAGGGCAGACATGATTATACATACCCAAGTTCATTAAAACCCAGTTGGAGGGAAATCTGGCACATACAACAAATCCTTAGATCCTGTATTCATGAAAAGTACTTTCTGGACAGCAAAACACTGTTGACATGCAAACCAAAAACTGGCAAATGAGTTTGAGACTAAGTAAACATTAGATAATCAGATTTAACAAATTTTAGTCTCAATGAAGAATTAAAATCTGTTCTAATACCTAAGCCATGTTAAGTAACTACTGGAAAAATTAAATACTGATATTCCTGGTTCCAACATTCCCCAGGCTTCACCTTTGTTAACTCTGCACTGCTCTTGACAGATTAAGAAGGTACAATCAAAAGCATCTTCTACATATTTTGACTTACAAACTTAGTCAGGACTCAATATGCTCCTTAAGGAAGAGTTTACTCAGATTTTTCACTGCCAAGTGACTTTTCAGCTTCTGATCTTGTAAGGTCTTCTCTGAATCATTTTGGACTTTTAATACTTGCTTTTTAATGTTAAAGCTCTTGCATTCCTGCTAGACACAGCAACAATGGGCTGACTTTAAGCTGCACATAGAGCAATAGCCCTCTACTACTTCTAGCCACAATCTTCCTGCCTCGAACTGGGGAGACTGCAGTTGCTGCAGCCCTGACCATGAGGCTGAGGCTGTGTTCAGCTGAGTGGTCAGTGGCATTGCTCATCCCTTCAGAGTCACTGTCTGCCAAAGTAAAGGCACTCCTCCAAATTGTGCAAGATCCTTTGCTCCTGATACACAATTTAGTATTTATCTGTGCCAATATTGGTATTTTAACACTCCTCCTGAACAGACACTATTAATACATCCCACCAGCAACTCTTCCAGGAACCATTTCATTCATATTTTCCTTTTAAAACAACATTTCAAAATGGCTTAAGATCTGGTTTAGACATTCATTTAGGATAGTGATAACTTACACATGAGAAACACCCAGAATCATGATTAAGAAACTGCACAACTCTGGAATTTCAACTTCTATACAGTCAGGGAACCGGAATGAGAGAGGAAAAAAACCCCTCTTTCTCTTAGTTTTAATCACAACAACTAAGTCAAACATCTATCGTTGGTGTTGCTGAATACTCCCAGCAAACATTAGCAATCTTTCAAGATAAGATGATAGCACTACAATACATTTTAGAATTAAGGATCTGAAATAAAGATGCAAATATTTCAACAGTATTAAAGTGCAACCTTCTTCCTACAGGGCAAGGAATAGTAATTTCTACCAGTGTCAAGGACAGCTCACAGTGTACTTCTCTGTAATACTGCTCAACTGCACTCCTGAATTTTAACTTCCCTAACAAACTCACTGCTCTATTAGTCTATCCTACTGACCATTCCATTTCCAAAAAGCAAATCCAATTAATAATGAGCTAATTGCAATCTTACTTTCCACTTGAACACTGAGCAGCAGCAAAACCACTGCTTCGATCAGTTTTCAGTTGTCAGTATTAGTTATGTAGCTACATAGTTTTTTGCTTTTCTGTCATGGAAGTAGCCTCTGTTTTCACCCCTCTCAATCTGTTCTTCAGGAATGTTTTGCTTCCTCTAGACAAATACTGCATGTTCTTGAGGCACATGCACATTCAGTACAAGTAAAGATAAGGTTGAAAACAGAAAATGGATTCCCCAGCAGGTTACTTCACAGTGCTCTAACCACAGCTGCAGGTTTCCTTTTACTACTCTGTTAACCTTCACTGTACTTATCAGAGCTCAGCTGGATATTGCTGTATTTGGCAGAATATTTTACTGTCTATCCCAGGCAGAAAAATGTTGATTCCTATAGTCAAACAGAAAACACTCCTGAAATACTGGCTGTGATATTAAACCTTGGTGCTGAAGTTACATAAAGCAGTTATGTCCTGTAAAAACAGAAAGCTTATTGGATATCAAGGATGACTCAATGTTGGCACAACTCCCCAGCTCATATACATAATTTCCTTTTCCTCCCCTCCCTTGAGTCAGGAAGTCTCTTAGATGCATTTTTTACTTTCCCAACTTGTTATGAATGTAGGATGAATTTTCAGTACCAGCTGAAGAAATAAAATCCACATAAGCTATGCTTTTTGAAGTAAAACAAAAGAAAACAGCCAACAAACTGTAAACCAATTATTTTTACCTTTTGGATTAGAGCTCACAGAAATCTTTAATAAGGCAAAACCACAACTTAAAAATGTGAGGAGTGCCTCAGTTTAGGTGTGTTTAAAAACCTCAGACACATTCTGTTTTCACACACATATGAAATATAAATACATGTTTTCAGACACATATGTTTTCATACATTTTATACTCATTACATTCTTACCTTTAAATTTAAATCTGCCTTTAAAACAAAATAAATTCAAGGTCCAACAAGCATTTCACTCCCACTACTTCAGTAAGCAATGTTAGTGAGCTAAAACCATGGCATAAAACCCATTCCTTGTATCTGTGACTAATCATTTTAGCCACTGAACAGAACTAGTGCTTACTTAAATGCTCATACATAAACATTGTTCTAAAAAGCTATTTAAATGCTGCTTTTGAAGAAGCAATTAGAACAAAAGGCAAAGCACTGCCATGCATAAAATTAAGTCAAGCTGATTTAAGGGTATTTTGTGTCTTCTGTCTTACACTACTGCCAAAGAAAAGCAAGAATAGAGCAGAAGTAACTTCTAATGACTGTGAACATTTCAAGTCAGAAACATAGGTGTCCACAATTTATCTGCTTCTTCTTAAAAGGTGGAAAAACACACTTCCAGCTGACATCAAATTACTTGCTGCAGACATCATCTATTGTTTCACATGACAGAAAATAAGAGTTCTTAAAAGCAAACTCTATTTGCAAACGTTTAGTTTTAAGGTTTGAGGGTTTTTTTGTGATGGTGGTAGTTGTTAAATTGTTAAATCTCTAAGAGAAAAACAATGCAGATACAAAGAAAAAAAATATCTATTCCTCACTTTCTACTCTTTTCCATTCCTGGCTTTCTACTAGAACAGGTTTCAGATCTAGAAGGATGTCTAGGTCCACATTTGTTCCAGGTAGCCAACTTACACATGAAGACTGCAGAGCTGGGTACTGAGTCTGAACTCCTCGCACTCTTTCGGTGTTACAAAGGAAGCGAGACAGGAGTTTGAAGAGCAAGTCCTGTCTCAGGGCAACAAGTCAAAGGACAGAAAAGGCCCTTTGGAAAGCATGGCTGCCCAGGCTAGGAAGGTCATTCTGAAGATGCTTTCCCTCCACAGAATGAAAATACAAAGGCTAGGATAGACATAGGACTCTACTCCTTCCTTTCCAAAGGAACTACAAGCCATAGGTAGAGCTGAAGAATTGCTGTAAGCATTTTAAAAGCTCAATGTTGGTCACTAAAAGTAGTTGTGTACTTCAGTTCTCTTCTGATCAAGCATCCCAGAATTATCTCATGAACTAGACTGTGCACAACAGCATTGGAAAAACACAGTCATTGGGTGGAACTTTCATTTCCCATTCAATGACAGAAATGTTGTTCCTGCTTTGTAAGTACTAACATTGCAGAGCACTGCAATTAGAAAAAAAATGAGTAAAAAACCCAATCAACTATTAAAAAAAAATCCACAAGCATATTCAGCACTGATTTGTGAAACCTGATTCCTGTTTTACTGAGATAACAGCCTAAATAGACTCTAAAATTCAGATAGGCTGAAACCCTGAGGTTGGTCTGCCCTGTCTAGCACTTTAAAATCAAAAGAGTGTTAAAGACAATACAGTCAAGCTGCCATAAGTAGATAAAATAATGTCATTGTTTTTAATCAGAGACTTCCTAGAAATACCTTTTGTTTTGCCTCTGGAAAATAACTATAATTCAGGACTATGAGTTGATAAATATTTATTCCACAAGTTTTACATTTAAAAACCCCCTGTGTATAATGCAGCCTATGTTCTACTGTTTCATATTCATGTCTTGTTTTAATGTTCAATTATGGCAAGAAAATTCAATTTCATTTTCTAAAACACACTTCAAAATTTAAACCAGTACATAGAGGCTAGGAGGTGCTGAATTACTATCCCTTTTATTTACAAATTAGTAGCCCTGCTTTACTGAAGAGGTTAAGACAGTACACAGGAAGGGTTTGTTTGTTTTCCCCACCGAAAAATATTTGCAGAATTACAGGAGGAAAAGTGACTTGGTTTCAATGATAAAATGCTCTATCACATTGCATGTTTACATGTGTTGTTAAATAGTTCAGAAACAGTACTCAGGATAATACAGTTCTCCACTAGAGATTTCTCAACTTAAAAACCTCTTATGTTGATGCTCAAGAAGACAAATTACACAAATTAAATATATGCTTTGACTAAATTATCATTTTAAAAGTTGAAATAACCATAATATTAACTATAACACAAGTGTCACTATTCTTAATACTGTTTTCAGAAGTAAATTGATGATATTAATACCCCTGAGTTATTTTAACTGTTGCTCCACACCATATTTTACAGTTTAAAGTACTCCATGAAAATGCAATAAGTAAAATAACCACTATGTATTAATTTAAAAAACACAAACATTTTGAATAAAACCAGACTCCCAGGGATAAACATACAGCTAAGAATATACATTGCTGGGTAGAAATTTCCAAATAAGGCTAAACTACCAACAGGTACCTTAGAAACTTCTATAAAACATAGATATAAAGCACACCACAAACTCTCTTCTTTCCTCTCCAAGAAAATACAACAGGCTTCGTATACAGGCACACCCCAACGATCTCAAAGCAACCAAGGACTACTACTGCTTCCAAATTACAATTTGAATCAAAGTAAAGTTTCCCCTTTCCCCCCTGCTTCTCTTACACAAGAAACGAAGCTCACCCGAATCGAACGAGCCCGTAGAGCCAGAAACTTCAACATGACTAAGAACCCATGATGTTTCGATTTTCTGCCTGAGCGATCCCAAGTCTAGCAGGCAGAGCCAACCCTGGTGGTTTTGCTGTGACCAGCTGTTCCGGCAATTAGAAAGCTTCCTGTCAGGCAAGTCAGGCACAGTTAGGGGGTGGGGAGAGTGAAAGAGTGGGGGAAAAAGGTCACCAAAAAAAGATTCGTTCGCTCCTCCCACCAGTGGTAAAGAGAAATTGGGCAGCAGTGGTACTTAAGTTGCTGATGCTGTAGAGATCAGCACGGGAAACTGAAGTAGATTGCCCGATAGCAACATGCTGGTGCAGGTGTTAGTTATTCCTGCCTCCCAGAAAAGAACAAAAAAAGATCAACTTCTATTTCAGCAATCATGCTACAATGGAATATTTCACCAGTTAAGCAGGATAGCAATTATTTTAATTATTTTTAATTCATTTTAACTCATCTTTGCAAACTACTTTAAGGTATTACTACTTTTCAGACTTCAATGCAGAGAATGCACTCTGTGTATGCTTAGTGACTGCTGCTGTTTGCTAGAGCTGTCCAGAGACCAAAGTGACCTCGCACATAGCCCTTTGAAATTCTGCACATTGAACATGCTACCCAGATGTTCTAGAGATAAGGCCACACCAGACTGCAGCAATGAAGTGAATTGGATCAATCAGCTCCACTGTCTGACTTTTGCACCAGTATTCTATTGTTCTGGAGAGAGCGAAAAATTTCTCAAAGTAATAAGAATATCAAAGCTTTATTTCAGTGTTTTTAAAAAACCCAAACAGTTAAAATGTTTGTAATTAGAATTTAATTTAATTACTTCAAAGAGCTAGAGAGGAAGCTTTTAATTTGATCTCTCTAGATTTAGTACAGAAGGTATTTTTCTGAGAATTGACAGCAGTTTATTTGATATTTACTAAAAACAGCGAATTACACAGTCCATGCTCCATTAGAATACAGAGCAAGACTTTTTCTTCAAGCAATGAATAAAGTAAATAAAGGCAAATAACGTTTAGCCAAAGGTATATACAAGTACTTAGCTATAAACAGATCCAGGTAACTCCATTTAGTGACTCTGTACCAAGGGAAACATACAGCAAAACACTGTACTTCTTCCTACACAGGACATTAAAACAAACCAACCCTCCAAACTATCTCCCTTGACTGGGTTCTAACAAATAATCCAGTTAATTCTTCTCCAGAAGACAAAGTAATCTATTGAAGTGACAGAACATATTGTTTCTACCTCTATACCACATCCTGGCTGACTACAGCATCAATTTCTAAATTTGCCTTTAAAATCTAGATTATGTGTCTCTCCAGCATGAGGACACACCCACTTGCCCAAAGCAGAGATGAAATAAAGACTGTGCCTTTATTAGGACTCCATAAGCAAAAATGAGCCTTTTTGTGTGTTCCCATACTCCTCTGGGTCTTTACTTATGGCATGTTCACAGGGATAGGTCTTTCATATTCAATGTACTGAATATACACAATTATTACTATTATTATAGGTTACACATGCATTTAGTAACTACTACTACACTTTGTGTCCTCAATTACTATGTACTTTTTACAGTGCATGACAGCCTTTTGGGAAGAAATAGCCTCTACTACAACAGCAGTAACACCATGAAAAATGATTCAATATTTGTTTTGGGATAAACAAATCTTCCTCAACACAGGGAGGCTACTGCAACAAAAGGATATCAAGTATTTGAAATACTTCAACTGTTTTAAGGCTCCACCTACTTTCCCTTCAACACTAAAATACCTGAAGAATTGCAGTTTACAGCAATGTCATTGTTTACACTTTTAAAACAAATTTATTTAAGTAAAAGGAAGACCATTCTCCCCCAAGCTCTCTGCCTCACCTTGTCAAGAACACATATGAATGCATTAAAGCAGAATGAGCAGAAATCTCCAAACCACTAAGTTAAACTCTATGGTAGCAAGGAGAGCTAAAAGCAGAAATCAAGAGTCTAAGGCCTGCACTAACTACAATGTTCTTTAAGGACAAAAAAGATACTGTGGGTAAATAACCATTTTCTTCTCTTCTTGCTGTCAAGGTATGAGTGCATTCTGCCGCAGATAAGCTGTATGGGGTAAGGGTGACAGGAGTAAAGCATTTCAACTGCAACATTTGTACAATTACTGACTACTGCTCTCCCAAACCTTTTATGTGACCTCCTAGGGACGTACAAAGCACAGTGCTCAGGGGTCAGCAGGGTTACTTCACAACAATAGCTCTCCTCTAACCGGCATGGGTCCGCAGCAGGTGGAAGACGTGTCTTGTGTTCTGGGAGAATAAAGCCTGCATGGTTCCCAAAGAGCACTACCAGCCAACCAGAAACATTAAGATATATGCTCCATAATTCATGTTGAGAAGCTCTCAGATGAGAGTTTGCCCTTTTAAATATTCCTTGGTGTGAGGAGGAGACAGGTTAGAGGGCAGCAGTCCCCAACAGGAAAGTCTGTGATAACAAGGACAAATTGCCCCAGCAAATTGCTCCCCTTACCTTGAAGCCTTTGCTAGGAATTTGTATCATACATATTTGTCACGAAACAACTCTCTCCAAAACAAAAGGAATTCGCTATGCCAATCAGTGACAGTTCTGTCAACTGCAGAGCTCCACTTGCATAATGCATTTCCTTCTCCAGAACAGAAATTTCAAGTGAGTTCTCTCCCATCTTCCCCTCCTCTTCTTTTAAACCGGATGCTCTGAATTTGCAAAAATGAAGACAAAAAGTCAACAGACTTGCTATCCAGACATTCAAGAGAATGGGATTCACAGCCTTCATCAAGAGAAGGAGAACTGAAAGATGCTGCAGGAACTCTCAAAGCACCACAGAACATGTGGGAACCCAAAGGTTACTGAATAACAGATGCACACCATGGTGCAATGCTTACTTTTACGTATAACTAGAAAAAGTATTTCATCTACAGAGAATACATCGGGTAGACTGACAATCTTCCAGTACACTCAGTCTGAGAAGCAAAATAGTACAAATTAAGTCTTTGTGGTGCTAGACAAGAAAGACTCTGTCATACAGACTGCTTTCAGTTCTCTGAGAAAGCAAAGATGGGAGTCCACATAAGGAATGAAAAGCCCTCATTCAATGAAGGTCAACAGTTGAGGAACAGATTTTTCAGAAGCTGAGTAATATACTTCTCTTGATAATAAATGTTTGAATAGCCAAAGAAGCAATATTCTATCAATCAGGGGGTGTGGCAGTTTCCATCTGCTAGTTTACAGGCTTTTCAGAGCTACCATCTGTTTTCTTTTCATGTAACCAGCAGCTTTACTCCTAATGTTGCTTACAGTCTCAAATTACTCAATTTTCTGAGCAGGACCCAGAAAGCATGCTGCACCTAAGATACTACATGCAAAAGAAACCACTCAGAAAATCCATTAGAAGGCATCAGTTGAGGAGGTTTGCTATAACCCTCCCTCAACACCTGATAACAGGTTGGGGGTTACAAATATCCCAGGGCTTGCCTTCTTTAGATGAGTTTGATATCTAACAGCTAATATCTCAGACTAACAGCTCTGCACTGTTGACAAGGATGCTGTAACTTCTTACACAAGGATCATTATGTCCATTCCTACCCAAGCGAGATGCATGTACTTCACTGTATGTCTCTACTAAAATTCATCCAAGTAGCAGCACAGCACAGGGATTTGGAAGATAATGAAGTTCCAATTTCATTACATTCCTTTTAGAAAGGAAAATCTGGGCATTGAGAAGGGAATAACTGGGTTCAAGTTCTACAGATGTTCATGTTTTGCTTGGGAAGCTTATTTGTTCAAGAATAAAGTTATTTCACTGCAAAACAGAATTCAATACATGTGTACATATATTCAAGTATATTTAGTAGAGCACATTAGGAGGAATACAAGAACATTAAAGCCTGAGTTTAGTATTTGGAACCCAGATTGTTTCCTTCACTCCATGACACAGTAGACACTGTCTCATTACATGGCCATGGTATCAGCAGACTTTAACAGAAACAACAGCTTACTTCATAACAAGAAACATGGTGTTATTCTGAACTGTGTGATATGTTTTCAAACAATTGCATTGCTATGGCTGTGAAGAAATCTTCCTCAGTTTGATTTCCATATAAACAGGCAATAATCACACAATCAAGAATGTGTAAGAAAAAGTTGACAGTATACCTCATCCTTCAGTAAAACTGCAAAAATATTACATTGTCACTGGTTTACTTCCAAGTAACTGTTTCAGCTAAAATTAAGCATCAGTCTATAAAAAAAAAAAGAGAAATCTCAAACTCAGTGGTCTATGAATACCTGCAACCCAAACACTTCTGTACTATTAAAGAAATTCTAGCTGTCTTACAACCTTTGCCACAGAGCCAAGAATTTACATCAGAAAACTGACAAAAATACACAGCCAGAAAATTGAAATGGAAAGGTTATACCAGCAAAAGGGAAACAAAAAGTATCAAAACGATCATCAGAAATATGTCCATTGTCATTTTAACATGTTATTCTTGTAATTGGAAGCAGTTACTGAGCACCCAAACAGCAAAATCCAGCAGAACTTTGGAACAGACCTAAAAGTGCTTCAACCTGCCAAAATGCAAACAAGCTGTTGAAACCAAGAGCTCTCCCTACTGCAATGCTGTACATTAAAAACTGAGATGAAACTAAAAAATCATTTAAAGCCTCTCTCAAGTGTTTGAAAATCTAAACATTTCTCAATTTAATCCTGTAATGTTTTTTTCTGAATGACTTCATTTTACCATTCTTTGGTTATTTTCAGGGATGATGACACAACAAATGAGATTAGCCCAGATTATTCTGGGTTTAGTATTATTCTGGGGGGGCTATTTTGCCCATGACTGTACTTGGTGACCAATCTCCTTGTCCTTACCTCGACACCTCACTGCCCACACTGCACCCCACACTTCTCCACTGGTTGAACAGTAGTTTACAGATTTTTGGTAAACTGTACAGTATGCATCATGTAAAATCTAAACTGACTGATCAAATTCACTACTTTGCCAATACTTAGACTACATTGCCCACATGCAAATTATTTTTCTGATGCATATTCAAGCCTTTGCTAAGATCATGCTTTCTCTATAAATTTCATCAAAACATGGATTGGCAAGACAAAGGTCAGAATTTTCATCTCTCCTGACTGCAAACTGTTGTTTTATTTAAATTCTACTGGAGAAAAATAAATGAAAAAGTCATTTTTAACTACTGACTTTTCTTTGCAAGCATTTCTCACACTACCTTTTGACCACCCATTGACTGCAGTCTTAGTTACATATTTTTAGAAAGAGGATGACAGCTATTGAGATTTGGTTTGTCGTCATCCAGATCAGCATATTTTAATACACTGCATTATGCTTTAATTCTATTAATTCTATACATGCTTTAATTCTGCTTACTCAAAAGCAGGGTTTTGTTTGAAGTTTTACAAAAGCATACAAGAAATGTAACAATATTACCCAACCACCTCCCCTCAAGAGAGCGTTTACTTTTTCATCCCAGTTGTCTGGGCCTGAATGGGGCTCCACTCCTACCTGCACTGAAAAGAAGTAAACCTCAGTCCTTGTAGGTTACCAAAAACAAAGGCAGGTGAAGTTTTTCCTGCAACTTACAAAGTATTACTGAAAAAAAAACCAAACACACACATATTCTTTGTATGTATATACGTACTTCTGTACGTTTAGTAATCATGCTGAAACTAGCAGAGTGCTATGGTAATACATCAGTTGTGTGAAGTGTTGTAACAGGTAAGCTGAATCCAGATAACAATGTAACAAAGAGCACACAGTACATGCTCTTCACACATACGCAAAATTGGAAGCTACTTCCTGGACTAGCTGTAGTTTCTGTTTAGCTTTAACTAGTAATAAAACATGCATCATGATTTTAAGAGCTCAAAACAATAAATTTGCTCCATCAACTTACACAATCTCCATGGACAAAGGGATACAAAAAAGTAATAGCAGACAGCCCATGAGTGAGAAAGGTAGCAAAGAAAAGGCTTTAAACAGCTTCCCCTCTTCCAGTAATGTTCCACATTAGGTCAAGCTTCAGCTAGTTGTTTCCTTATCTTAGATTTATTTCCTGTTGGACCCAGATCATTTATGAGATATACATCATATAAAAACATTGACTGTAAACTATAAAGTCAGATATAACCAGTACATTAATTGTACTAAACCTAGAATGCTGAATGATTCCTCTTCTAAAAGGAGCAAGAACTTTGAACCATACAGCATCTCAGAACCCTCAGAAACCAGCATGCCTCTTTTAGCTCCTGCTTTTCTTAAACTACCAAATTTGAGTCATGACTACTTAACTCAGATTCTCCTGTCAACTGATTTGGCTTTTGACAAGCATGTAAAAGGCAACTCCACTCATTTTCTAAACTGGCTCTGTCCACAACTTCAGCAGAGACAGAAACTGCTATGGCATTGCAATTATATCCATGCTACATAGATGGAAACAGCTTGGACCACCTCATCACAAGCTGAAGTCTGCACCATCATAGAATTATTATGGTTGGAAAAGATCTGAGTCCAGTCATCCACCTAACACTACCATGCTCACCACTAAATCGTGTCCCCAAACACCACATCTACATGTTTTTTGAACTCCTCCAGGGATAGTGATACTGCCACCTCTCTGGGTAGCCTGTGCCAAGGCCTGATAACCCTCTCAGTGAAAAAACTCTTCCTAATATCCAATCTGAACCTCCCCTGGCACAACTTGAGGCCATTTCCTCTTGTCCTATTGCTCATTACCTGGGAGAAGAGACCAAGTCTCACTACAACTTACTTTCAAGCAGCTGCAGAGAGCAAGAAGGTCCCCCTAGAGCCTCCTCTTCTCCAGACTAAACACCCCCAGTTTCCCCACTCACTCCTCATAACACATATGCTCTAGACCATGGCACATATGCAATACCAGCATATGAATCTTCAACCAAATGTGGAGTTTCAAAAAAAGGGCATTTATCACCAGGCTCATCACTCTATCACAAAACTACAGGTAAACACTGAAGTTGCATTCACATCTGAGAAATTCACAGGCATCATAACAAGAAACCTGAATTCACTGGTACCTTCACATTATGAGATTTTGTAAACTGTAAGTTTGACATGAAGATAAGGAACCTAAATTACCAATGAACCTTCCTGCCTGTGATCTTCTCTTTAGCTGCCAACATTGTTTTCAAGAAGCCTAGGTTCTTTTGATTAATGTCTCTCATTGACAGGAGCAATGGAAACTACAGTTTCACTGTGCTTCCTCACTCTTTTTGGAGTATCTTCAAGTATCTCCAAGCAAACATTTCTGAAGCCCTTAGCCTTGTCAGCTCTGAACCAATGAACAGATGTTCTCTTTCACCCCAACTTAGTCAAGTTAGCATCACAAGAAGAAAGACTGAAGAAACCCATGGGCCTCAATGGACTATCTGAATGCACTCCAGTCTGACTCTCAAAAATATTAGGATCCTAGATTGCACCTCAAATCTAGTAAACCTAAACAACAAAACATTAGTGGCAAAGTGCCTGTAAATTGGTATCACCATGCTACAATACTGTACTATATCTTTATTACAACCATCTTTTACTCACACTTTGTGGGTTGATATCATCTTCTCCCATAGGTTCATCCACAACTTGCTGTCCATTCTGTAAAAAACAGAGACAGGAAGTTACTAGAAATGAAGAATTCAAATACAGAAATAAATATATTGCAGATGTGCTTTTACAGCATGCTACTATATGGGACCAAGTCTTCTCTTCTTCATTGTCTATTAAAAGAGTGACACACAAGACTGCATATTGCTGGCATATTTGCATGCACCCTCAGCAAGTTTGCAGATGACATCACACTAACTGGTGCTGTTGACATGCCTGAGGGATGGGATGTCATCCAGAGGGACCTGGACAAGCCTGTGAAGTAGGCCCACGTGAACCTCATGAGGTTCAACAAGACCAAGTGCAAGGTCCTGCACCTGGTTCGAGGCAATTTTCAATATCAATGCAAGTTGGGAGAGGATATAATTGAGAGCAGCCCTGAGGAGAGAAATCTGGGGGTGCTGGTAGGTAAAAAGCTTGACATTAGCCAAAAATGTGCACTCATAGCCTAAAAGGCTAACTGAATCCTGGGCTGCATCAAAAGTAGCATGCCCAGCAGGCTGAGGGAGGTGATTCTGCCCCTCTGCTCTGGCAAGACCTCCGTTGGGAGTTACTGCATTCAGCTCTGGAGCCTTCAGCAGAAGAAGGATGAACCTGTTGGAGCAGGTCCAGAGGAGGGCCACAGAAATGATGAGAGGGCTGGAACAGCACTCCTATGAGGAAAGGCTGAGAGTTGGGGTTGTTCAGCCTGGAGAAAAAGAGGCTCTGGGAGAGACCTTATTGTGGCCTATTGGTAATTAAAGGGAGCCTATAAGAAAGATGAGGACAGTCTTTTTAGCAAGTCTTACTGCAACAGGGCAAGGGGTAATGGCTTTAAATTAAATGAGAGGAGGTTTAGACTGGCTTTAAGGAGGAAATTTTTTCACAATGAGGGTGATGAAGTGCTGGAACAGCTTATCCAAAAACGTGGTGAATGCCCCATCCCTGGAAACATTCAAGGTCAGGTTGTCTGGGGCTCTGAGCAACCTGATCTAGTTATAGGTGTCCCTGCTCCCAGCAGAAGGGTTGGACCAGATGTCCTCCAAAGGTCCCTTCTAACTCTAGCCATTCTGTGATCCTCATGTATTATCAAACTGAATGAAATCACAGTAAGAAACATGTAAAACAATCTAGCATTTGAAGCCTTCCTACAACACAGCTAAACAGTATTTTCCACTACTTCAAGAGTTAAACCTGATGAAGACTGAACAGCAAAAGCCACAACAAAGATCACATAAACAGGTTGTTTCTAAGAGCAAGACCATATATGGCAAGCCAGTCCTTACTTAACCATGATTGCTTCAAGAATACTTACAACTAGTATAGGCTTATAAACACTTTGAACACAATACTGATTTTATTAGCTAGTTCTTGCTACTTTCTGTGCTTCTCTAAGGACCATTCTAACAAGCCATACAAAAATAGGCTTTTGAATTTGAAGCTTAGCCATGAAGATTTTTAAAAAGCTTAAATATCTTCTTGTTGGTCAACAAATGCTTTCTTTTCCTTGTCAATGTGCTCTACTTGGGAGAATCTCTAAGAGACACTTTTCCCAGAAAGACTCAGAATGACCTTGCTTGCATAACAAGCATAAAGATTCCTGCATTGCTTTCAGTTGCTTTTCAGTTGAATTCAAGTAATGGATTCCAAACACACTTATTGGAACTTGGAACAAACTGGAGAAGTCAGCATGGGCACCATGCAGCCTTGTCAGAGCCAGATCACTGGATTAGCAAGCTCTTTTTAAATAGCTCTACCCAAGCAATGATTATGCTAAAGGAATCACTGGATGGCAGAACCAGTTTTTCTCAGAACAGTCTGAGCCATGTAAGGTAAGGAAGAATATATAGAAATGATTTATGGTTTGCTGGTATATGATCCTATTCAATGGAAAGCAGCTGTGTATTTAGAAAGTCTACAAAGCATATTGCCTTTTTTATAGCTTCAAATGTAAGGCCACAAGGTTCCTACTGGAAGTGGCAATATGTAACCACTTGAGTGAGGAGGTCAGCAGCATGCTCAAGAGGGGAGCAAATGAAATAGGTTCCCTTTTGCTGGGTGTAGACTCCCTCTAGTATTCAGCTAGAACCAAGAACATGTCTCAATCACATAACAGATTTGGACTAGATATAATAGTGTGATGAATACAGAATAAGAGAAGGCTGGATATTATCTTCCACACGTACAGATTAGACTAATTCAGAAGACAGAGACTCCACATCTTGATTATTTTTCAGCTGCACTCCTCCCATAGCAGGACACTAAGTAAGCAGAATGGACCAAAGATCTGTGGTTATTTCCAGCACTCTGGCTCCAAAAGCAGAATATATTTCACATGACAGCATAAGAGAACTGTAAGAAAAATGAAAGGTCGATAGAAAGATTCTGCTTAAACCTGAACCCATCAGCAACCCATTTACACCATGAAAGGAGAGAGCACATACCTTATAAAGGTAACCTATAGAAAATGCTCTTCCAATCCACTCCAATTTGACCTCCTATTCTGTTTTCCAGTGGAAACTGTCATGTTCAGTTAGCTACCAATCTGGCTCCCAAAAGCTTTTAACCCTATTGCCACATTTCACTAAATTGATGGGAAGGAGTACTTAAACACAGTTGGGTTCCAGCAGTTTTCCTGAAGGCATATGGACAGGAACACAAAGGAGATCCTACCGGTTCCCTGACTAAGCCTAAAGCGGACAAACAGCAAGGAATCTGCATCAGGCAGCTGGTAGATGAATGTCCCCCATATGAACCAACAGAACCTCTGACATACAACTCTATCAGCTACAAAACAGGAAATCAACCATCAGGATTTCTAGCAATCAAAAATTACAGTTTTGAACCCACTGAACTCTTAACATATCTTCAAATACTTGATTTTCCTGGCAAAAACACAGTTTAAAGAAGGCACTTTTTTTTCTTACTGTTTTCTCCCCTCCCCCTCGTAATGCAGATCATTTCTTAAGCAGTAACACATGCCCACAAATAACTGCTGTAAGGGACAAAAGGGTAGCAAGTAGTGGCATATTCAGGGTATTGAGAAAATATAATCATACTACATTATTTGTGAAAGGAGTGTACCAAGAAACATAGCCCACATCCCACCTACGTACAATCAGTTAACCACTTTTTGGGAAGGAAGGAATATCCTGCACCCTACACACTACAACTATATAATGAGCTACAGTTTTAATGGCATTTCTTTTTTTTTTTTTTAATTACAGTTCCTAGATTTACTGCCAGAGATTCAATCCATCTCAGAAGTCTGGCAAAACTGCACTATCTTGGCCACCTAATGCCATTCCCATCTATCCTTCTGATTAGCACTGGAGCTACATGGGTAATCTTGTACACATAATAAACTACCCAGCATCTGTAACAGCAATTTGAACTTGTCAATTTGAAGCAGAATATCTTATTTTAATAATATCAGGTATCCATCATTCCTATCACACAGGGTTTTTACAGGTATCTAAGCCATATTAATTAAAATAAAGTGGACAAATTACTGTTCCTTATAGTACTCACTTCTTCCTGTTTCCCCCCCTTACTTTCATCAGTATTACTACAGATAGTACACACTTGGAAGATTTTAGTCTGTTCTTTCCATTACTGCATTCTGTTTGCAAATCAAAGTCCTGCTAATATGGACTCATCTTGCTGAACTTCATGTTCCTTCCAACAGTTTTTATTCTGAAACACATGTTTGTCCCCAATGCTTCTTCAACATTAGACACCATCAAATACCTTCTTCCACCACCTAAATATCTTGCTTTGTGTTTAGGCTATTGCTAGACTATTTTGGGATGTTTAAGCAGCATCTGCCAAATATTTTAACATTTTACCCAGCTACATTTGTCAGTTGTTTTAAAATCCCGTAAGAAATTGATACCAGTTGTAGCTTTTGGTATAATTCTTCTGCCATAAACCTCAACATTTCCTAATTATTAATACTGGCCTTGAATATACAAGTTAGTAAGCAGTCTTTATACAATATACTGTACTCTGTTAATAGTACAACTATTGACTTTTCTGGGTAACTGATGCTTTTTTAGCAGAACCATACCCTCCAATTAAGACATAATTTTAAAAGTGTTATATTCTTAGACTTAACAATTGGATAAATCAAGAAATCTGAACTGTACAACAGTGCAGGATGATGTTTTGAGTACATAAATAAGCAGACAATGTAAGATGTCTGAATCACAGCATTTAAAAATCATTATCTGGAAGTCTTTAACATGCCAATGAGTAACAGAGGGGATGATTTAACTATGCTTTGAAATTATAATTTAAATAAATTACCTGGATAAGTCTGAAGTTTCTCCCAGGTAATTCCCAGTTTTCAACTATCAAAACTTCCAGACTCACCCAACAACTTCTAAACACAGTTATAGGATTTAACAAAAACTCTTTCTGTCCCCTCCTTCTGCAATAAATTGTAGGGCACCAAAAATAAATACTTCAAAACACACAAGAACTTTTGGCATTTAGTCATTTCAACACTGGCCTTGTATAGATCTGAGCACTTAACACTGCTGTTTTCAATGGACTGATAAAGCTCAAGAACCGTGCAACCTTTGATGAATAAAGCTGTAACAAAGCAGCACAGAATACACTACTCCCACTGAAACATTCATAACCAATTTGCTGGTAGCAACACAAGGTGCTGCATGGAACTACATAGAGTAAAAGCCTTTCAAACTGTGCATGCTCAAACTTACTATTCTAAGCAGCAATGAGCTACCCTGAGAAAAAATTCAGAGGTCCACAGAAAAATAGTTGAAAATAGACTGAGAGGACCTTGAGAGGTCATCCAAATCTATCTCAGTGCACCAGGGCATGATAAGCTGTTCCTACAGTCATGTCTAACCCCTTCTTAAAGCATCAGTAATGGAGTTTTGACAATCCATGCCAGTGCTTCACTAAAACACCAGGCTTTAAGAGGATCTGACTTACTGACTTGTGCCTTAACTCCTGAGCTGTGAAACCACACAGATCCAAAGCACTTACCTAAATCCTGACTTGATTAAACTTATTACATGTAAGTAGCAGAGGTGAGCTATCACCTTACACTTCTTTATATTCAAAAAGAATTTAAAACTCCTTAGTTTCTTTGAAAAACAACCCTTAATATATGAGTCTATTTTACATAACATAAAATTTCTGCAAGTATTCCTTTTATATAAAACTTGGTTACTTCAAGCTCCATTATATTCCACTAATATGTTGTAAACATTATTGACTAAGGTAACTGACTTCTTCCTTTCCTGAATATTAAAAGACACAGCAGGGTATTGAAACTTGCTTCTCTGCAGACAGTCAACCTCATATATAAACCATTAATATGCAGATCATTTAGGTACAGAGCCAAACTTCCTTAAGTTAGGATATCTGGGTAAGTTTACCCATGTGATTTTGTAAACTCTACCTGCTTTACACTACCACTTGCTTACCTGGTATGACTCAAGAATCCAGTTTAACACCACAGAAAAGCAGTCCCTATTCCTCCACTACAATTCTTTCCTTGGCACTAGCACTTGTCCAGCCTTATCCCAGAAAAGGAAACTAAAAAATAGTTTGCAGCTCTTAGTAAGCATAATTCTCTGCATTAACTCAGCTTGAAATCAGACAAGTGCCACAGTATATCCAAGATATTGGATATACAGCACCATAAAGGCTTTGTTCAGGCCAATCACTTTCCAGAAATAAAACAAGCAACAAATTTTGTGTTCATTTGTTCACGGGGGGCGGGGGGAAAAAAAAGACAAGGAGGTAAAATTTTCATTTCCTTCCCTCCCTATATGGGTGGTTATTGCACTTCACATATCATTCAGCAGTCTTAGTTTAAAAAGAAAAAAACCCAAAACTCCAACAAACACACATAAAAAAACCCACCAAACAAAAATAATACCACCTATTCTCTGTTCATCTGCTCCAAAAATAAAGACATACATGGAGAAATCACTTCAATCTTCACAGCTTTTGTGTTTACTTAAGCATGTTCTGGTAAATGAATGCTTGAAATTACATGTTTAATGGAAATTTAAGTAATTAAATGGGACTTTAAAAACTGTGTCAGAAAAACACACCTAGACAATAATTCTGTTTTTAGAAGACACATGCTACTTTTTACACAACTCAATTGCTTCACTCAAAAAATACATTAAAAAAAAAAAAAAAAAGACTGAAAAGAAAGAGCAGCACGTTTCCTCTAAAGTGAGTGAAGTGGAGCACTAAGCATACCACAGGGGGTTCCCTGCATCAAAGGAAACATATGGTAACTGTTACCAACAAGGAGGAGTTAGCAGTAACTTTGTGGTTGAGCCACTGGAGTAGGTCCCTGGAAGTCAGAGTTATCTCCTAGCTCTAGAACAGATCCCATGAATGATGGTAAATGGAGTCACTACGCTGTTCAGCCTCATTTTCCCATCTGTTACCCAGGATTTTTCCCTCCCCTCTGTTTCCAGTGGGTGAGGCATTTAACCTTATTTCACAGAGTAAGGAGAATAAGTAGCATAGTATCATGTAAGTGAGCATATAGCACAATGCTGGCAGGAATCAACTGCCTTAGTTCATCTCAACTTAAAAATTCCCTGAAGAAATTCAACTTATTCAGTGTGATAATGAAATTATTCCCCTCTTGAAAGTCACCAAGATGGAAAAAACAATTCCAATACTCTTGCCTGAAAAACTGCCTAAGTTTCTTTATTGGAATACAGCTATGAATTATACTTGAAAAAATAAATCCAACACCCATCCCTCCAAAACAACCCAAAACCAGCCAGTATCTTGAATGAATTCTTAACGTTCATAAATCTGCCAACTGCCAAGATCAATCAACTCACAAAACTAATATTTTTGATGTGCAGAAATAATTAAACACCCACCATAGTCTAGGTATCATTGTGAATCTAAGACTGGCATTTCAAATGACAAACTACTACAGTTAGCCTGACAGATGAGAATCAGTTAAAGACATCAGACATGCCTTTAAACAAGTCAGTTTGCTTACATCTCCTTTGTCCTAGCAACACTCAGAAATACAACCTAGGCTGTAATAGACAAACCACTAACAAGCTAAGAACTGCCAATGTCGTAAGAAAACTAAAGGAATGATTCCAGAAGTCAAGCTCAAAACCTTCCATGAAGAAATCAAGAGCTGCAGAGTGCCCCTAATACAGTATGAAGACACAGAATTCAGCAGAGTAAAGCACTTACCCTTCCTCCCTCACCCAGCTGACAGCAGGACACCAGTAGCATATCACATAGTACAGTGGTGCTAACTATAAAACCAGGGCAGGTAAAATTGTACCATTAAAGATCTGACAGAGCTGAAGAAAAAAAAACCCACACCAAAACTTCTTTCATGCAGATGATATGTTTTTCCACACTATTATCTGTCTATCATAGTATTTTGTGGAATACAGGGTAAACTACTTCTTTAGGTAAGAATCCAGTTGTCAATTGCCACTTTTAAGCCTGTGTAAGAAAATGCCACTCCACAAATATGTGACAAACCCAGACTTCAGAATGCATGGTACTGATGGCAGGTATGCAGGAGAAGCAACAGCCAAGTGCTGCAGAGAATTCTCCCTAGAACAGAGAGAGGATGGGTAGTCTTCAAAATCCACCTAAACCATTTAGGTGATTCCAGTTTGGCTTTGAACTGTTTACCTGTGTTGGCTATACCAGAAATAACTGTAAGTAAATAGTGTTTGTTCCTGTGGAACAGAAGTACCCCACTGATTACACTGACTAGTACAGAAAGTAAAGAGACAATCTCAGCCACAGCCTGATGGCTACAGGTGAAGTACACATTGACACACAGAATGTCACACCGACATCAGAATGGAACTGCAAAGCAAAAATTACATTATACAGCTTCTTTAAAGCATCAGCCTGACTTTGAAAAGTCAGCAAACCCCTGTCTTGTGCAAGGTTCAAATCATTCTGGATAGAAGATGATAAACCAAGGAATTCTGAGAAAAGGGATTCATATCATCTAGTTTGACACTTCAATAGATCCTAAATCCCCCAGCAAGAGCAGTGGAAAAAACTGAACTTTCTCAACAGCCAATTTAGAGCACCTAAATTAAAACTCCTAAAGATAGATGGCACAAATACTTCCCAGAAAGTCTAGCAAATGTCATCTCCTTACAATTGCCAGCTCTTTCAACACTCTAGTGTCCAAAATTTGGCTGCCATAACGGTGTTAATTATCCTTCAGTCAACATTAATATGCATAGCTAGGAGCACAGATCAAAGGATCAG
The DNA here is from genome assembly GCA_013399015.1 of Galbula dea. Classification (NCBI taxonomy): domain Eukaryota; kingdom Metazoa; phylum Chordata; class Aves; order Piciformes; family Galbulidae; genus Galbula; species Galbula dea. The sequence goes on along the minus strand of VWZX01007039.1, from coordinate 684,053 downwards.
GCTAGTGATTCAGGCATTCAAATACAAACTCGAATCATCAATACTTAATTTGCTGTGAAAGCAGATGACTTGAAATAACAGGCACATTCTCACCATGACAAACAAACCCATGCTTGCTACAAAGCTTAAGTAGACCGTTAGTCAATAAAAGACATCACCATTCCACAAGCTTTAAAGGTGTCATGATTTAAAACATGAAAGTCTAAAAACAAAACCAAAATCAGACTAAACTCTACAGAGAAATTATCTTTAAAATAGTGTAACAACTTTACACATTGAAAAAGCTGCTAGAGGTGCAATCTGGACCACTGACCTATCTGTACCTGTAGAAACAGAAGTCCTGCAACTCATCTCTAAGAACTATAAATCTATGTTTTACCTAAAAAGACAAAAAAAACCCCCTGCAAACAGGTCTTTTACTTCTTAAGAAAGGCCATGTTCTACAGATCTGCTGCCCTGTACACCTAAGTTAAAGCAGCTGTTTATGGTTAACTATATTGTCTTCCAAAGTAATGCTAGTCAGAGGTACTCTATTCCTCCTAAATTTGCTCACATCACAGCAATTCATCCCCTCTGAGGCACCACTATCAAACTGAACATAGGACTCCACTGGGAAACAAACAAAAAAATTAATCCAATTAAAACCCTAATGAGTTGTTAAGAGAAGGAGCATCCAAGCTGAATATTAAAGTGCAATAATTTGTAATTCCATGTGGATAACACAGCATTACAAGAACTGTGTCAATAAATCTGAGAGGTTAACAGAAATTATTTCCCTCCCTCAGTACTAGAGCTGAAGATATTATTACTGTCAAAGTAGGACTGAAATCACATGGAGGTTCCAGGTAGATGAAAAAATATTTTTGCCTGAGGATACTCTTGCAGGATAGGGTCTGTAATTAGGATATTGCCTTGCTACAGATAAACATAACTCATGCAAATTGAAAATGTAAGTTATGTATGTAGGTCACTTGTTTATGTATTTGACTTAAACTCACCTATTTCCACTAAAACATATTTTCTTCTTTGAGGTAAGAAACCTTTCTAAGTCTACCTTTTTCTCTTTGAGGGTCATCTGAGAAACTGTAACAAGCACAGTCCAGTCTTTTCAAGAACTGTTTATACTAGACTATAGCCTTAAGAGTGCAAACCTGTCTGTTTCATGCTGTTTCATGTTTTTTTTAGTGGTCAGAGAAATTTGTTTGGTAACAAAATGCTGCAGATTCATGTCAGTGTAAGTGTTTATTTCTTTAGGAAGATGTAAAATAGCTTGTTGAAAGAAGTTCCTGACAGCAGCTGAAAAAGAAATCATCTGAAATACACTAAGACAAAGTATAATTTATCATGCACGTACAGATTTCAAATATCATCTGTTTTGCTACCTTTCCAGCATATATACCATTACTCGAGTTGCAGAAACATCTCCCCTTAGCACCTTCTCAGGTCCCTCCAAGCACCACACTACTATTGTAGTCACTCCTCAAAAAAAAGAAAAACAATCTACAGGTCAGGTTGTCTGGGGCACCACTTCAGAAGTGGGATCACCACTTCAGAAGTCAGTGAAAAACTGGCAAGAATTTCGAAGACAGATCTGCCTGTCAGATCAGAACTGCAGATTCTTCTGACCTCCAGCGATGCAGTGACTTTAAGCAGATGGAAGACAAGACAGACATCAAAAGGACAAATACTTCTGATACTGCAGAAGCTTTGTATTGGTCTCCGCTCCACTCACTAAGGATTAAGTCCTAACCTTGTGACTAAGTGTTGTGAGCTGGCCTGAACTGAGTCCCTACCATAAAGATCACTTGAAACAGCCTGGCTGCATATCAGCTGGAGCAGATTCAGGTAGAAGCTGCAGTGTCAGAGGAAGTTATTTCTTTTCAGATGGGAGTCTGGTCGCAAACTAGCACATGCTTTGTATTTGCAGGCTACTAGGGAATCACGGAGCAAGCACAACCGTGTATGTGCAGCACACATAACGCAGTAATACGCTGTAGGAAAAAATGAAAACATCCGAGGGCATCTACTACCTCAGTGAACCTAATTTCCAGCCACTCATTAACTCAGAAAGCTGACACGCGTCCTGCCTAACAAGGGCAGGAGCTCCACACCAACTCCCCGCTACCAACAGCAGGAAACCACCCTGCGCGGCATATCGGGGATGTTCCCATAAACACCACCGAGCATAAAGTTTTCACTCATGCGACTCGACCCTGAGGTTTTTCACACGCTTGCGAAACCGCAGAGACAACCCCATTCTGCTTAGGTAAGGGGGCTGTGGCACCCGGGTGAGGATGGCCCTCGGCTGCCGCAAGGGCGAGCAGCGCCAAGGCGAGGGCACCGGGTAAGGTGAGGGCAGGCCCCGGCCCTCACGGCCTCCCCCACCTCCACCGGCCGCGCTTGCGGAGGCGGCGGGGCCGCCCGGGAAGGGAAACTCGCCGTGACAGTAACCAGACACCGCGCTGGAACAAAAGCGCCCGAGTCAGCCGCCGCCGCAGAAGCAGGTTACTCCCTGCCGGGGAAAGGGGCGGAAGGGGAGGGAGCGAGCCGGGAGCAGACCGGTCCCGTGAAACACGCCCCGAGTCCCGGGGTGGGGGGAGTCCCGGCCGGTCCTGGCCGTGAGTCAGTCCCTTAAGAGGAAGCGGCGAGCAGGGGCCGGCCGGGTAGCAGGCGCCAACTCTTAGCCCCCGCTGCCCAAACGAGCGAGCGGCCCGGGGTCTCGGCGTCCGTCAGCTCCCCTTCTCTCCGCCGGGCCGCTGCCCCCAACCCCGGCCGGCCGCTCGCAGTCGCGGTGCTGCCCGCCCGAGCGCCCGCAAGAAGAAACTCTGCCTGTCCCTTGAGCGGCGGCAGTGGGAACCCAGGTCCCGTCTCGTCTCCTCCTCACAACTTTCCCCACAACACCTCCTCGTCCGCCCCGTACCTCGGTGCTGCTCTCGGCTGTGCTCTCCACAGCCATCTTCTGCCAAGGGTCCGCCAGCTGCGCCAGGGGCATCTTCCCCGCCCGGCAGCCACAGCCTCCGCGCTCTGCTTTCCCGCACCCCGGCGGCGAGACGGGGGCGGCGAGGCAGACAACGTGCACCTCCGAAGGGCGCAGGACACTCCAGCTGCTTCTGGCAGCAGCGGCAACTATGCCCGCTGCCGCCGCCGTCCGTACGTACGTCTGTCCCTCCCCGCTGCCAGGCGGAGCCGCGCTTCCGCCCTCCTCCCCCCCCGACCCGCTGCCCGGAGTCCGGCTTCCGCTCACAACATGGCGCCCGAGCTGTACCTGCTTGGCCTACAGTGCATGCGTGCGGCACCGCCGGGCGGATCTACCGCCATCCCGGCCCTCGTTGACCAGAGGGGCCGGGCTGGTGATGGGGAGGTGTTCCTGGCCCAGTGGGAGACGGTCGCTTGGGCTTTGCTGCGCCCGGCGTAGAGGCTGAAGAGCGGTGCTGCGGAAAACCCAGGCAGTAGCGCGGGTCAGTGGCGGGCGTGGTCATGCCTCTGGCTGCCAGTGCTGGTGGGGGGCCGGTGGTCCCGGTGGTGAGGCTCCTCTGTACTTCGCAGCTATCCGGCATCGGCGGGTTTTGGCCAGCACTGTGCAGAGCAGCGGCGGGTAGGCTCGCTGGGTTGAAAGGCGGCAGCGGCCGAAGCAAGATTCTTTATACGAAGATCTCCCGTGTCGGAAGTTCAGTCAGAGCAGCCCCAACGGAGAGGGCTGCTTACAGAGACGCGTTGGGAAAGGTGGCCGGGGCCCGGGGCTGCCGCTGCTCGGGCAGAGGAGCTGTGAGAAATTAATTGGAGAGACGGAAAGTTTGTATAAACAGAAGGGCGGATGGAGAAGTGAGGACAGGAAGGGAGACGTGGTGTTGTGCAGGCTGCCATTAGGCAGAGAGGGAAAGGAATTAAGATGCAGGAATTCGCTTTTATAGCAATAGCATTTAAGTAGTGGTTGGGCTGCATTGCCTTGAAGCAGGAAAGTCATACTTCTGTAGGCCAAGAGACATGAAAAAAACATGGGAAAAAGATGTAAAAAAAACAAACCCAGAGGTTCCGAAAACAACTTTTATTTTACTTTTTATCCTCAACTGCTGGCTAGTAGTACACAGCTGACAGATACATACTGAAATCAGTGAACCTATGCGGTCTTATATGGTTCTCTTAAACTGTTAAGCACTGTGATAAACACCCATCCTTTTGCAACATCAGATGGCTTGGCTGATGCAAAAGAATCCTTGAAACATTAGACCACCAACTGAAGATGGGTACTGGCGTCAGACACCTTGCTGTTCAGAACTGTTTGAGAGGCCTCTTCAAATTCAACAGTCCCTCTTCACTATCATGAAGCACTTCTAGATTTTGACAGGTCGTGTACATTGTTCCACCCTTGATAAAAGTTAACATTCTTTAACTATTTGGAGTTTTTGGGGGGGCTGGGAAGAGTGGCAAGAGTGCTAGTAATTATAAAAGATGTGTATGCATGCACTACAGTAATGAGCACAGGCTGCTTCTGTTTCTGCATGGTAGCTTGTCTGATCCCACTTTATATTCATGTGAGCATAAATACTTACCCACAAAGAGGTACAGAGGAGTGGATAGAGCCAGTTGCTCATAATGACCCAGACTTCAGCTGGCACTATGGAGGCTTCCATATCTGAAGTAAAAGGTCATAGTTGAATGATGGCTTGAAGCCACCACCACTGCCAGAAGAAGCAGCTGTACTCCCCCCTTGCTCACTGCTGTTCAGTCTGGCCCTTGTATCAGCCTCTTTTGAAGTGGAGTTGCTTATGTTGCCATTCGGTGAGTTAGACTGGGGAATAGAACTACCTCAAAACTAACCCTACCCTTTTTACTCTCTGTTGTCCTCAGCAAAAACCACATCTATCAATGTTTGAGTTAGAGGTTGAAGAGAGGTCAAGGCTGCTTCCTCCAAAGATGGGCAGTTTGCAAAACTGGCCAGTTACTGCTATGAAATTTAGAACAAGGTAATAGAAAACAGATAATGCAGTTGTGCTTAGCAGCCTTTATAGTTAATAGTGTAGTATTAATGGCAAGGAGTATATATATATATATAATTTTTTTTGGAGTCTGATCAGCATCAGGTCACTTCAGTCTAGCTGGCTGTTGGAATGTTGAATAGAAAACTTAATATTCACAGCAGTCATATATGATGTGCTTGACACAGGAACCAAGACTTGTTAAAAAAATAAGGCCTTGAGTTCATGTAAAAATCCATGATGAAAAAATGTTACCTTAAATCAGTCTGGAAACAGCAGTTTCTGTTCCCTTACAAGGATAATTTGCATTACATTATCAAAGCTCTTGCATGTGTACCTGCATCAACTATGCTGTCAGATATGTACACCTGAGCAGCTGGAAGGTGGCAACCACAGCAGGAAAAGGACCCTAAACCTAAGCTTGCATTTAACATAGTTCAAACAATCCTTTATAAAGACTTCCTTCCTCTAAATAAAAAAATTCCATGATCTCTCTTCCTTTCATAGTAGTCTACTCCTTTCCTGCCATAGGTGCCTATTCCAAATGATTTATTTGACTGAAAAGCTATTTAGAAGGGGAGTGGGTGTCACTTTTCACTTAGCATCTCTCAATTTTGTATGTTGGTCATTTTCTGTCCTTCCCTTTATGCATCCTATGAATCCAGAAAAAAACAAGGGCAAGGGTCTTATGCACCAGCATATAAGAAGGCTGCAAGCAATAGAAATCTGACCTTTTATTAGGCTCTGAAGTACATAGGGTAGGTAGGTTTCATTGTTCAGGGGTTTGGGTATTATCACATCACACATTTAAGTTATATAAAGCAGAAAGCTGCATCAGGTTTTTAATAGGAGCTACTGTGTAAGAACAGACTTCAGGGCAAGAAATTCATCTGGAAGTTCTCTCCAGAGAGGAAAGAAACATCAGTGAATCTCTGGGAGAGGTGGGGTTTTCTGTCTTTCAGATCCTGCTAAGCTCAAAGCTGGATCATCCTCCCAGTGAGAGGTAAGATGCTGAAGATATTTTGCCTCAAGACAGCAGCTCCTATGTTTCATTCCTTTTGTCTCAGGCCAGAGCAGGATCATGCTTTCACCTGTGGCCTCAGACCATTCTTTTGCCCTCTCTCCCTCTAGGCACAGCCATCAGTACTCCAGTCACTCCTAAAAACTGTCTGTCAGCAGACACAGCTGCAGGGGTTGATATCACCTTTGCAGAAGTGGTTGCAATCCAGTTGCATCCACACAGGTTATTTTACATGCATTGCACCAGAAGATTTGATCCCATTCATTAGGAAAAGGGTAGCACATGGCCCTGACACAGTGCTGTATAAACCCCTGCTAACCTCTCATATGAACTAGGTGGGCTTCACAAGCTGGGCCATTTTTTGCTCTCCTCTAACAAATCTCACTAAGATGTCACCCTACTGAAGGGAGACATCAGCTTAATAGGACTTGCCTGTCTTTTCCCACAGAAAGTGTCTTGATGTGTGAGGAGAAGAAATTGAGGGAGATTGCTTATGGTCAGTGGTATCTAATGCTTTGCCTAGCTTTGAAGTGGTAGCTGCTTTTTGCAGTTAAGGCAGAATTCATGGCAGAGTTAGTAAATCACCATTGTCATAACAAAAAAATAAGTCTAAAACAGGATTAGTTTGCTAATACTACTATCAGAATAGTATTTGGGAGCTTCAATCCTTGAAACATTAATACAATTAAAAGGAAAATTTTAGAATACAATTTTATTTTAGAATACAATTAAAAGCAAACTATGGCAACAAAAGACACAATCTGAAGCTCATCTAGGTGCAGTAGTGTGTGGATTATAATGCTGTATCTTCTGGATTAAAGCAAACAGCATATGAAAAAGTAAATGCATTCCAAAAGTGTGAAATTCAGCTAATACAACCATAGTACTGGGATGTATAATTTTCATTTAATGCACAAGAAAAAACCACAGAAGCTATTGTCCAAATTTACAAGGGAAAAACCTCCAAGGAGTTAAAGAGAAAAATAAACTCAATGCAATTTATTTGTGTAGCTAGTAGATGCAGGGAGTCTTCTGCTCCCAGGACACCTGGATTCAATTCCTAGCAGATCACAAAGGACAATTGTGTAATTTAGTAAGTCACTTAATATAGATGAGATTCAACTAAGGAGACTTAGTCTTAATGATGTTTTCAAAAGCCTGAAGAGGCCTTGATTGGAGAAGTGTAAATACATCCTGCCAAAATAGACTGAGGAAGCCTTAGTGCTAATTAGAACTGTTTGCTCCATGCTTTCATTGCAAATATAAAAAACATCCCTTTAACCTCTTGGAGAGACTGAAAAGATGGTTTCACTGATGTTTGGAAGGCTGACAAAAGACCAGGGGGAGAGAGAGACAAAGTGCTGCAAGAAGTTTCTAGCTGGTGTGAGTTGTCATAGCAGAGAGAGCAGGAGGATTGGCTTCACAAACCAGGGTTAGAGAGAGCTGTAATCCATATATAAAGGGAAGAACTGGAATGAATGTCTATGGTGTAGTAAGACTTAACCTGACCTTTCCAACAACATCTGCTGAAGGCTGCTCTCACCATTACAGGCCTCTGGATGATGGAATGGAACAGGAATGCAAACATTTCCTACAATTTCCTCTGGCTGGCTCTTCTTTGAAGTTCTGATCTGGGAAGTGCAGTAGAAGACCTGATAATGGCAATAGGAAACTTCTAAATCCTACCTATACGAGAGATATGGTGTCTGACTCACTGCTTGAAACTCTGGCTTTTGGGGGTGTATGTGTGTTTACAGAAGAGTGTGCTGAAAGAGTGAAGCATAATGATTCAGGCTCAGTAGTGTTGCTGCCCCTGAGTTTTATCTGTGGTCACTGTACTAGCAGGAAATACTGTGCCTGTGGTTTCTACATCCTGAGTGGAAATCTGGAATTCAATAAAGTATGGTCTCATTACAGCATACCTGTCTCCAACATATGTTCTCATTTTAGTTTTTGCTGTCATACAGATAGCTTAGGTTGATCTTCTGAATGACAAAGCTTATCCTGTTCACTGCAGAGTAGGAGAAACCTGCTGAAGCCTTCTTTGAAATCTTAGATGGAAATCTGCTATCAAATGCTGAATGCAAGTTGTCAGCCCATTCTGGGGAAACACTGAGAAGCAGATTAGAATTTCAGATTGTGCTGGTTTGAGATGAAAAAGGAAACAGTAGAGTATGAACAAGGATCCATCTCCAAGGGTCAGAGTTCTCCTGGGTTAAATATGACACAAGCTAGCTGTTCACAAAAAAAAAGGAAAAAAAAATATATATACAAAGGTGATAGATGTAGAACAAGTTATATCTTATAATATATTGTAATAGCAAACATAGCAGCTTCACAAGTGGCTGCTATAAAGCACATCAGGCCTAGAGGAAGCCTCAGTGTTATATGTATCCTACCTGTCTCCCCCCCGCCAGACCTAGGAGTTTAAGGGTCACCTACCTTTCTATTATGGTTATCAAATTAACTCTGATTTTAAGAGTCTACTGACAAGAAAAGTCCAGTTTGTTTTTTTTTTTTGATCTAACTTTATTACTTCCATTTTGTGATTTTGTGCTGTCCTAATTAAATAGTTATAATGTCCTCCCCCATCCCTTCATCTCTTTAAGACCTACCCACCAAATTATCTAACAATCTTACTCCCCACTTCCTTTTATAGATTACCCAGTGTCTCTTGGCCAAGAATCCCTTTTAAACCTAATAATAATAATTAATAAAGAAAGAAAGGTTTGCTTTCTCTTTCCTGTCAGTTACACTCACCAGGATGCTCCTGGCTAAGGGCTGTCCTTTCAGGTGTCCTGCTTGACACCTGATCCTCATTCCCAGCAGTCTGCTGATCTTTTCTGGAATATCTGCTGTTGAAGTGATACCACCTAAAAAATACAGTTTGCTGCCTCTACTGCTTTGAAAGATCCATGTGTTCTCTCTAGACAGTTCACTTGCTCTTCCACCAGCAACTCATGTTTGTGCCCTGTCTTTTCCCCTGAACAGAGTGGGGCCCAGCTTTGTGTCCAGGCACCATGTCCATACATTTTCTCCTGTCATCAATAAAACCTGTAAATCACAAGGGGTCACATTTGTGCATGGGGTACACCTGGGAGCATGTAGCATTTTCCCCATCTCCCTGGATGATGTCTGCTGTTCCAGTGCAGTTGGGGAATTCCTGCTGTGAGCCCTAGGCCCTTTGTAATTCAGGTATGTGACAGATTCACACTTCCTATGTACTGCTGATACATGACTTCTGTGAAAAAGGAGCTTCACTGATGGTTGACTTACCCTAAAGTGTATCTTCATCACTCAATGTGAGCTGGAAGTGGGCAAACTTCAAAGCATACTGACCTCCTTCCTTGTGTCCCATGGGTTATTTACTGGTGAAAAGCTGCCTGCTCTGAATATGGATATTTTAGATTCCCAGCAATCATTCCAGGACCATGCAACGATACAGAGCCACAGTGAGTGCTCATTTCCATCACCCAAAGTCAGCCCTTCAGTCTCTTCTCCCAGGTTACCGGTGACAGGACAAGAGGAAATGGCCTGAAGTTGCACCAGGGGACTTTTAGATGGGATAGTGGGAAAAATTTCTTCACTGGAAGAGTTGTTAGGCATTGGCACAGGCTGCCCAAGGAAGTGCTGGAGTCACCATCCCTGAAGGTGTTTAAAAAATGTATAGATGTAGTGCTTAGGGACATGGTTTAGTGGCATGGTGATGATAGGTTGACAGTTGGAATTGATGATGTCAGAGGTTTCTTCCAACCATGATGATTCTGTGATTCCATCAGGCATGAAGTAGATGGAAGCCAGCTTATAATCTGGAAGGAGTGAAGAGAAATGTGTTAGCTGAAATAACCCTGTCCTCCTCATGGGTATTGCACTCTGTCCCTGCTGTGTTGACCCACTTTGCCCTATGTGATGGAGTAAAGAAATCCTCAAGGCCTTGCTCTGCAATCACAACCCTGCCAAAAGGAATAGTGAGATGAAGAGGCAGCAACAGTTATCCAGTATTGCAGAGCAGCCAAAGGCTGTGTTTAGACAGGGTCCCTCCTCTGGAGCTTCAGTGTTGCAAAAAGGTGTGTATGTGACAGGTGAGTCAGAAGCAGTGAAGTCTATGCTGTTTGAGTTGTGAAAAGCTTTGGTCTATAGTGTGCTTAAGCTAAGAAGTGGTATGGATTTGACTTATTGTTACATCAGGCAAGATACTGTAAGTGGAGGAGGGGAGGTTCTGGAAGATTTTTGGCTTGTTAGTCATTCTCCAGTAAGTGAAAAGAAAGATAACTTAAGTTGTAGGAGAAAATGGAAAGGGGAAGTTGAGAATAGGAGATGGCTTTTTAAACAAGGAAGAGGAAAAAGAGCAAAACACTTCTAAATAGCATATAAGGAGCAGTTGTGTCTTGGGAATGAATAGCCAGTTAATTCTATGTCAGGATTTTTGTATCAATATTTAGTGAATCCCAGGAAACTGGGAAGGCTGATGTGTTAAGTGATAAACCATAGAGATGTTCTAAGCAATTGTAGCAGTCTGCCAATATTTCTTTTTTTAAAGTCACTTGATACAATATTAATTAGACAAACATCCATTCTTTGTCTCATTAAATCCATTACAACCAGATAAAATTTCCCATGGCTTCACTAAATGTTTGCAGTAAGAAGCAAATTTTCAGCTCATGAGTGAGCCCACAAGTTAATAGAGTCTTTGGTATTACATCACCATGGACAGTAGAAAGGATTAAAAGAGTTGTCAGGATTATATTCCTCCTCTACTGATTCTCTTTCAGCAAAATTGAAACTTTGTCTGACTTCAAAGAAGCTATTTTAAAAATCAGAGTTTTCAGAAAGGAATGACATTATTTTGCCTGCTTCACCAGAGTGAATGCTCCTCTGCTGCACACAAACAAGCTGCTTGCCCTACTTGAACCAAAGCTATGAAGAGGGCTTTGATCACTGTTGACAGTGTTCCTGCAGTATTTCAGTGTCTTATTTCTTTGTGCTTTCTAGAACCACTAAATAATGATGTTGGTTAAGAGAGAGTATAAATGGCAAAAATCTGGCCATCTCCAGAGAGTGCTGAATTGGTCTGCTGCAAGGAGTCTTTAAATATTAATTTAGTTGCTACAGACTGTTTCTTTGTTTGTTTGTTTCTCAGGACAAAGAGATCCTTTATGAGCTCCTTAAAGCACCACTCATTTTTATGACAGAATTTGTCCACTGTAGTCCACAGAAACCTTACATTCCACATGGGGTCACTGGCTTTATTTTTCCTGGGAAACAAGCAGGAAATCTGTCACTAATTTCCTCCCAGCCAGCCCTGACTGCCTTTTCTCAGTCCTCTTAATCCTCTGTACATTTCTCCTCCTTCATGTTACCCTCTGAAGACAGACCTGGCTCCCTTAATTTTGTTCTTGTGTTTCTTTCAAGGTATTCTTCATCCTTCTCACACAGCTCCAAGCCGGCACTTGGCAGAAGCAGCAGGTCACCTGCTCTCCCTGCAGTACATCCAGCAGATCTGAGGTGCTTACTCACCTTGTGTACATCTCTTTCTCACTTACCACATCTCCTCTCTCCTGCCCAGGCATCTTTATTTATATATCCACATTGCATGCCCAAAACTCTACTTACCCTTTTCACACCTGAACGTTTTCCCTTAATCACTTCCCACTTGCTGTACAAGGAAACCTCTCTCATCCTCCTTGTCAAGTCATCAGCTTCTCATTAAATCATCAGCCTTCAAGAGCTTTGTGTTTGCAATTCAGCATTTCCAGTCTATTGCCACTGCCAGGAGTCGCAGTCCCATTGCTGCAATGTTCTCATCCTCTCCTGTCTCACCGCTCACCAGCAAAGACAGACTGCTCCCATCTCGCTTGACATGTCTGCACCTTCACTTCTTTCTGCTTCTTACTCAGGTCCAGTTTGTGGCTCGGCAGAACTCTGCCCAGGTTTATTTCACTCTTCTCATTTTGTCCTTTACCTTGTTCATGTTTCTGTATCTTTCTGCATCTTCTTTCCTACTGTTTCTCAGCCTCATGCATTTTTTATGTCACTTTATGCTTCAGGCTTCTCATGCAGCAAGCCCCACTCTCCCCCAGATCCCCCTGAGTAGTCTTGTATCCACCTTAACAGTGTCTCTCAGCCACTGGCCCAGAAAGCATCCTTTTTCCAAGTTAGAAAACTCTTCAGAGCACAGCTTTTGTACTGTCAAAAAGAAGCAGCTTTCCCACTTCCACCTTAAAAGTTAGGATTGCACTTGAGAGAGGTGTTTTTGCAGCTGTAGAGCCACACTCTGCAGTGTCCTCTGGCACCCAGAGGTTGGGCATCAAAAGGCTGACAGACTCCATGTAAGGTCACTTCTAAACATTTTGGCAAATGGTTTCAACTTCTGCCTCTTTTATTTAGGTGCAATTCTGAAGTGTTTGGAGGGCTTGTTCCCAAGTAATACAAGGCTAAAATTGCTGTAAATCTTAGGTGTTTTTGCTCCCTAAAGAAGGAAAGGAAAAGTTTTATTCAGTTACAAACCTTTGGAAAATGCATATATACTGTTAGGCACAGAATCACAATTGCAAAAAATGCCTACTTGAGGGAGTGGGTGGAAAGCAAATATATTAGGAGGAGACATAAGAAAAAGTTGAGCTTCTCTTTCTCTCTTTTATGCTTCTCCTTTCCCAGTGCAGGGGAGACTAAAAATAACTCCATTCTCAGTGATGTCATCACCATTAGAGGCACAGTGTCAGCTTAATTTGTTTTCTGACTTCAGCAGGGGAAATAGAACCTGACTGCTGACTCACTTGTTAGGGCTGAGGTGAAGTAGTTATGTTTATTTCACCTATTTGGCCATGAGTTTGGGGCTTTAAATAGCCACCCTCTTTGTAGCAGGTACAGGTACTCCTGTTCAAGAAGGAAAAAGGAAACGAGGAGCCTGAAAAAAGTCTGCACTGTGTTATCATAGAGAAGATGTTGTCTAAAGCAGGAATGGATAATATTTTTGTATAGTTACCTTACAGAATACTTTTCTTCTTTCATAGCAGGCCCCAATGGTGGTCTGGCTGTTGGTTCTCCAGCATGGTTATGTTGTTGCCTTAACCTCAGCCTTAGCAGCTGACACAGTACTGATGGTGTCAGCAAGCCATGGTTTGGCTACAGATCCATTGTTCACATGCTTTTATCCTTCCCTTTTGGCCTGCCCTCTAATGTCTCTGCAAGTTGAAGTGAAGAAGTCTTGTGGAAAATCTGTGCAAATGACCCATCTCCTGTCTCTTTCATTATCTTCTGCTTTCCATGTACCTCTGAGGTTGGGCAGAATTTCTCTTGCCCATAGAGAATATTTCTGATGTCTACATGACGTGTTTTGTGCAGACTTGGGGAGGGGAAAGGTTGCAGTTGAATTTGGACTGGCAAAGTAACAACAAATGGAGACTTTTCCTGACAGCATACTCTTTTTGTCTCTCCTTCTGTACTGAAGTACCCAGAGGACAGATCCTCTGCTGGCAGAAGATGAGAGGGGCTCTAGCTTTTCTAACCACTTTGCATCTTCTGGGCATTTAAAGCATTGACTGCCACTGACTCACCTAAGCAAAGTGGAGCTGTGTCCATAATCAAAACAAATAAGTAAAAATATGCAGATTGTTTCAGTTGTGTGGTTTTCCTCAGGCAATTTAAGATGTGTTGCCTTAGTTCCAATTTGTTTTCCTGTAATCTTTAGAAGTTATTTAATATCAAATCTAATCTTATTTTCTCCCCTTAAGCCTGTTTGTTTTTTTAGTTCCTCCTTCTAGAATTTAGGTTGGGAGCTACTCCTCTCTGATTTTGTATCCTTTTGTTAGGATGCAGGAGAAAAATATGCTGGCATATTTCTAAATTCTCATGGACTCAAGGAATCATTTCTTTCTCACACTTTCAATCAGGTGTATGCATTGTAATGCTAGAACTGTGTTTTTCTGTAGGAAAACCCAAGCAATTCTGGAAATCGAAATCACAGCAACATTAACAATACTCTCTTATAACTCTTTCCCCAGGGATTCATTTCTGTTGTAGAATGTATCTTCATGTAAACAAACTGTGAAAACATTTCACCATAAAGAGGAGGTACAAGGGAAGGCAGTGTAGTAGCACATTAAAACAATGAATACAGTTCTTTTCCTATTGAAACCATAGGCATAATTCAAGTAAACATCTGGAGGGGCAAAACCCAATCTAACTGTAAAACTTTTGTTTTAAAATGGCAAAGTTCATCCAGAAGCTCTCTGGTCTAACACCATGCACTAAAGACATTGTCTGTGTACTCAGGATCAGATGCTGGCTCTGTGGGCATTTTAGGATAGTGTAGAGAAGACTGTCATCCTAATGCTGCAGACTGTGGCAGTCTAATTAAATCCTGCTTTAGGGGTCCTCCTAGATTCAGGATGGGATGAATGCAGGGTGAGGAAAATTTCCAGTACTAGCTTAGACATGTATTTTATCTCTGGCTTAAATGGGCTACACAAATACACTGTTTCTGTGAAAACAGCCAAGTGTTTCTTTTTCAGCCTGCAATGGTTAATGAAGATTAATGAATAGTTCCTTTTGCTTAGGGACTGGTAAAGGGCTTTAACTTGGAACCCCCACATTGTCATGCTTTAAGGGCTCTGTGTCATAAACAAGACTTCACAGTGGTATCTAAAAGGTTCATGCTGAGCCCTGCTTTTTAGCTCTGCATACAGTTTGGTGAACTCTTCACATAAACTGCTCTGCATCCTATCAACTGGCTTATGCTTGTGGCTTTTGAAAGGCAAAGACCACTGAAAGCTCATGGAAGTTTTATCTAATGAAGAACCAAATAAACTTTAAATAGAAACCACAGGTCTGGCCCAGAAAAAGCTCAAGTAAATCATTCTTCACTGTTACTACTGACAGTTGCTGAGCTTGGTAAACAAGCTGAAGGAGATTTCAGCTAAAGAAACACTACCTGGAAAAGAAGATGTCAGAAAAAATAAGCAAACAGCCTTACAAGAATTTGGAACTCAGCCTTCTTGATGGATAGCTGGTTTTGAACAACTTCAAACCCATAAGTGTTAGTACTTTATCTACCATAATATTGTTCTGGTTTGTATTTGATGATGTTTAAGAAATTGTGATAACTGGCTTGAGTGTCATGCCTTTGTAGGAGTGTGTTCAAACTGATGGAATTTCTGCATCTGAAGGCTGGAAGAGCATAAGGACACACAAGCCATTTCTGGGTTTGATATTGTGTGCATCAGCTACATGTGCATACAAAATGCAACAAAAGTAAGAAGGAACTGAGGAAGAAAAATTCTTCTTGCCTCATACACTGTGTAATTTTGCCTTGCAAAATAGAGTAAAGCCCATTTTCTGATAGTCGTGTCTCAGATCAGACCCTGAAATACACTGTGTAGTTGCTTAATCTATTTGTTCCTGGCACATCTACTGATTTGTCCTGCTGCTTCTCTCTCCATTTGTATGAACAATATTCAAAATGGTACCTGGACAGCAGCTGACTTCCATGGTTTACTCTTGCCAGCAAAGCAAAAGAAACACAAAACCCAACACAAGTTCTGCAGAAGGTAGTTCAGCTTGCCTTTTTAGCTGGAGGAAGAAGCTAATACTGGTGTTAATTACATGCCTTTAAAAATGTAAATCTTCATTACAGCTGTTGTTCCCAGTTCAAAATCTGTTAGGTTTCCTGTCTATCATGATTCCTAGCTGCAATTCTTAAGCACCAGGAACTGCCTCTGTACAAAAGGCTGCAATCAAGGACTTGCCAAAATTAAATAGATGCATGCATTGACATGCTTATTATAGCATTATGATGTAATATGTGCCAGGTGGATGCACAGAATAAAAAATACAGAGCTCTCCCAGCTTGATCAGTTTGTATTGTCTTGTAAAACATTTCCAAGGCTCTTCTTTCAGAGGCATTGAGACAGCATACTTTCAAAGAACTTTCTCTAGGATGGAGAGGCATGGTTTATTAAGGTTGTGAAGTGTTGGTTCTTCTAGCACATCTGTAGCACATTTTGATGGTAATGCAGCTAAACCTCAATGTCTGAACATTGTAAAGTAGATGGTGGCAATTATCACTGAATTTGTTTATGTTGAGATATGTGTTGTTAATTTCTGATGGTCTTCAAAACCTTCAAGCAACAGAATCATAGAATCAGAGAATGGTCAGAGTTGGAAGGGACCTCAAAGATCACCTAGTTCCAACCCCTCTGCCTGCCAGGGACACCAGCCACTAGATCAGGTTGCCCAGGGCCCCATCCAGCCTTGTCTTAAAAGCTTCCAGGGATGAGGCTTCCACAACCTCTCTGGGCAACCTTTTCCACTGCCTCACCACCCTAACAGTGAAGAACTTCCTCCTAATGTCTTACCTAAATCTACCTTCCTCTAATTTACAACCATTTCCCCTAGTCCTATCACTAGGAGGTTGTGGAAGCTCCATCTCTGGAAGTTTTTAAGGCCAGGCTGGATGGGGCTCTGGGCAACCTGGTCTAGCGGCTGGTGTCCCTGCCTATGGCAGGGGGGTAGAACTAGATGATCTTTAAGGTCCCTTCCAACTCTGACAGTTCTATGATTCTGTCTGTGAATGGGATTTATCTACCTAATTTGCCTTGGAGAGCTACTTCAAAGGTCAAGAGCCTGGCCACTGATGTTCAGATGGCAGAAATTTTAGAGAAGAAATCATTCCCTGCAGAAATATCCTGGGGAAAGTGTGGTGGCAGTGCCAGATGGGAAGGATGGAGGGGATGAAGTGCTTTGGGCTGTATTAACTGATCAGAATCTAACTATGAGCCACAGATGAGAAGCTTCCTTGAAGTGCACTGCTTAAATGTGTCAATTGAGGCTCCTGTAGATAAAGAAAAGAGAGATCTTCATGCAGGTGTGTATGACTCTGCCAAAACCTTCTCTGGAGTACTGTAGGCACTTCCGAGCATCAGTGACGGAAGGAGAGGGAATCAGGGTGGAACAGGTGCAGAGAAGTGGTTACTGGAATGAAAAGTGTTTTACAGAAGAAAGCTTGCTTAGTTCAGCAAAACAAAGGCTGAAAGAGGTCATGGTTGCTCTCTGTGAATGCAAAAAGCATAAAACACCTGGAAGGGAGGGAGCCACTTACTCTTGTAGAAGAATACTGGCACAGGAATGAATGAGTGAAAATAGGTCATGAATAAACATAGATTGAGGGCTATAATGGTTTATTACCATCAGGGCAATAAAGTTTTGGTTGAAATAAGGGAGAGTAGCATCTCCATAGGTTTAAAACAGAACTTGGTTGGTTTATAAAAGGGAAGATGCAGGTTGTTTGTCAGTAATACCAGACAGGTAGAATTTGATACACTGGGAAATTCCATCCACTCCCTTGCTCCTGGGACAGTCTCTGGCCTTTTCACTTGGGCAGACACAGCCAGTGTCAGTAACAGAGGAAACTAAAGCTAAACTAAAATTAAAATATTACTGGCTTGCTGTGAGAGGGTGGGTAACTATTTAGAAAATAATATGCCCCTGTAGAGAGGAGAGTCAAGTTCCTGCTGGTCTCATCCAGATATTTAGGAATGAGTGCCAAGATACAAACCTGATTAGATAAAGACAGCTAGGGTGAGGTAGGGAATAAAAAACAATTCCTTGTAAACAGAGATTACATTACAGAGGTGGCCTGGCAGACACCATTAACCTAGCACCTTGAAAGCAGAGGAGGAAGAGATTAGGGAAAATATCTTTTCACTTCTACATGACTCACTTAAAACTCAACAGACTCAAGGACTGCAGACTTTCATTCTGCTGCAACCAAGACAGCAAAACACCACACAACTTCTGAGCTTTGAAAGAAAACCTTACTACTGTTTGATACCTGTAACTGGAATGAGATTATTGGACTAGATGAACCAAAGTTATCTATTTCTAAATGTCTGTGATAGTTATTCCTGAGAATTATTGGCATTTCTGTACCATCTTTAGTGCATTATTCATTTCCAGAAATATGGACCTCATTTTGGGATCTGATGTTAAAATTAGAGTATCTGGTAGTGAAAATCTGCAGAATGTGAACCTCAAGGATCAAAAAGAACAGTACAGAAAAAGAGAAATATAGATGTTAACAATAAAGCCAAAACTCTCCGCCTTTATTTTTTGACCCCACAGACTAAAACTCCTTAAAACACATGTACACCTCACTCACCAGCTCTGACAGGGACGTCTTTTTCTCCTGTAGAAAAAGGACTTTCAGATGAAAAAAGTCTCAAAGGTAACCACTTCTTCATCATGTTCCATATTTTTGGATCTGAATTTCAGCACTGAAGATTCCAGACCTTATAAAAACTTTACCATAGCACAACATAGTATTGTGGTCATGCGTCCCTGATGCAGACTGTACTGGTTTAGCCACCCAGCCTGACAAACTGCTGCCAGTGCCAAGCCAATATATCTTTCCCCCCGCTCCCCATAATTATACCATTTTTATCCCTTAGTGGGATTTCTCAGACATTCTATTGTTGTCAGGGACATAAGACTCCATTCTCATTATGCTGAAAACTCTTCCTTACCATCACAATGTCTTCACATGGATCTTAGCTTTTACTAAACAGAGGTTTCATAATCACAGATTGAACAAAGTGTAGTTGTGTTTAATAGAAGTGTCACAGTACAGAAAGGTACTATGCCATTTTCTTATTTAACTCTAAAAAATATCTCTGTACAATACTGTTTGCTTTCACTGATCAGCTCACCTCTTCAATGGCAACCTGCTATGGAACAGTCTCATGAAGTTTAATGGTGTCCATGGCTGGTGATGCCTAGTGGTACTGCCAGACAGATGCTTACCTACAGTAGAAAGCTGTTTGCTCCTCAGGAACTAACACAAGCTCCCAACTAACAGCAGGTTACTGCTTGCAGGCTCTCATCCTCAGGGTGGGGGTTCAAGCACTTAGATACCTGCTCAGAGGGAAACACAGCATCTGGCAGGAAAGTCAGGAGGTGCCTGGTCTGCATAGGTGGTGGGTCAGCATGGAGATGCTAGATGAGCTGAACAGGGCCAATGATTGACTCAACCAGCTTCTCACAAGCAGGGAATAGCTGGTTCCAGCTCCAGTCACACAGCACAGCCCTAGCTGCAGCAATCACAAGATGCTGGATGTTGGGATCCAGAGGAAAGCTGGAAGGTGAAAAGCAGAGTATCCTTGTTTTCAGGGGAGCAAACAGGGGCTTGTTCAGGGATTGCCTGGCATAATCCCCTGGGGAGCTGCTGTGAAGGAGAAGGGTGCCCAGGAAAGTAGCCTGGTTTCTAAAGGCAACTTACTGAGAGCTCAGAAATAAACCCTCCTGTCATGTGGGAAGACTAGGGATTTCAGGAGAAGGTCTGCATGACTAGATGAGGAGCTTCTTGTTGAACTGTCACACAGAAAGGGGGTGGAGAAAAGGTAGAAACAAGGGCAGGCACTATGAAGCACTGTTAGGTACTTAGTATCAAAATTAGTAAGGCCAAAGCTCAGCTGAGACTGCCAAGAGGCACTGATGGGAACAAGACAGACTCACACAGACAGACTCTGTGGGAGTGCCAGTATCAAAGGAATTAAGTAAGCACACAAACCTATTGATGGGTGAAGAAACCCCAGTTACAATGGCTTAAATATTCAATCACTTGTTTTTGTTTCACTTCAGGCTTCACCAGGAAAGGCTGCTCCAGTCCTGTCATGATTTGGGATGGAGAGGGGCAGCCCATCCTCAGTGAGGAGGGGTCAAAAAGGTAGAGACCTGACAGAAGCTGAGTGTACTAAAAACCATGGTGTGGGTTGGATTTACCTGAAGATCCTGGAGGAGATGACCAATGTGATTGCAGGATCAGTGTATGGGGAAAACATTTTTAAATTAAGCCTTTTTAAATAGCAGAGCTGCTGTGCAGAAGAAAATGGAACATGCATTTGAACAATTATAGCTTGTAGCTGAGCTCTGTTAGCTGCACTGGCTGTTATAATGAAGGAAATTCCCACAACTGAGAGGGCCATGGGGTTTGATTTTCATATTTCTTGTCCTACTTTTATGCTTTTAAGACATTAGATAGAAGAGCTTTCATTTTCAACACCTGGGATTTGGTGTATCACATTTCTGAAACGAGAATGAAAGCAGGGAAGAGGAAAAGATCCAGCATCAGGTGAAATGATACT
Organism: Galbula dea; assembly: GCA_013399015.1. Taxonomy (NCBI): domain Eukaryota; kingdom Metazoa; phylum Chordata; class Aves; order Piciformes; family Galbulidae; genus Galbula; species Galbula dea. Next base: position 663,918 of record VWZX01007039.1, on the reverse strand, counting down.
TTTAGAAGCTGAACTTGATACAAGCTTTCACAGCTGCCCTGGGTGAGATAAACTGGTACTCTGGTGAAATACTCATTTGACATCTGGGGAGGAAATGCTGTGAGGAAGTGAGATCTTACCACCCATGGGCCAAGTCCTGAAGTTTCTGCTTATTTTTAGCTCAGACAAATGCTCATCCAACACAGTTGAATTTCTTTTCAGAACTTTGATCTGCACAAGGTCTGCAAGCAAAACAGAAGAAATAAAAAATTACAGACCATTCAGTTTGTGATTCACTTGTGAATCTTTATTTCCTCACTCTGGCATCTGATTTGCCTAAGATTCCTATCACACTCATCCCAGCTCATCTTTCTCTGTGCTCTTTAATACCCAGTTACCAACCTTGCTACCTGTGCTTCTCAAGTACTGCCTTAGCAAGAGGGAGTGCAGCCTAGCAAAACAAGCTGCCAATTTCACACCTTTCTCCTAGAAGGGTGGCTGAATTGTCTGCCTCTTCTCTGCTGTTTCCCCAGAACATGCAGAAATATTATCTCTTAGAGAGCAGTAGGTTGCTCAAGTTAGGGTAGATTTAGCCAGAGGGTTCAACAGTGAGGGTGGGCAGACAGACAATGTGGTCAGATAAGCCTCACCTCATCCAGAAACCAAGCAAAACATCTAGTGAATCAAAGAAGGAAGAGAAAAAAGGAAGCTGAGGCTGGGAGTGAGAGCTACCACTGAGCCTCATTTTCCCTTTCATGTGCATCATTGGGAATTCTGCTAATTGGCTTCAACAGGAACTGAACTGAACCTTCATTCAGCTATGGATATTTCAGAGAAGCACATTTGATTTAGGAGGTGAATACTGAAATCATCATTTAGAAAGAGGAAATAAAAAAAGGAAGTGTGAAACAAGCAATAATGATTGTTCCTTTTAACAAATTTTGGTTTGATATTAATGTTTAGACATCTATTGACATACTCTCTGAGGAACAATTAAGGGAAAAATGCCTGGATTTGGGGCTAGACAAGCATATAAAAGAAATGTCTTAATACACTGGAACAGGTTGCCCGGAGAGGTTGTGGAAGCCTCATCCCTGGAAGCTTTTAAGACAAGGCTGGATGGGGCCCTGGGCAACCTGATCTAGTGGCTGGTGTCCCTGGCAGGCAGGGGGGTTGGAACTAGATGATCTTTGAGGTCCCTTCCAACTCTGACCATTCTGTGATTCTATAAGAAACAGAGAAATAGAGAGAAATGTTATACTACTAGTTAAGAAACATTGAAAGGGACTCATTTAAGACTGAATACATAACCTCAGCATTACTGCTTTCTGTCTTCTTGTGCTTTGGCAATTTACCTGTTCTTTCAATGTCTGTGATTTTAATGAACATACAGATGATACTGTGTCAATGTATATACTGAGATCAATTCACTTCCACCTGGGTTAAAGTGTACTTTCACCAGCCTGAAGTCAACTGGCTTTATGCCTGTAATGAAATATAGTTATTACAGAGTTTTGGTCTCCCTAATTTTTTAATCCTAAAATTATATTGGGATCTCTTCTACCAGCATCATCCATGTTAACAATCTAGCCTGCTTCCTTCAGATTCAGCACAGCATGAGCACTTGCTTTGTGAGTCTGACTACACAGTGTCATAATCATTGAGCACTGGTGTTAATAGTCCTTATGGGCTGCATTTGGCAGGATATGAGATAAGCAGTGGTTACAGCTTTCATCTGGGTAAGAGCTTAAGTGTATGTTTGGAGTGAGGTGAATTCTGCTAGACAAACAAGTCCCTTCTCCAAGTTGTGCCTAGGGATGTTGTGATTCACCATGCATAACCAGGCACAAGGGAGAAAAGACAAAGAAAAAGGGAGAAGCTTTTCTGAGACAAACTCTTCCTAGGAGCCTGCAAGTGGCTCTGGGCACCTGCCATCTGCCACCTCCAGATGTTTGGAGGTGAACCTGGCAGGAAGTAACTCTGCAGCTTAATTCCTCGAGGAGCCAGAGAGCATGCAGGCTTGTTAAATAAGAATCCATGGCAGTTCTTTATTTCCAGATTATTGTGCTTAAATTCACAGGTTATAATTCTTTAAAAATCAGACTGGGCATCCTCTGACAGAAGAGTGTCTACTGCCTGACAACCTTCTTTGCTCCTGCTTATTTCTTCCTCCTGTCTTCTTCCCAAAACAGGTCTGATTTATAGGGAAAGTTCACTCTATAGAATTAATAACTACATACAGTAGAACTTCATGAGCTTATAAAAGCTGCTTTTGGTCATGTAGAAAGAAAAGGTCTAGGATCTAAAAGAGAACTCTTAAAATGTCATTTTCTCATCTCATTTATGAGTTCCAGTTTTGGGCTGTACTTAGAGCTGTAATCAGCATTTTGAAAAGAGTTAATCTCAGAGCATGAGGAGTGACTAATACTATTATTCTTCTTTTAGATTGCTTTCACAGAGTTTCTCTTCCTGATTAGTATGAAGAATTCTCTACCCAAAAGGCCCATCTACTTGCAGCCTCTGAATTCATAATCAAGGATTACTTTCATTGAAGACATTACTTGGATAATTTTCAAGATCTGCTCAACATTTTCCATCTCCCATTTCTTTTTCTGCCCATATTCTCCTTTGGCTTGCTCTTCACAGAGTGCTACCCAAAAAAAAGAGAGGTTGCTACAATCTTGCCTCTCTTCCTATAATACTTTGGAAGATTTAGTGTGGATATAGTGACTTTCAAGATAACCTCTCTTGTGAGCTTCCAGCTCCATTTCCTTTCTGTAAAGAAAGGGACACCCTTTATTAAAGAGGCTATAAATCATCTCCATAGTCTAGAATTCAGCAATTCAAAAGCAAGTAAAAAAATCCAAACCCTTCTGCTGCTCAGGAGTTGTGCATTTGCTTAATGTCCAAGGTAACAGTCTAAAGTGAGTGCAGACAGAGAGCACATCCACATGTCCAAATCCAGCCTGAGCCACCTATGCTTCAGAAAAGGGAAAGCCTTCCTTGTCTTGATTCTTTCCAAGACACTAACTTGTCTGCTTTTAATACACTCCCTGTTTATTACAAGGCAGTGCAATTACTGGTGGCTCAGGCTTCAGCAGTTTGTTGCTGCTCTTTTTCTACTTCCCAGTTTCAGAAGAGAAGACCACATTGGGTTTGAACTTCCCTTCTAGCAGGTGGTTGTCTTGGTTTCCCAATAAGCTACTCCAGCCTTGCCAGGCCTGATAGCACTTTCTCTTCCTAAAGGCATTTGCACAGATAAGCCTTTGGCCTTTGTGGTTCCCTCCTAGGGCTGTTGCAGCCCCTCAGGGGGAGGCAGGTGTTGGGAGTGCAAAGGAATAAAGCTTGTCCTTAGAAAGGTAGCTTGACCCAGTAGCAGAGTTTCTCAAACTTCATAAGCCACTCCTGGAATGAAATATTCCACCTAGACATGTAGATAGCAATTGCTGTGAGCTTCACCTTCAGGTGTTGAGTTTGGGGTTGGACTTGATGATCTTAGAGGTCTTTTCCAACATTAAAGTTTCTCTGATTCTATGGTTTACATTTCAGATTTGTTGGGAATTACAGGGATTTCATGCAGCACATACTTAGCTACATGAGTCTTTTTATAGATTTCAAAGAGCTCTTTATTATTTGACAGTTCTCATTCAGCAGAAGGTAGACATTTCTGGCTCACAAATTGGTATCATTATTTTGTTTTTCTTTCATAAGCAACATTTAACTAATGTTTCTAATAATATTGCAGCTAAATTGATTCTAGATATGACAAAGTGTTGACAATACACAGGGGAATTATAATTGAATCAAATATTCACTTCTTATTCCCAACACTTTAATCTAATCCATCCATTCAAAGCCTAGGGTTTCCTGGTCTTTCAGCTGCACTTATCTGATAAATGAGCTTTTAAAAATAGAGATGGGACTAAATTCAAAAGGAGTATCCAGCTTCTAAGTATTGGGAGGGCATAGATAAACTTGAACTTGTATCAAAAACAGCTGCTGTGCTACCAGTCTACAAAACCAAAACCAGGCCTTAAGTTGAATCATTTATTGAAATATTGTAGTATTTGGCTATGGTGTAATCTGGTTCTCCATGTGTTATTCTACCAAAACAAAACCTGATTGCAGTTGAAGATCAGCATCATTATCTTCTGCAAGGCATATGCTGTTACTGTGCACACTGACAAGCCACACACGTGTGCTAGGAGCCGGCTGTGGCTCTGACAGCTGCTCCTAACTAATTGCCTCCAGCAAGATAAACACGGCCTCTGAGTTTGATCAACTACTTTTTAGGGTAAGGGACACATGGAAAAGAGGTATGCACTGTGGCAGCCCAGGAGATTAATAAGCAAAAGATCAATGCTGTAAGAGTATTGCTGTATCAAGGCAAAAATACCCATACATTTTATCCTTTTATACAAGCAATTTAGAACAATCTGTGATTTTACCTTTGCTACATCCTACAAAGAATATCCTCTTTCTTGCAGTGCCATTTTATCCAGTAATTGTCCCAAGCTGTTATACTTCCTACACAGCAATTCACAGTCAGAAATATAAGTGTGAAGAGAAACACATCACTTCAGGTTGTGGAAGGATATGTACCTCACTCCCACTTGGCATGAAATTTTGATCTGATTTATTTGCAACTGCCCATGCCATCTACTCTTATTTAGCTTTGCACATGAACTTGAGTCTTGAAGAAAAAAATGTCTAATTCTTTCTGCTGCTGTTGCACAGGCACAGACTTGACAGATGCACCTCTCTCTTCTCAAGCCAAATCCAAATGTCAAGAGGAATCATACAGAGAATGCTGAAATTTGCTGTGAATTAGAACTGGGTTTCCATTTTGTGGCATGCACTAAACTCTAATATTCCATTAAGACAAAGTAGAAAATTCAGTTTTCACTGTGGATGTATTTCAGCTGCATGCAAATTTCTGGATGATGAGGCTGCTATGAATTTTTAGCCACTATAAGGAACAGAATTATCTTATCACAAAAGGGAATGTTGAGAATAGGAAGCTCAGAGAAGCCAGCAAATTTAACTTCCATGTCATCTGAGCTTGAGAGAATTAATGTTCCAGCTTGCCAGATATCATGATAGCTCAAGCATTAGCTGGCTTCTGTGAAAATCCAGAAGATTTTGCCCCCAAAATATGCACTAAAACTTCCCCAGAGGACAGAGATGATGATAGAAACAGGGTGAAGCATCCCCACTCTGGCACAGCACCGAAAGGGTAACACCAGGCTTACAAAAGCATGAACAGAAAGTACAAGAACACATTTGCTGTACAATTACTCTGTTTGTGGAATCAGTTGCAGTAATTGGATAATTAGGTCCATAACTGCCTAACTACATTGATAACTACTCATTACTAAATTATATGTGAGCGCTGTATGAAAAGCCCCTGTGTCTAAAAGCCTTTGTTGCAGAAACTTTTATTTCAGGAAGGCTCATCCTACTTAAAAAAAGCATGCCTAGGCACTGTGATCTCCTGTCTGTTCATTCCTATTGAACCAGGAGAGTGTGGATGGACAAAGAGACACAACTGAAAGGGAAAAGAGGCTGCTGTGAACACAGGATCTTGCTTTTCTCTTCTACTGACCCACAGAGCTTTCCAAGGAACATCATGGGAAGTTAAATAAACAAGTTTTAAATAAGGAGGTCCAGCTTTTGACATGGTCTTCCAGTAACAGGTGGTTATTTTTCTTTTCCTCTCCTGGCCTTTTCACAATTCTCGTTTCAGCTACTTTCATAGGAATAAAAAAAAGACTTCAAAGTATCCTGAACCTGAAATGGTTTTGGAGGTAAACCTGTGAAAAAACAGATTGCCTGAGGGGGACACCAAATAGAGAATTAACAGCAGGACTACATTTTTCACCTGAGAGCTCTAAAGAGCTGCAAGTACAAAAGAGCTGAACTAGTAGTTAAAGTGTACAGCCACTTATCTCTCACCTAGAACCAATAACCTTGATACCAGAGGAACAGAAATGTACTCAGTTATGATGCCAGTTGTTGAATGGAGTTGCAGGGCTTTTACAAGATTGCAGACTAGTGCTCAATATTAATGAAATAACAGGATTATTAGATATGTAGGCAAATATGGTATGTTGGGCAAGATTCTCTATGGTTTTGTAAAGGGAATTAATTCCTCACAAATCTCTCAGAGTTCTGTGGATGAATGAACAAGGATGTTGATATGGGATACAGCTGATATGCTCTTCCTGGATTCCTGAAATGCACCTGACAACACCGTTCACCAAAGAGCCTTAAGACTCTTTAAAGAAACCAAAATTGGGATGACATGGCCAGTGGTGACATGGATATGCAAGCTGACTCTGGAAGAGTATCTTGATATTCTTGTCCTGCTTTTATAACCTCTCTGGTATCTGCTGTTGTTCACCACATGATAACTGACCAGATAGCTTTGGTCCAGTTCTGAATGACTACAGTAGAGGGATCCTCTGAAGTAGGAGATGTCTATTGAGAGACTTTGGCTATAATAACAAGCAAAGTTGCTGCTTCCATTATCTTTTTATCATGAGTCTAACTTTTAAAGAAGTGTTTCACATTGACAATACTTATCTTTTTTTGGGGGGGGGGCCACATATTTGCTATGGAGATAAACACTAACTTGGCATAGATCTGCATTCCTTATTTTTTTTCATGGGTAACTTCTCAGAGAAACTCCAGATCAGTGAGTGACAGGGACACTTGATGAATGAAGTTCATTTTGTAACCTGCACACACAGGTCTTGAGCTCACAGAAGAATAGTTTTGAAGTAACTAATACATACGAAAACCAGTCACTATGGAAGTGAGGTTTTCAGTTTACCTGTTGCAGTATCATGTTGAAAGAACTAGCCAGTGCCCCACCAGAGAAATAGAGGAAGAAAGAGTTTGCAGCTTGATTTTAAAATAATTCTCAGCTCTTGTAGTGGAGGATTCATAAAAGGGCCAGAGCCAGTAAGCACCAAATCTCATCATCTTCAAGCAGTGTTGATCTGCTTATTATTATTATTATATTTTATTTTAACGTATGCAATAAGTTTTTGTCTTTCTTGTTGTGGTTTCTAGATCTTCTCTCTTTGTTTTGCTTATTCACCATAATGGCAGCATTTTCTTGATCTAGGCTTTTATAGTCCTTTCCTTCTTTGTGGGTTCTTGAAGTACTTTAGACAGGCTCTCTGTTTCTTTGTTTTGTTTTGGTTTGTTTTTGTTTGTTTTGGTATTTTTTAAATATATATATATCTGGAACATTATCTTTGTCCTTTTTCCTTCTGAGAGCCCTCAAAAAGTCACATTCACACACTCACACTGAATGCAGTGGCTCTGAGAAACAGCTACTTCCCTTCAGATTGCCATCTCAGTGACACAGCCAGCTTCTGAAGATGATCAAAATGAAGATGGCACAAGCCAGAGTCTTTCTGAAGGGCTGAAAATTTTTACAGACTAGGAAAGTGGTTTAATAATTTTTAAAACTGGAAAGAGTCTGATTGACAGCACTGCATAGTTGCTAGTAGATAAATTTGCAGACAAAAAAAAATTGTGTCTGTTCCTTTTTCTTAGAGAGGAGTGGTGGTGATGATGGGGTATTTATTTTGTGGCTATGCCACTGACAGTGCTGCAGTTCTGCCTGGAAACTCTGCCTTGTGACTATGTCACACAAGTGCCCTGACTGCTCTGCCTGCCAGCCAGGCCTGGAAGGAAGGAAGACCACATCTTCCAATACCTGAAAAACAGGAGTCTTCAGGAGCCAAACAGTTCTTCCTTTTATGCATTCATCTCCTGAATACACATCAACTCAATGCAGCTCCCCTTGTCAGAGCTCCTCAGATAGATAGCACAACTTTGCAGAAGTCTTAACCCCCAGTGACTGCAATCACATACCTAGACAAAAAGAAATGAGAATGCTAACAATAAAAGCCAAGTAAAGCAAGCATGTAGTTTTCTATTGCGTTCACAAAACATATGGTCACCAATAGATTTGATGAACTACCCATACATACCTGCAGTTGTCAGAATTAGTTTTAAGAGAGATATTAAATAGAGTGAAGAAATGGCATCCTACCCTGCAGGCTACCAAGGCTGATGCTCCTTGCACCCCTCCCACCCCAAAGATAATGCATATTGTGATCACTGTTAGTATTAAAGGCACAGCAAGTATAACTGTGTAGAAGTTGTGCCCATGGTCTGTGGAGGGGCAGAGCTCAGAGCAGGGCCAGCAGTTGTATGCTGGTGGGTTTGGTGCCTTAGCACATGCCTGCTGGCTGCACCTGCCCAGAAGAGTCTTGGAGGTGGCCTAAAATGCCAAAGGAAGTGACTTGAGACAAACTACACCTTCTGGTCAGGCAAGACCAAAGGGACCCATGCTGGCATTTGGGTTAGTGTTGGGATGCAGAGTGCATGTGCTGCTTGGGATGCAGCAGTACAGTTGAGCAGCACAGCCCTCTTTGTTACTCTGACTCCAGGATGCCCTCCTCATCCCAGGTGCCTTCCTAGCAGCCCCAAACAGTTTCAATTCAGGAAGCCAAGGTTTCATGGATAAACTTATGTTACCCAACAATAAATATTTTTATTTTACAAATATCTCACAAACTAAAACTCTTCTTTATCATCTTAGTATCTTCACATTTTAAATGTGGAATGAAAAAGTCTTTTTAGTTCCAGCTGTGTTTGTGTCAATTTTCTCAACTTACTTAAAAAGGACAGAGGAAATCACAGAGTAAACAATATAAATATGTCAGCAGGTTCAGGATCATAAAGCAGTATTAGCTGGAGTAATTTAGTTTAGATTTGGAGCCAAGCAGCATAACTACCTTTTGCACTTCATAATCTTGGAGAAATAACCCTGTACAATAATTAGGCTTTTGTACTGAGGCTTCTATTTATGATTAGCATTTGGTTCTGCTGAAAATCTGTTATGAGCTGAAGTTTCTTGCAACTTTTAAACATGGGAGAAGGAGTAATTCCTTTCTGTTTTGAATTCATGCAGGCAACAGCAGTCTCATCATCTGCAGAGCAGTTATCAGAGCAGAAGATCAGTGTTTGCAGATGTCAGTCTTGTGACTCTCACAAGTATCATCTCCTCATCTCTGAAGCAGTCAGTGTGGCATTGTAGTATCCTGTGCCTTGGTGGGGTGGAGTGGAAGCTGCTTGGACTAACAGCCCTTTTACAATGCCTGTCATCTATAATATTATCTATATATCATGTCTAATCTTTGTGGAAAGCCAAAATGATGGCAGAGACTCTTTAATGACACATAGTAACAGTCTACATTACAACTAAAATGTAATTAGTGGCATACATGAATGTTGTAACAACAAGGAAGTGCTTTGAACAGTGGAGATAATCCCTAAACTCAAGATAAGCAATGAATACTTCACCTATATCTGGACAGGTCTCCAGGACCTGATCATGATACACGAGTAACTTCCCACATGAATTAGGGAAGTAGTAGAAGGAGCCAATAGCTTAAAGAAGATAGATATCAAAAGCAACCATTTCCAGGTAAAGCCTGAATACCTCATTGGCACTGAGGAAGGAAAATGGAAAGACCTGTATTGATAAAGCCATGAAAGGCTGACATTCAGCTCTTCAGATACTGATGGAGTAGTTGAAATTACGCTTTTATGAACCAAGGCCTGACTTACAGATTACAGATAAAGGACATAAAAATAGCCTTGAGGCAATCTGTTAGTGAGCAAACTGTGTCAGGCTAGAACCAAACTCCATTGGTCTGCTATGCCTTCAAGAGCCTCACCTCCAGTTTTGCAATGAAGACATCAACCTTTGGCTCTTCCAGAACTGACCTTTCTCTTGTCATCTGCAAAGAGCTCAGTCCAGAGTAAAGCCAGTAGGTTTGGCAAGTACTGGCTTTCTAGAGGCAGTGGAGCCAAATGAACCAGAAGGCACTTGCATCCAGAAGTGTGTTTATTGGAGCCAGATGTCCTCTAGCACTAGGACTGATTGGCTTGAAAGGAATTTCAAAGCAGTAAGGAGTGGCTATTTGAAAGACACATTGCAGCTTTAGGGAGACCCTAGCTCATCTGTGGTATCTCTGTTGGTTAGTGGAAATAATTACATTCCTCTAAGCAGTCAATATTTCTTTCTAGCAGTCAGTCATAGACTGAGTGTTGTGGGGGTCTTACTACAAACCATACTGCTAAGAGTTTGTGTGACACTAGTCTGGCTGAAAGACCTCACTGATCAGTTAGCAGGTTGGAACTATTGCACAAAGCTGCTGGATCCCTCAGGAAACTCCATCTGTACATCTGTAATGGTGCCATTAAGCTACTTGTCAGGAGATAGACCCCTCTGTGTGCAGGACCTGACCATCTCAGTAGGCTGGCCACAGAACCTGGGCTTTAACTCTTCACTCTCCATTTGTAGTTTAAGTATCTCCTCTCCCAGAGGAGCACTGCCAGTGTAAGCTTCTGACTTGCAGCTGAAACCTTCAGGAGCCACAAGACAGACATAGACATGCTTCACAGAAAACTTACAGTCATGCTAGCAGTGGACTCAAGATGGATCACAAAGGGTTAGAGAAAGCACAAGCTTATTCACCCTCCATGGGCAGCTGAAGAGAGACTTTCCCCATCCCACATAGTGAGGTATGATAGTAGATAGTTTCTTTTCAAACAAGTACAAATTTCCACAGGAAAAGATTGTGTATGATAGCCTTTTATGGGGATATAACTGGGTGGATAGATAATGGCAGAGCAGTGGATGTGGTTTATCTTGATTTCAGTAAAGCATTTGACACTGTCTCCCACAGCATCCTGGCAGCTAAACTGA